>JACATO010000677.1:0-537336 GCA_018389105.1 Nautilus pompilius
TTTCAATACAAGTTTGAAGGAACATACGATGCTTTTGCACTAATTGATAATCTCATGTCAAGAGAGATTGTTTTCCATTCCTGCTAACGAAGAAGAAATGATTCATTGTATTACTCATCAAAATCACCATCCAGGCAGAGACGTGTATTTCCGCTTTTCGATGCCACTGAAAGACTGTGCCTGACAATTGTGGTATATGGTTATTATCAAATCAACCCGTATCCAAAGAAATGCCTAAAAGGCCAAGTGTAAACTGTTGGAAACAAAGTGGACAGAGAATTAACTTTCTTATGTGGAAATGCAGTAATTATTTTTAAACTGTAGAGAGATAGAATTTGTACCAGAATTAAATATAGAAGAGATTTATTGTAAGATACGCCGAAAGTTTTCTTTTAAATTCCTCGATACTACAAAAACCAATAATAGAAATCGCTTAGTTTCGTTATCTTTATAGAGGAGGAAGAATGTCCTTTAGAGAAGGGAAGAGCTGATTTTTAAAAATGCCGACAGTTAATTCTGCTGTCAGTAGTAGAGAGTAGAGCGAGCTGCCGTACAGATGGCGCTGGGTGTCTTGCCAGCGGGCTGGGGTTCCGTCGGTGAAGAAGTGACACAACTGCAGAACATTTAATGACAGCCTATCCACCTCTATTACCTGAAGCCCGGATGGGAGACATTAAAGTGCACGCAATAAAGGTTTATTTCCCTAAATTATTATGGATGAAAGGAGGAAACTTTCTTCAATTGTCCACGTTTAGAAGATAATCGTCCCACCAAAGCGACCGTCGAAATGAAGAAGAACGTTTGCTCCCCCGACTTTCGATAGAGAAACTATAGATCTCAGCCTCTCTTATCTTAATTTGGTCCATTTGTCTAACTACATTATCAGCAATAGATAGATAGATAGTTCGCAAGAAGCGATCGACGTCGTTTGTGGTGAAAACAGCGCCTCCCTGCGGAGATGGCAGACATTGCACACATCCCTCAGCCAGTCAGCCAGACTGCTTCTCATAGCGTAAACAGTGTCCGGCTGTTTTCTCCGGATACTCCACTTTTGGCTGGTATTTAGTCCTGAAAATGACAAGAAATAACTATATTTGCACTTTGATATCCTTATAAAAGTATTCAACAATAATAATATAGCCGCCATCACCTGACCTAACTTCAGAAAAGCTGCCGGAAACAAGTATTACCTCATAAACAGAGAAATATCTTTTCTACTGTTTATAAAAGTGTAGATTGTTATGATTTCTGACTCTCTGCCCAGGCGTACACACTTACATTTTGCCTTATTATATACTTAATAGATCACTGAAACTGGATCAAGCAATTTTTAGAGAAAGGTATCTTTAAACTGCTTAAAAAAATATTTTAAATTCAGATTTTCCCCACTCAAATTAGGCAACTGTAAACAGGCGATATTCAAAAGCAGTGCTTCAAATGAAAGGTGAATACATTACATTATTTTTCCTGAAAAGTAAGAAAATTTAATTGCATTTACTAGGTGCACAGTTTCCAAAGATATCTATTCGTTTTAAGGTCCCATCCAATGCGTAAGCAAGCATGAAGGAAAAAATCAGTTACTAATTTGGTATTGCCAGCGCAGATAAGCCATATTGAGCTGATATGATCAATTAAAGATGCACTATCTTCTGTTCTTACACTAGTATTACAAACAAATTAAAGGCGTCTCTCACTGAACATCGTCATCACTCTGTAAACACCATCTTTGCATTTCTGTCATAACGACAAATAAGAAGAAGGGAGATAATTCATATTAACGTAGCCTCGGTCCATTCCACTAATCCCGTGTATCTTTTACAAAACAAGTTGCAAATACTTTGCTGAAAACGTAATAAATAATTTTCTTCTCTAATAAGTGAAGGTAAAAACCGGAAGTTGCAGAGTTACAGAACAGCAGAGCAGGGTCCTAAAATTACTGAGACAGTTTACGAGAATTCTCTCTCAGGTATCACGGTTGTAAAAGGTCCTCTTCATGTTAAATTGTTCTCGAATATTTTAGAAACTGAGTGTATACTAATATTAAAAGTTATTCCGGCAATCAAACCGTTATATATATACCTGTGTGCGTGCGTGTTCTAAGATAATTTCCATACCGCGGTATACACTTTGGTGCACTCTGTTTATGTTGGGTCATTAAGGAAACCACGAGGGCTACAATGAAATAGGGGGGCTCCGGATTGAATCCTAAACGTTGTAACATTAAGTTGATTTAAAGGTTTCTGAACTAACTGCTGGATGCTATAAGCAAAGCGAGAATAGCACATATGCAACCCCCCCTGCTTGTAAATCTTGCCCTCAACACTCGATGGCACTGCCGTGCTACACGAGTTGTCACGCGGTGTACCCACGTGACACCTTTGATGATCAGCTGATATGGTTTTTAAAATGCAGGAAAAAAAACAAACTGATATTGTAGTAGTGATTAAAAAAAAGAAAATATATATTTTTTTAATGTAGCAAAATAACGAGTCTCTGAACAATGTGTAGCCTGTTAAAAGATGGAAATCGAAATGTAGCTAATTCGGTAGAAAACTATCTGCCATTCTAGAACGAAAGTGTAAATTTTGAAAAATTCTCACTGAAGTATAAGCCCCATATTAACATGTTAAGGAGGCTAGTTAAAAGTATATACTTTTGAATTACAAGCCTTACATACACAG
Source organism: Nautilus pompilius (assembly GCA_018389105.1). Classification (NCBI taxonomy): domain Eukaryota; kingdom Metazoa; phylum Mollusca; class Cephalopoda; order Nautilida; family Nautilidae; genus Nautilus; species Nautilus pompilius. The sequence goes on from JACATO010000677.1 coordinate 2,682, forward strand.
TAAAATAGTGGGCAGGCCATTGGAAACAGAACGGCCGAGAGATGCATTAATAGATAGCAGGGTGTCACCACATTATTTACAAGTCAGTTTTACTTGTTATTAGCAGGTATTGGCTTTGAGGTTAGGGCTTTTATTTGGATAATACTTGGTCAAGGTGGGTTTGTGTGCATAAGTCCGCTTGATAGTGAAAAACTGGAGCTTTGCCGCCAATTGATGAAACCATTTTAGTTATGTGACCCGGTTCTTTTTAACAAATGGCATCTGATAGAATCCAAGTCGAGCTATTTTCGCTATTGTCTTCAGATAATTCTAGGATAATCCACAGTAAGAGGACGAGCTGGTCTCTGTAGCTTACGTTTCTCTCATTTTCCGACCCGAGGATGTTTTCCAAAGTATAGCTGATAATTAACTTAACCTTGAAAATTACAAAATACTTTAAAAAACATTTCTCTCTCTCAATATCTATTTTTTGGAGTTTCTGCAGGAAGTATGAAGAACCCTATCGGGTCAGCGGGTAGTGCTACATAGCAGACGACACTTGCACAAGAGAGAACATTTCAAGACTTTATTAAATAACTTACCATAAAAACAAATACGGTTTTTCTACTTTTAATTGAAAATGATGAAGAAGATTTTATTAAATTAACAGGGAAGTAAATAAATACTTAGAAAAAACAGCTTTAATTCTACAAGGTTGTCTTGAAAATCGTCTGTGCTGTATCACCTTTAAGAGATGGCAGAGTAATCTTCACGAGTATTTAACTTAGGCGCACACGACACACAAGCAAATCTAGTTTTCCTTCTTGACCACATTCTGACTCATGATCTCTAAGTTTATAAATATCTTAGAACGTTCAAAAAACGACTTATCTCCTAAAAACGCCTGACCAGTTTATTAGATTTTAACTAAGAAAAGTCAGAAAAGAAAATAACTGAATAGTTTATGGACTTCTACAGTTCTACCTTTTTTAAAAGAAAATCAAACTTTAAAAAAGAAAGAACGTGAGATGTTTTCACTAAATTTTACTCTGAATGTCCAATAGTTCTTTTTCTTTCTTTTTGCTATTGGAGAATAAATAATCTATGTATAATCTACATACAGCGGTGTGCAGGAGTCTTGCATATAAATCATTTTTCCTGTAAATTCGCTCGCATTTGTCGTCGAACTCAGTTGTTATCAAATCTTGTTCATTAAAGTATTTCTATATTACTGTGTGCATCTATTCCAATAATATCAAGCACATTGTTTCATTGTAAGAAAAGTTATAATTTTTAGAAAATCATTTGCATCAAATCAACCTGTGCAAAAGTGTTGCATAAAAAAAGACCAGCTATCTAATCAATTCAGATTCAATTCCAATTATGCAGAAAAGTGATCAGATCTATCAATAATGAGTAGAATATCCGAAATTCTTGATAACTTGTTCACAACGACGAGGCTGACAATTGTCACTACTGAACTCCGACCAGGCTTCCTCGATTTTCCGTTTCAAATCGGTTTATTTCTCGGTCTGAGTTTAACCGAGTGCCAAATGTTTTCGATGGGATTGAGATCCGGGCTTTGAGCCGGACAGTCGAGGAGGGGGATTCGCAATTCTGCCATCAAGGCCTTGACACTCCTAGCTGTGTGAATGGGGGGCGTTGTCCTGCTGATAGATTGCCCTCAGGGGCACGTGGTCACACATATAGGGTCGACAATGTCCGAGACGATCTTAGCATAGTCATGAGCATTCATTGGACCCTCCACGTGATGCAACGGACCGACACCGGACGATTGAAAACAGCCCCAAACCATGGCCGAATCTCCCTCCGCCTGCAGAGTCGGTCGAGTGCAACTAGGATGGTATTTCTCGGACACCGATCGCCGAACGTACACCCGACCCGCCGAGTGGACCCTCACGAATTTGCTTTCATCGGAAAAACGACACTCGAGACCACTGGGCCACGGTCCAGTGGAGATGGTCGCGAGCCCACTGCAGTCGCTTTCGACGATTGTCCGGACTGAAATGAACGGCTTCTTCTGTACCGATCGGCCGAAAACAGTCCCATGTGGATCAAACGCCGTCTGGTGGTGCAGGAGGCCAACTGGATCCCGTGGTGCCTGGACAAGGCGGTCTGGATCTCGGTGGAAGTGCGGATCCGGGTCTAATCAACAGCCCTAATAATGTTATGTGGAGTTTAGATCCGATGCGCAGGGAAGATACAGAGGATTTAAACTTCGCTACATCTCAGTAAACACGGTAGGTCTCTAGTTTGTTTTTAGTCTCTCAGTTCTTTTGAAAGGTTGCTTTTAATGGAATCATTAGAATTGTTCTGTGCTCAGTAAGTTCCTGAAGATGATTGTTATGAGAAGCAAAAAGCCAGTCACAGGACCTCGTGAATGAAACCTTTGCAAAGATGTGCTAAACCTATAGCTCCAAACAGACACACGTCTCTTAAGAGCTGCCATTCTTCCAACTGCAGGTAATCCATCTTGCTTCCTCTTATAAATAAAATGCTACACTACGACCTAGAAGCAACAGTCGATATTTGTGTTAAACTGTCTGTATATTTACTCGAGTCAAGTGAGATCGCTACAGCGGGCTGTGTTGACGGGGAGAGTACTGTGTTAGGGTCCGCGTGGTTCGCTCTACCCGCGCCGAGTAAGAGCGGATTTTATAGTGAAGCACAAGTCGGATACAGCGATGTTTCTGGTTGTCACTGCAGCTCAGGCCAGCCAGTAAATCGGGAAGCGTGTGAGCTTCCAGTGAAGGGAAAGGGATCGAGTGGAACAGTCAACGGTGCCGGAAGTTAAAAATAAAAAAAAGGATGAGATAGTATCGCTTGTAATGGAGTCCGGCCGGGTTTTATCTGCACGTGCCTGCCGTTGGTGTTGTGTCCCACCCATTTTCTTCTCGTACCTATTATTTTAACACATTTCAATTGCGGTATCGATAAAGAAATCGAAAATAAGGGGGGGGTGATGATTGGAATTCTTAGTTGAGTTGCCATTTCTTTTGACTATCATCCAGCGGCTTTAAGATGCACGAGTTCCTCTGAACACGGATCGGGAAGATGAGGTTTTAGAACAGCCAGGTTTACACGCGGAAGTAGAAATGTTAACCAATGAGATTCCGATTACCGCTCATGTGACCGTAACAATCTGACTGTGGCAGACGACACCGGTAAACCCTTGGCCAGTTACTCAGGGCGAAGATACTAGATTATATTTAGTAGTTAAAAACTGCTTTTAGTATCTAATTTTATTATTATTTTTCAGATAAATCATGTCCCAAAGACTAGTTTACTGAAGGCTGATTCATTCAAACTATCGCCCAATGCAGTCCTTTGACAATACAGGTGTATCAAGGTACATGGGCGGCTTCATTTACTTGCTAAAATATATATACAGATCACAGAGAAAGGAAAAAGGACATGGTGGCATTGACGGCCAAAGTTACTGCTCCACTCTAGAAATAGCAACAACGAAATCTGTCTTCATTTCAAAGTTACATCTGTGACTACCTTTAAATGTCTGATTTTCAATACTTCTAGTTGAGTAACACTCGATGTCTTGATTAATGCAGTATTTAGGAAATCATTTATTTTCAAGTTAGACTACAGATTATCACATTTTTCAAGTTTTGTCTTTCTTTCCGCTCATCATTCATAAAAGCGACCAAACGACAGGGAATTTTAACCTGCTATCGTGACGTTTTAATACAAATTAAGCCACTTTAATTTAACTATATCAAGCAAAATGATAAAAATCCTTAGGTGTTGAAAAACTTTTGGCTATCGCTGTACATTCTGCATCACAATTCGCAGAGTTAGAGTTAACGCAAATGCTAAAGCTGTAGCAGCCTGATAAATGAAACTAGAATTTTAATTAAAAAAAATAAATACTATATATATATCTATAAAATATTAGAACATCGAGGAAGAGGAAGAGTTCAGTATTTTTTGTCAGTTATTTCAGAAAGTGAAAATTGTATATATTCTAGACTCATTACATGTAAACTAAGATGTTTCAAGCATTTTTAATTTTAATTTTGATAATACGGCCTACAGCTGATGATAAATAAAAAAACGTATCTCAGATATTAGAATTTACCATTTAGAGTTTGAGTAAATCACTATTTATGCAGTATAAAATACCGTGGATCTCTCTCAGTCTGGTTCAGTACAGATAACCACAATCATGGGGAAGACTGCTGACTTGACAGTTGTCCAGAAGACACTCACTGACACCCTCCACAGGGAGGGTAAGCCACAGAAGGTCATTGCTGAAGGGGCTGGCTGTTCGCAGAGTGCTGTATCAAAGCATATTCATGGAAAGTTGACTGGAAGGGAAAAGTGTGGTAGGAAAGGTGCACAAGCGAGAGGGATGACTGCAACCTATTCGAGAACTTGGGGGATCTTCACAAGGAGTGGACTGAGGCTGGAGTCAGTGCCTCAAGAGCCACCACGCACAGATGCACAGACGTGTCCAGGAAATGGGCTACAAGTGTCGCATTCCTAGTGTCAAGCCACTCCTGAACCAGAGACAACATCAGAAGCGTCTTACCTGGGCTAAGGAGAAAAAGAACTGGACCGTTGCTCAGTGGTCCAAAGTCCTCTTTTCAGATGAAAGTAAATTTTGCATTTCATTTGGAAATCAAGGTCCCACAGTCCGGAGGAAGAGTGGAGAGGCACAGAATCTAAGTTGCTTGAAGTCCAGTGTGAAGTTTCCACAGTCAGTGATGATTTGGGCTGCCAGGTCATCTGCTGGTGTTAGTCCACCGTGTTTTATCATGTCCAAAGTCAACGCAGCCGTCTACCAGGAGATTTTAGAGCACTTCATGCTTCCGTCTGCTGACAAGCTTTATGGAGATGCTGATTTCCTTTTCCAGCAGGACTTGGCACCTGCCCACAGTGCCAAAACTACTAGTAACTGGTTTGCTGACCATGGTTATTACTGTGCTTGATTGGCCAGCCAACTCGCCTGACCTGAACCCCATAGATCCTCTATGGGGTACTGTCAAGAGGAAGATGAAAGACACCAGAGCCAACAATACAGACGAGCTGATGGCCGATATCAAAGCAACCTGGGCTTCCATAACACCTCAGCAGCGCCACAGGCTGATCGCCTCCATGCCAAGCTCCATTGATGTAGTGATTCGTGCAAATGGAGCCCCGACCAAGTATTGAGTGCATAAATGAACATACTTTCCAGAAGTCCGACATTTCTATATTATAAATCTTTTTTTTACTGATCTTATGAAATATTCTAATATTTTGAGATGGTGGATTTTTGATTTTCATGAGCTGTCGGCCGTAATCATCAGAATTAAAACAAAACAAAGGCTTGAAACGTTTTAGTTTATGTGCAAGAGTCTAGAATATGTACAGTTTTCACTGTCTGAAATAACCGACAGGAAATATTGAACTCTTCCAGGATATTCTGACTTTCTGAGATGCACCTGTAAATATGAATATCCTCAGTCAAGTAAAGTGACAGCGAAATCTATCAAGTTGCAATGACGACCCCTATCTGCCGTATTTAGCTCTGCGGTGTCCTAACAGGAGAGCCGACTGGTCTTTTTTACTTGTTTAAAAAATTATAGGAAATTCTATCTCAAATTAATTAAGTTATGATAAATTCATTGTAATAAAGTAGATTGTCTCCTAACTAGCGGCTACCTCTTTGACATCCTATAGAAAATAAAACACTTCTCATTGTCTACCACTGTAAATATTTAACTTACTTGCGACAGATCGATGTTCAGACAAAATTTCGATAACAACATGGAATAAATATTTTTTTTTTTTACATTTAACTACAAGAATTTTTATTGGCGAATGACAGGGGCTCTGCCTCCCTTCACTGCATGTCACCGCTAAGTTCTCACATCACTGAGGCACACTCGAAATCAATACTCAAGGTTGCCACAGCCCAGTCACTTGCTCCAAACTTTGGTAGTGATGCAAAATAAGGTGTCAGAAAGTAAATATAGTTATTATCTACAAACATATTCATTTAATTGTGAAATTGTAGTTGTTGTAGAAGTGATTCTACTGCTATTGTATATGGCTGATGCCTGGCAATAAATAGTATTGTTTCACAATGTAATGTTTGTGTAGTGTCTTAATTTTAGATAAAACACTGTCAGGTTACATTTGATTTCCCGAAATAGGAGACAGAAGCTAAAATATATTTATCAAACAAAAAAAGAAATGATCGATTACTGGTTGCCCATTCTAACTTTAGTGACAGGATGCAATTATTATTAGGTAATTTAAATGAAAGAATACAACCACCCCTCTCATGCTACCATATATATTTCATATATAAAAGAAATGCGATTTCAGATCAGATCTAATTTGGTGCAATTTTCCTTTATGGAAATATTCTACACATTCAAATAAAGTTTATAAGTTCTAAAGTTATGAGAGACCTATATTTTAATTTTAGTGCACATGCATGCATGTGTATATTTGTGTATACTTATGTATTCGATTGTATCTCCTTTGAAGTTTAAGGAATTTTTTTAAGGTTGCAGCCTCTGAGTGGATTAATATAAAGAAAGATTTCAATACACTTTTCAATTCTATTATCTATTTTCGTAGGCCACGTAATACTAAGGAAAAGGCCAATATGCAAAGAGTCTATTTTTGCTCATAACTTCAAAAAAATATTTATCAAGAAATCAAGTGTGACATTGTGGCACACATTGTATTATATGGAGATAATGCTCACATTGCTAAGCACATTCCCAGCACTTGATATCATTTTGTCAGGTTGCCACCATGAAATCTTTCCTGTGGACATAGTCCTCACCCCTCAGACGTCAATCTGCACAAAGTATATTTTATATCAAATACAGCCCACTATAGCAAACAAGTTAGACACCATTGATGTAAAGCATGTCTGTAAGTCAAAGGTGGTTCGTGTTTGCTGTACCTAGTAACCGAGCCACTGGTTGAGTAGGAAAGGTGTTCAGTGGAGATCTGTAGACAGCTTTAACTTCTTAAATCTAGGCAAACTGAACACAAGTCGGCGAGTAGCATTCTACAGAACGGTGAGCTGATGTTCTGAGCTAGAATAACTTTCTGACGGTTGGGCAGCGCATTACCTGAAATATTATGGGCAGATGGCTGTTATTTGGGTGCAAATGAGAACAAGATTGAAAAGTGGGCATTTACTATAAATTATACATTTGGGTGAGCAGCGTGAAAGCTGACACTCGCTTGACTGAAACAGTCGGACCGCAGTTTGCTTCTCCATTCTGAGAGATGTTAGTGTAGAGAGAGCAGGTGAACATAGTGCACCCTGATTTACTTCTGCCTATGACCACCAACACCATTTATCAAAATTCTGACCATACCTTTATACAGCTGGTGCCATATTGGAACAGGTGTGTTTAAAATGTTCTCTACACGACCAGTGCATTCATTTACTTTTCAAAATGTTGGTGATGTATAAAAGTCTTTCTCTCCAACAAAACAACATCACGGGGCCTTGTTCAGCTGAGAAATGCGCATTTATATATTGGGTTATTTTCTATCTTTGTTGGTAAGTTAACTAATATATTAGAATTTTTTTACTGCATTATATAAATAGGAAGATAATCAAACTCGGTCGGTCTACCAGGGTAAAATTTTAAAAATACACCGCTTGAAGCATTTGTATAATTTTTTATTTTGGAGTTACCCCCATGTCGCTGGCTCTGCGGGAGAGTGGGCGGCGACACCAAATACAGCTATCCCATAAGTCCCTGTCAGCAGACAGAAGCCACTCTGAATAGATCTCACAGCATCATCATCATCATCCCGCCGCTGGATCATTTCCCCGGGTCTCCGCCAGTATTCTTCCAGGGTTCACTGTCACCAACAAAAACACAACATCCTCTGTTCTGGACAAACAAACAGCACAATGTTTCTGTGATTCTGTTAATAATTAAACAAATATTCAGGTCAAACCTGACGCCATCGATGTCTGACGCCCTGATTTCTCCCTAATCACACTTTATTCAGCCAGACAATGGCCCTTCAGTATAAGATCCGGCCACCGGAAGGTCCAGGTGAAAACAGTCCCAGCCCCACATCATCTGGTCGTCAGACCCTGTTTTCGTTCACTTTATTGTCATTTTATCATAACATTCAGACCCTCATCGGCATAAAACAGCGGAGCTCGGGGCGGGTAATCGATCTTCTGTTACATGTAATCGATACACACACTTGTCCTACAACAACAACAAACAACAAATACCACTGGTCAACACAATATTTTTGGCAGGAAAGGAAAAGTGAGACTGTTTCTGGGGTTTTCAAGGGCGCTGAATCCGAATCTGACATTTGTTTTTTTCAAGTTGGCTCTAGTTTTGGAGATATCACAGGGGGGTCGTTCGTCTGAAATCACCCATTCGCGACCATAACTAAACGTACAAAAAACGGCTAAATAGTGCAAAAATGTCAGATATTGATTTTTATGATAATCCAAAACCACAAAGACAGTGTAAAATCTCAATCTAACAAGTTAAGTTAGATATAACATCATTTCATTTATTAATAAATGAACACTTTTCATATATTTCGAGAATATACAAAAAATTTGCTAAAAATTTGCTGAATTTTAATTCTCCAAGGGAAAAAAACATTTTACATAATCAGTTATATATCATAAATTAATGCAAAGCATTATTATACACTAGATTCTTAGTTACAATGAACACACAAAACAATATTTTATTCACAAAAGTGAAATTGACGTTTATACGATTTTCGCTTGTGAGCAACTTTCGGGCAGTCTCTCAAAAGGTTCCAGCAGTAGTCTGCCATCATGTGCTCATCCCATTTGCCTTGATACCTCTCTTCCATTGTTTTGATGTCTTGATGGAATCTCTCTCCTTGCTCCTCACTGTAATCACCAAGATTACCAGGAAATCTGTCGAGGTGGCTAAACAAGAAATGAACTTTGATGCTCACATTTGCCCCTAGTTTTTTCGTATGCAGTAAGCATCTTACGGACCAATTGCTTGTAATTGTCAGCTTTGTGATTTCCCAAAAAGTTTGTCACTACATCTGTGAAGGACACCCAAGCATTTAACTCAACCATGTTCATATGATTAGTGAAGTCAGAATCCCTCATGAGCGTTCGAATCTGAGGTCCATCGAAGATGCCACCTTTAGCTTTTTCGATGGAAAGACCTGGAAATTGCCTGCATATGTACTTGAAGCAATCCCCATCTTTGTTCAACGCCTTAACAAACTGCTTCATGAGCCCTAGTTTTATGTGCAATGGAGGGAAGATGATTCTATCCCTGGGTACCAAAGGCTCATTGATGACGTTGGCTGTGCCGACTTCGAGACTTTTCTCGTTCTGGCCAGTTTCTCCCTTCTCCAGTGCTGGATTCTTGCTCTGCTATCCCACAAACAAAGAAAGCAGGGATACTTTGTGTACCCACTTTGCTGACCAAGCAGAAAATTCACCATTTTCAAGTCCACACAAATCAGCCATTTATGAGTGTTGTAATTTAGCTTTTCAAGAACAAATTGGATACCATCATACTCTTCTTTCATCTTGGTAGAATGGCCAAGTGGTACAGGAGCAAACTTATTGCCATTATGCAAAAGTACAACTTTTAGACTTGCTTTCGAGCTATCTATAAAGAGACGCCAATCTGCTGGGTCATATGACGAGATCCCCATGCAGTTAAGAAGTGCAGAAACGTCATTACAAAAGATCAGGTCATCTTCTTTAGAAAAGAAACGAAGCAAGCTGCCTTCCCTTGTCCTATAGTATGTTATAATGATTCAATAATATCAGAAAATTATTATTTACTGCTTCTATATTGAAGTATTTCAGGGAGAATTTTAGCAGTTTAGGCTTATTTGAGGCTATCAATATCTTCTAAACTAGAGCCAATCAGACAAAACCAATGTTATATTCGTAATCAGCGACCTTCAAAACCCCAGAAAACACTCCTAGATGGTCTGCCAAAGAAAAAAAATAAAAATTTGTTGACCAGTGTAATAAGGGTGATGATGATGCAGGGATATAACAGCTTCACAGGATGAACATAATCGTAATCCGAGATTATCCAGATCTTCCTCTTCCCCCCTAAGAATATTTATTTTGTTTGTTATCTAAAATTTATTCAGACCACGTAAATCTCTCAGTAATTTATTTGGTTAAAACAATATCAGTTATCTCCCTTACACACCCCGAAGTAGGGGAGATCAATGAACAGTGAACAGATATCGATCCCCGACCGACTGTTTATGAAAAGAAAATCTTCAGGGGAGGAAGGAAGATCCCGATGGATCATCTGTCCCCAGATTATATCACCTGTACAGGAAAAACGGGGAGAAGGGAAAGCGAAAGTGACGTCAGAGAAGAATTCAGCCAATCAGCAGTGGGACACGGCCCAGGATCACGTGACCGCTGTCTGTCTGTCTGACTCACTGTCGCCTGATCGAGGAGGGAGGTGTGGACGATTTCCTTCTGCTCACCTGAGATAACCGATGGACGACTGCTGCCCTCTCTGCCTGGAGAAGTTCCAGGAACCTAAGACTCTGCCCTGTCTCCATTCCTTCTGCCGATCCTGTCTCCAGCGACACATCGACACCGAGCGGTCGGGGTCCAGACGGCGGCCATTCCACTCCTTCTCCTGTCCGTCCTGCAGGCGGGAAACAAAACCGCACCAGCCGGGTGCAGCTGTTAGGGGCTGGGCCCTCGACTTCCCCTCGGTCTTCAGGATCACCGCCACAATGGCCGGGGTCAGCACTGACCCTTGTTGTCAGGTCCATCAGGACAAGAAACTCGAGCTGTTCTGTGACCCCTGTGGCCGGGTCATCTGCTATCAGTGTGGCTTTGAGGGCCACAAGTCCTGTGACCCTGTCCGGCCCCTACAGGCAGCGGCCGAGTCCAGGCGGCGTGAGGGTGGCTCCCTGAGGACGGATCTTGTGAAGAGAATGGGGGAGGTCAGGACAGTGGTCAGGGACCTACGATCCTGTAAACAGGGGCTGACCGTCTCTGCTGACCAGGCAGTGGACCAGCTGAGGGCTGTGAAGGAGGAGCTGGAGGCCCTCATTCGTCAGCTCGATCAGAGGTCCCGAGATGAAGTGGACAGGGTCCACAGGGAGCAGCAGGGGAGACTGGACCACCTGATTGACCAGTGTGAGGAGGAGCTGGGCAGGTTGTCCGGCCGCCTGGAGAAGCTGGACCAGCTGATGGACAGTGTGGACGACGTGGAGGTCCTTAAACTGATGGAGGAAGTGAGGAGGAGTCGGGCCCCAGACCAGCGGACCCCTTACCGGGACTCCCTGGTGCCCGTCCGCATCGACTTCCGTCCGAACGAGGGATTCACGAGTGCGGTGAGAAATCTTCAGCTGTCACGTGAGGGAGAACCGACCGTGACGGAGGGGAGGATGGATGAGCGACCGGGGTCATCTTCGGCATCAGCCCCTCAGGGTGACGGTCTAAGGGTCTGGCTGGAGAAATGTCCGCCACCAAAGATCGCGGAGATTCCTGTTGAAGGGGTCCGTGACGTCATCGTTCTCCCTGACGACTCTGTGGTGGTTTGTGGGGCTGACGGACTGAGGAAGTTCTCGTCTGGAGGGAGTCAGGTAGGGTTCGTCCCCCTGGAAGGTTCACGTACGATGTGTGTGTGGTCGGATAGAGAAGTCGTCGTTACTGTGTGGAGAGGAGGAGGAGGAGGATTTGTGTTCGTGGATCACATGGAGATGAGGGTTAACAGGAGAGTGGAGACAGACAGGAAATACCGGGGAGTCTGTGCCAGGGGCGGTACAGGGTTAATCTGTTCACTCTTCCCCAACCGTGGTTATGTTCTTCATGTAGTGTCCCCGGACGGTCGGCTGTTGTCCACTATTGACCTTCGTCCGGAGGGGAGGAGGATTCTCCGGTCTCCTGGTTATTTATGCCTCTCAGGTGATGAGGGAGACGTCCTGGTGTCTGATCGGGGGTCGAAATCTCTGATTTGTTCTGATGTCCGCGGTGAAGTAAAATTCTCCTACCGAGGTGAAGGCGACACCCGTCTGGTCTCCCCCCTGGGTGTCACCGTGGACGGGGCCGGGACGATCTACCTGGTGGACCAGGTGACCGGCGGATCGAGGAGCAGATTATACCGTCTGACCCCTGGAGGTCAACTGAGGGACACAGTGATGACATCTGAGACTGGATCCTGGTCCTGTGTCGGTGTAAATGAGAACGGACGACTGGCCATCGGCGGTGGGACGGTGGACAGTTTACCAGGTGTGACAGTTTACCAGGTGTAGGCTGACAGTGAGAACTAATCAGCATCTCAGGTAAACAGTTTATCTACCTGTCCTTTTATCTCTTATTTTAATGGGTGACATTCGAGGAATTTAATTTATATTCAGTTACTTCAGCAATAATAATAAAATAATAATAATAGTGGAGGATGGACGTTCTCTCGTCTCCTCATCTCTGTTGATGTTTCCCTGAACTGTTAGAAATCGTCTGTTCTTCCTCTTTCCCCGTCTGTCTCCGGATTCCTTTAAAATTCGGACATCGGTAGGTCACCATGGAGACGGTCGTCACGACAAACGAGGGAGGATAATGAATTCCTTAAATTCCCCTTTTATTTCCCTACCTCTGTACAAATGTCCGCTGATATTTATCGGCGAGGAGGGGAAGTCTGTCTACCTGTCGACAGGTGGACTAACGAGGACGGTCTTCACTCCACATCATCTTCTGACCGGGACCAGGAGATTTGGTTTCTTCAAAAAGTGACAACGGATTTGGTATCGAAACGAACGGGAATCGATAGTTCACCGCCCATTAACCCTCTCCCACCGGAGGGGTTTGTCGGCCCCTAAAGGATTCATGTCTGATCCTATTCTGTTGGTGGTTCCTCACCTTCATTCTGAAGTTGGGCAGAATTTTCTACAAATCTCTTCACGGTTTGAGATCCAGATCCAGCAGTGAACAGAGCAGATGGAATCACTCCAATCAACCTGTGATCGATATCAGTGACGTCACTGATGATTGCTGCCCTTAGAAACGAGCTATTTAACCTGAAAGCTAAAAACAACAAATCCATTAACGCCCCTCTGTGAACAGCTCGTCCCTTCTCTGAAAATTACTTTCCCTTTGTCTAAACAAGTGACGTCGTCATGGATACCGAAGAACCTTCATATGACACAACAGCCCCGTTTCCTTTGTTTTTATCCTAGAATGGAGATCAGCTGTTCAGTGCTTTCAGGTACAGCAACTATAACTGTCAGATATTCACCTTTAGAAGGTTGTACTGGGGAACCTAAAACTATTGTATTGTTTTCACTGACTTCTTCAGAATTAAGAAACCTGGATGTTTTCTATTTTTAGAGCCTTCTCCAGTCAACACAGGTAACCAGCAGTTTCTCCTGATAACTGGCAGAGAGGGAGGGCAGACGACTTGTAACCTCGCCCCCCCCGGCTGCTGTGATGTTATTCTCTCATCTTTAGTCAGGACCCTTGACCCCTATAATGTTTTCATGGTGACTTTCTTATGTATCAGCTGTAAACTCCAGAAAATAAATACCTGTCTACTTAGTCTACCTGGTTGGTGTCTGTAGATGTTTGAAGAAAACTGTAATAAAACAGGATGACTGATAATTACTCGGGCGTCAGAAACTTTTTACTAAGCTGAAGTCAGTTTTTAAACTGCTGCTGATGTTTTGATTCCTCCTCTGGTTCACACATTTTGTGTGACTGTTAATGGGCAAATAGTGATAGATATGGATTGAGTTTACAAATTCTTTTGTGATGATTGGAATAAATAACAACTTGTCGGTGATAATGGAGACCTGAACCATTTCAAAACGTTTGATATACTTCATTACAATGGAGGGCTCGTATAAGTCAGAATGGCATCTCTATCCCCGTGTTCCCTGGACTAACAAAGGGTCAAGGACACAACCTTCAGATGATAGGGACTTTGATGAAGCTCACAGTATTATTTGAAAGATCAATGATCTCTAAATCATAGTTTAATGTCTTCTTTATTCTCCTTCAGACGCAGCTTCTTGTCTCTGGTACAGAAATAAATGACAAGAAGAAATCTTTTACTGATCATCTTCCTGCCCATGTAAATTGACATGAATGTCTTAAAATTCTGACTGTCAGCAGACCTCCACTGTGTAGTGGAATGTTTCTTATTCCTGTTATCACTGACCAGTCAAGAGAGGAATGTTCATTTTTAATTCCCACCGGCTGTTCCTCAATTCATCCAGGCTGAAGCATTTTGTAGATGTTCAGTGCTGCTTTGAAGATCTAGTGAGATAATTTGCTAAAGGCTGGAATTGTTCAACAGATCCCTTAAAAAAATATTGTCAACCACTTTTCGTCTGGCCTCAAACTCTCAGCTGAGATGGATACTGTTGATTTACGCACCTTCTGGTCCATCTCAATACCTCGAGGTGTCTCACTGGACTTCATGACAGGTATTTGGATTTTGAAGGGTTGACGTCTAGTAGCAAACTGTTCAACAATCCAATAGCAGGGCTGGAACTTCTTAGACTGTAGACTGATCCTTTTTATCTTCCTACAAAATAAAACAAAAAGCTGCTAAAACCTGTTCCCAAGGATTGTTTCCCAAACAGAAGCATTTTCCTAGGTGATATTGAACATATTTCCATGATCAGAAGGACCTAATTTTGATAAAATGTATTTTATATCAAGAATCTGGTCCGGAATCCTGCCCCCTGACTGATGGAAACTACAATAACTGATGAAGACGTTGAAAATTTATTGTAAGAGAAATCTACAGAGCCAGATACATTTTTGGTTTGCTCTCGCATCTTTTACTGTGCAACATTTTAATATGAATATTCCAGTTTATTTCTGGTGGACTTGGCTAATTTTTGCATCTGATATTAATATATAGTCAACAACAGATGTCTACCATATTTAATGCGTACATCGTCATCACTATATTAGGGGGCCCATAACAGCCTTCAAATAAATGGTATTAACCCAAAACTCTGCAATTTCTTGTAGTGTTACATGCTTTGCTGTGGTTTCCTTTGGTTCCATATTCTAAAGATGTTCTGGCAATACCTGCTTCTTTCTGATCATCAGACAATAATGTCTAATAATATTCGTATGGCCGGGATTGACAGAAAACTTCATATTTCGATAGTTCTTTTTCTACAAATGGACCCCTGGAAGTGCCACTAAAATACACTGAGTGTGTATCTTACCTGTTAACTACTGACGATCCTGCAGGACATCACACACGAACGTCCTGATTCCCTGGAGCGATCACTCCCGGTTTAAGTCTCACTTCCTGGTCAGAACCTGGGACATGGAAATTCAACCCCTCTGTTCTGAAGGAGTCAGCATATGTCAAGAACGTCCATCTGTTCTGGGAAGACAGAATGAACTAAACTGGTTCCCGTCTTCAAAATCACCCTCAGGCATCTTAAGAGCCCCTCTATTTATTTTAAAGAAAACCCTTTCTTCTTCAACTATGCGGATGGGTGAGTTACCTGGACTATTGTTTTCGGGATGGATATTTCATGTATCTGATACTAGGGAGAGAAAATTAATAATAATAATAATAATAATAATAGGGGGAGGAGGAAGGCAGGGGATACATCAGTTTTGTAACCAGGTGAAGCTGCTGTTCAGTAGTGTGGTTTGTTGATACTGACTCCAGACTCAGATAAACACAGATGATGCGCTTACAAGATTCCCTTCCAGTCACATCAGTAACTGATCTCAGTGGAGCCAACTGTTAGTATAGACAATCTGGCAGCGTGGAAAACGTCAGGTTACTGGCTCTGACAGCTGTCAGTAGCCAAGCAGGATGGGGGATTAGGAGAAATGTGTAGTTGGTCAGTGTTTTTCCTGCTGGAGGCTGCTCAGTAGTTACTGTACCTAAAGATGGGGTCGGTGTAGAGCCTAGAACATAGGGAGTTCCACAAGTCCAATCTACTGTCTGGAGGAGGTAAATGCGCACAGATGAAATGTGTTAATCAGTGAAGTGTAATTTAAGAGAAACACGAGAGTACAAAGATAAAAACTGGTGAGAATATTTCTCTATATTTGCACTGTCTGCTTCCTACCTTTTCCTACTTACAAGTGTTACTGTAGTGGTACAAAACCAGCCATTATTGCAATGTAGAGAAATTGTCAGAAAGTTTTCTGTGATCTCATTTTTTCTCATGTTGTAAAGGAAGACATTTTAAACAAGAATGGAAAGAAAAAATGAAGTGGCATTTGTTTTGCACTGCATTCTGGGAATGCATGGCTGATTATCTGTGTATCCATAAATGTCTGTGTTTTCTTTTTACATAGTTAAGTCTCACCACAGAACTGAACTCCTGTAGTTCAAACATCAATTAATTATTCCAGCTGAAGTGAAAATATGGTGATAAAACTTAATTTCAGAGCAAAGCGTATTAAAAAAAGCTCATGATTTCTAAATATTTTTTGAAGGTGCTACTTGCATTCTTGAGGAAGATATTCCATTTAATGCACACCTGGTGGATTTGAGCAAAGGCCAGCACAACGAGCCTTGGTACCTGGACATCATTTCAAAAGGAAAAGTGCCTACACTGAAAGATGGGGACGAAATAGTAACGGAATCAGACATCATCATTGATTACCCGGAAACAGCTGTCCACCCTTGTACGTAGAAAGCTTTTTTCCTATCTTTACCTGATAACAGAATGGTTACCTGTAGTTCACTGGTCAGAGATTAACAAATCATAAATTGTGGTTGCTACATTTCCAATCTGCATTTACTCTCAGGTCCAACTCGCTCTAACTTTAAATGTTAGTGCTAAGTGAAACAAATTTACTATCAGACCCACACAGCCTTACAATTTTACTGTAGTCTTTGCACAAACTGGCTCCAAATTATTACTAAAATTTTGCTAAATTCTTATAAAGAGCCTTCAAATATCTTCCCAAAACAAATTGTCAATTTGTGTCTTTTAGTTCCGTATTTCTGATTTACCTTTAACCTTTTCTGTATAGAAACCAGTGACCCTGTAACAAATGCCAGGTCCATTGTACGCTGGATATTTAGAATGCTTAGACAACTGCAAGATGGGTGATGCAGTGGACTGGTTAGGTTGAGGGCCTCTGTTTGAACCTACACCTTCCTGCCATTGTTTCTCTGCACCATCTGGCTGAACAGGTTTTCTTCCACATCTAAAATGAAGGATTTTTAGAGTACATGATGCAGAGGTTCCATGCGTAACTTCTGATCGGTTTGCACCTTGTCCACTGCTCAAGAGCTGCCAACCACACCAGGTAATTCCTTTGGTCACCAAGAATGGTATCCCACTGCTCTAAGTTGTACTCAGATCTCAAAAGTCAGGACCCGTTTGACCGAGAATAAATAACTGAAGCGTGTAATCACATTGTCTCATTTCTGAGATAGTTAATATCGTTTTTGGAGACAATCTCTGAGCTGGATAATCTGATAATTTAATTAGTATTCGCATGACATTGTAGATGAAAAGCAATTTTTTTTTTTTCTAGGAATCTCCCTGGTACCTGATGAATCATTTGAACTGGGCCAACAGGTGAACGAAATCCGTCAGTTTATAGACAAGGTGCCAGTTCAGGTGTTGACATTAGGAGTTTTCATTCATCCGCAGCCGTCAGTCAGTGGGTGTAAGGTGCCAGAGAGAACTCAGACAGCATTCAAAGGTAGGCATGTCACCTGAGCGAGAGAGATTTTCTAAGAACACTCATCTTCTCTGAAGCATAAAACTTTATCGAGAACATTTACATTGTCTGTGACAGTTAAATAATCAAGAGGATGTCACTACCAGCTCATCTCCCCTACTTCTGAGTACTGTAATACCTTGATAAACAGGTATTCAACATACAATGTTTTGCTATAACAAACGTTTATTTGTTTACCATTATTTCGCACTCAAAGCAAAAAATAAAGTAAAATAATAAATACGCACAAAAATTAAGTCACTGTCACTGATTATCGTAATTTCAGATGAACCATCAAACTCACTTTCCGTTTCTAATAAAGCCCAGATACCCGGTGACACGCTCCCTGTATGATGTAAGCTCTGCTAGTTACCCCACAGCATCATAATCGATAGGGTTAGTGACTGACTGTATGTAGTAATCCCCAGTCTGTCCAATTGCTCCGTTATCATCAAAGTTTCCCAAATATGTCTGCCTTGTATAACAGAGAGAGTGACACAACAGAATTTTCCGATGTTTTCCCCCCACAGTTCATCCCATTAAATAGACACTTTGTTGTTGGATGAACTTGTCTAGGAAACCCTGTCAGAGTTATCAAAAATGTACCCAGGGTACCGGGAGTTTTACCTGGCTAAAAGTCAAGCAGCAGCCTCCATGACATATGAGATGGTGGCTGATCTGGATCAGGTCACAAAGGAATTGGATGATCTGGAGACACTTTTCAACAAAACAGAGCAGCCATTAATATTGTCCAGAGATGGTAAGACAGCTCTTCTTTCACCTTACAATACAATCATTAAATTAGACTTCCATGGCCATCTTGAACATTAAGATACATTTATATTGTTATTAAAACAAAACACAGAGGACAAACCCCAAGGGAAGCGCTATATTGCTAAATAGAAATGGTCCTCCAGTTAGTTCTGAAGATTATCTCCCACCCAGTCACTCTCTTATGCAGAGACAGATACAAACTGCCATCCATTCATAACCAACCTCTGCCTTCCAATTACATAATGCACTTAATCTCCATCAGTCACCTTCTCAATGAAATGCTTGTGCATCACTCATCAGCTGTTTTTAATTAAGAATGCGCACTCTTCACCTATCTCAGTAACTCCCTCCCCTCTCTAGCTGTGTAACTCTCTATATCTATGTTAATCACAACAAACACATTACATGCCACTTCATGGACAGATTGCAAGCAAAACACTGGAAAAATGTGTACAACAATCAGAAAAATTTACAATTTTGCAATATTCACCTCATCTGTAATTTGAAAATTATCCAATAGCCACCATGTCCATACACAAAAAAACAAGTTATTGCTTCGGGTATGGATTACATTCTTTTTATCAAGCATCTCTCAGTTGTGTCTAGAGCATAGAATCTCAACCTGGGGGCCATGGCCCCCAGGGGGCCATGGCAATAATTTAGGGGGGCCATGGTGGGCTGTTGCAAATTATACATTTCTAATTATTCAATTGGGGCAGTGCTTGTCAAAGGGGGTGTGTCTTGCTGTGATAGAAAGTACATTTCAGCTTGCTAGCTTGAGTGTGAATGTTTATCATCTTTACTCTCTCTGTGTATGTTTGTGTATGACTGTGTGTGTGCTTAATGTGTGAGTCATGGATGTATTATGTATGTGGATATTTGTGTTTTGTCATTTTATCACTTGTCCTATTTATCTGTCCTTCATTATCATTCTTTTGTCTTATCACTTAATGTTTGTTCTGATGGTCTGTCTTCTTTATTTTCCCTAGATTTGCGATGGCTACTAGTGTACTAAGAAGCGGAAGTACAGTGAAGAGTACATTAGCTACGGATTTACATCAATTCTCGCTGATGGCATCGAGAAACCTCAGTGTGTACTGTGCTTCAAAGTGTGTGGGAAACGATTCTATGAGGCCTAGTAAGTTGAAGCATCATTTGCAGACCATCCATCCACAGTATGCTGAAAAAGACCCCGATTTCTTCAGGCGCCACGAAAGTAGTTTGGGAAAACAGAAACTGGATGCAAACTGGTGCTTTCCAACAACAGACCTCAAGTGTAGTTGAGGCATCATACGAGGTTGCCCTTGAAATAGCGAAGCAAAAGAAGCCCCACACAATTTGTGTGAAACCTTAATTAAGCCATGTACTTTAAAGATGGTCAAGCGTGTTCTTGGAGATGCAAATGAACGTAAAATTCAACAAATTTCCTTGTCAAACGACACAGTGAAGCGGAGAATTAATGAAATGTCAGATGACATAAAGGAAAAAGTGATACAGGAGATCAAATCGTCTCCAGCTGGTATGTTTGCAATACAACTGGATGAGTCAACGGATGTGAGTTTCGTGTGCACAGCTACTCGTGTTTGTTAGGTATGTTTTCTTGTGTGATATCAAGGAAGATATCTTTTATGTACACAGCTTGAGACCACCACAACAGCTGAAGATGTGATGGAAAGCTATATTCTTTCTTCAAAGCTAACAGGATCCCATGGGAAAATTGTTGTGGAGTCTGTACAGACGGGGCTCCAGCGATGCTGGGATCAAATCAGGGTTCCAGAAGCGTGTCAAGGAAGTAGCTCCGAATGCCAAGGGGGTTCATTTATGATCCATCGTTTTGCACTGGCGTCGAAAACCCTCCCTGATGAACTTTGCAAGATCCTGGAGGCAGTGGTCAAATGCGTCAACTTTGTAAAAGCTGGAGCTCTGAACTCTCGCCTTTTCCAGAACCTCTGTAGAGACATGGATTCGGAGCATGAAGCTCTCCTCTTTTACTCCAAAGTGCGCTGGCTTTCCAAGGGCAATGTTGTGAATCGAGTGTTTGAACTTCGGGGGAGCTAAATTGTTCCTGGAAATGCAAGGGAAAGATGATCTGTTGAGTCACTTCAATCAGGTTTTGTGGGAGCCACGTCTTGCATATTTAGCAGATATATTTGAGCAGCTAAATAGGTTGAATCTGAAGCTACAGGGCAATGAAAGAAGTGTTTCACCTGATGGACTGTCTTCGTGGATTTCTTGCCAAGCTCCAGAATTGGCAAAGGAAAGTCGGTGCCGGGAATGTGCCATGTTTGAAAACCTTCAGCTGTCCTTGACGAGAATGAAGAAGATAGTCTGCTTGACCCATTACTTAAAACTGAAATCACCCAGCATCTGAGATCCTTGGAAATTGAACTTAATATGTACTTCCCAGAATTCGAGAGGAAGAAGGGAAGTTGGTAAGGAATCCATTCTCTGGCACTCTTGATATTACTACCATTCCCAGTGATGTTCAGGACGAGTTCCTTGATCTCGCAAACATGATTCTGCTGCCAAAGATCTCTATGAAGAAAAATCTCTGAATGTATTCTGTGTTCGATGCATCAGTCATATCCAAAAGTCAGTGAGATTGCACTTCGACTACTCTTGCCTTTTTCAACTACCTATTTATGTGAGTCTGGTTTCTCCACCCTTCTACAAATCAAGAATAAGAGCCGCAACCGATTGGATGTGGACCCCGACATGAGATGTGCATTGTCAGTGACACAAACCTCGGATTCGTCAACTGACTGAAAAGAAACAATATCAGCCTCCCACTGATGTGTGATAAAGTATGCAGAGGTTAATTGAACTTTCTCCCATCCAAATCAAATTTGCTATTGTCTGCTAGTCTTTTTGTAGTCTAGTGATGTAGTTAAGCATATCACAGAAATCTATCAATATAAGATAATTATGACTGTAAACTTTTTAATAAAGCAAGGGTGTTCTCTTCATCAACATTTATTTATTCTTTTTTTTTCTGCGCTTTTTTTGGCAGGGTGGGATTTGGGAGAAAAATAAAGGGGAGCCACACGAATGTTGAGAATTCATGAAGGGGGGAATGGAGTGAAAAAGGTTGAGATACTCTGGTCTAGAGGTCCTGTGCTCCTAAAACAAATGCTAAGCAAAACTGTAATTTGATTGGTCACATGGTTGCTTTGTTTCACAGAAAATGTATTATGTTCTTGCAATGGGAGTTTTCTCCCTATACTTTCTGGCTGCGCCAAAATCTTGACATTATACACAGAATGTAATTTAGTAGATGGGTGTCATGTAATTTAACACAGTGAAAACTTTAAAGTGTCTATGATCACACACATGGTCAGCCATGCTAGTTTTAAGGTTAATAAGTGAATAGTCACGGGGCCACTTGTCATCAACCACGGGTTCACTGCTCCTACTGCGGTCCATAATGCCGCCCACAGAGAAAGATACGAGTATTCCACTTTCTGACACAAATTTCACGGACTGAATTGTTTGTTTAGGTTGCCGAGACGAGACTCAACAAACCTGCCTGTTTGGACAGAGGTTCACTGCTGCAGACATCAGCCTGGTCATCCTCCTCAACAGACTCACCCTTCTCGGTCTGGACAACGCTATTCCTCTGCGAAGAAAGACACGGCCGCTACTACGAGCAGCAGGTGTGCAGACCATCCGTCCAGAAGACCACGAAGAAAATCCAAAACCTCTGGAAGATTGCATTCTGGCAATCGATCTCAACTATGGTGACAACTTTCAGCTGGTGGACCACAGTTGGACTTGCTTTAGGGCTAGGATTCTGGTTACACAGGAGCTTACGCTGATTCTGACCGGACTAACAATTTATTTATTGAATCAGACATATTTCTTATTGCAGTGTTGGTCTTTCCTATACAATATGAATATTTTAAAAACCTTTACAGACATTATGCAAGTTTGAGTGTGTAAATTTTTGTGTGTGTGAATAAGGTAAACATTATGTAATGATGATTTGCATGTTTTTCAACTACTCCATGTGGTAATTAACGTTTCATTATACACAGAACGACTTTTGGGGAAACAAAATGATGCAAAAGTATAAAATGTATAGAACAGACACATGGCACATATACCAATTAAAACACATAAAGCAGTCTCTCCTTGTGGTCTACAGTAGCCTGCACTTAACCAGGAGTTACCAGTCTGCCTATAGTTCTGTTAATTGGCCTAAGTGGCATGGTTTTTCAAGAAAACCAATTGTTGAATGAAGTCTTGCATAATATTCCTGATGGCTAACATACATGGAAGAGATAATTCAGTACCATTATTCACTCTTGCAGGCATTAACTCCACACCATGATGGCCCTAAGGTCAAATATTTTTTGGAGGGACTTCTTCAGTTTTCACTGTTGTTAATCTGTCTCTGCTAATTGGGAAATCACATATTGGAACCCCACTAAACTCTGTAATGACACGACTATTGCTTATATTAAACTAATTACGGTTACATATTTTAAGATGTTGATGATATCTTCTATCAGGTAGATCCTTGATTTCCTAAAAACGTGCATACATACTGGTTGATTGGAAAGAAATTATGTAGATGCAAAAAAACAGAAACAGAATTTTTACTTATTAAAAGTAGTTTCCATTACTCCAGTGTTCTATCGATAAATTCGAGGTGATAATGTATCCTGCTACTGCTACTACGTGTCTTTGTAATTATATATAGTAGTGGCCAGTTTTTACCACTGATGTTTACAATTGTAAGTTATAGTGTTGAATTTTATTTTGTCTTAGGAACTGATAAGAATATTATTTTTTGTATAGAGTTTATTATTATCTGTCATATGAATACTGAAAAATTTTCAAGGTATGCAATACATATGAGCTAAAAGGTTTCATAAATCATAATTAATTGAATTTCAAACAATCTTTTTATTATGAGGATTCTATATTTCATAATTAAGTTAATATGAATTAAAGGTTTTCACATCACTAATCTAATCACAAGGTAAATATTTAAGGTAACCAATTTAATTCTTTACCTACACTAGTTTACTTATTCGAACAAGATAGACCGCTGTGGCATTAACTAATGCTCTATTTTAGATTTCACACATCTGCATCTTGCTGACTAAACACTTTCCCATAGAGTTTTGACTTAAAGAATCGTGACCACCACCTCCCAGCAAATCATTTTGAGCAACTTTCTAAGAGTGATTTTCTTATCCAAAGGAACTTCAGCTAACTGCACGAACGTTTCTTCACATGGGATAAATTGATGATGACAGTAGAGCTGGTTTGAAAACTCCATGCTTAGCGCCAAGCCTGCATAAAGTATTTTTAGGCGCTCATAACTACATTAAGAAACTCTCTCTGGATGTTTCAGTTTTGTTCCTACTTACCAACCACTTGGTGCCCCCTTTTTGACAAATAAATTTGTACCATTCAGTTAAATGAAAACGATAGTGTTTGTTGCAAGCTAACATAATAGGCCACAGGAGGTGAGAGACAGCAAGGCTTCCATACCCTGTGATGGTGACGTAATTTGAAAGTTATTATATGACAAATAGCAATAAACTCTGACACTTGAACTATATCATTTATTTCAGGTAAAAGAAGAAGATTCAACACTTATTTACAATTGTAAGCATTAGTAGTGAAGTGACTCCTATTGTATATACAACAGTGGCAGTCAGAGTCACTATTATGTACAGTAGCTAATTGTACACATTACCAACACATCAACCTACCACCAGTGGGTACAGAGACAGGCTGACATTGACTGGTTTTTAAGGGAAGATAAGTTCATATGCACTTGATCTATATGAATTTTTTTACAATTTAATTATCTTATAGGCAACAGTCATAATATTTCAGTACAGCTCGATGCTCATCATGAAAAGCTTTTGTCAGAATTGATTGTTCTCGAGAGTATTACTAATCCTGAAAAGAAACTGACCTTGGAATTACAAGGATAAGTATTAACCTTTATAGATGTCTGCCTTCTCCGAAAGAATCTTTAGTTTTTAGTATTATTTTTTTTTTATCTTTAGCTATAAATGTATTAACCTTTTTAAAAGTAGTAGATGCTCGTAGATGTTACACGTTGAGACACTGCTATGTTTTTGTCACACCTTCCCTCTAAAATAGGTCTAATATGCCTTTCTTGTCAACTAGTCTTCTGAAAAGTTGCAATTATAAAAATGGATCTTTAAAAACACCAACTAAAAACACTAGTGACATTTAAAAGTGAATGATTTATATTAATTATTTTAGTAAATTTTATATATTTTGTGTGAAAAATGCTTTGTTGCTGCTAGAAGTCACATGGTGTGGAAGGATACAGAAATCTGATTTGACCCAGTGTTGACTGATGTCACTAATACAAACGACGACTGTTTTATGTAGATAAGCTTGTGTGGTTTTCAAGTGGTTATATTTATTACAATAAAGTCAATTTTATGCAATACTTTTCCTGAAGCAACAAAAATAATGAAAAACTGCAAATATATAATAATACCAAAATGGTTGTACAGAACAACATATTTTTCAGCTATGAAAAAGTAGTGAAAATACAATTTTGCTCTAAATTTCTCTTTTAAACATTCTTGTGTAACAGCTCTTCACACTGAAGACCATTCAAAATGTAGAGGTCTTATCTTTGTATAATTGTTTTATATCTGTTTTCTTTCCACAACTACATACACCAAACGAATATCTTTCACAGGCAAATACAAAGGTACACCAGCCTTAAAGAAAGGAATTCATTCTGTACGCCTAAATAAAGAGGTGGGTTCTGACACCAGTGACTAGACCAATTTAGGAGTGTTTCCTTTGACAGAACACTTAAATTGTCTGGTGCTTTTTGTTAAGAATAATATAACAGTGCATGAGTGATACTGGTGAATCCATCAGATGTCTGGAGTAAAGAGAATTATGATAGTTTAAATCATGACCACAAATTGGAATTTTATTTTATTTGCAGGCTATTGATGCTTTAGTTGCATAATTCAAATATTTTTTAAAAATATTTCAGAGTATAAACCCCATGTATAGAAGCTTTTAACAGTTGATGATGGTGGCTTAATATGTAGTTTATTGTTGTATTTGATCTTTCATAACAAATGCTGACCAGATGTTAAATCTGGAAACCATGTGTGGTGAGAGGTCTCTCTCTCTCTCTCTCACACATGCAAAGACATTCAAAATTATGAGTCTACAATATGAAAGTATTGTTATCTGCTTTCCAAACATGTTGTTATTGTTGATTAAAAATGCATTAGTACTAAAAGAAAAATAAGATGAACCATGTGTCAAAACATTTAAACCTTTAACTATGATTTTGTTATCACATTGAGCCTCTTACATCAAAATAGCCATCTTTCATGTGAAAACTTTTCAAAGTTGTTTGGTAAGTAACCTGCATTCCTCTTGCAAGTCTTTCCATAGCTGACTGACATTGGTTGCACCTTGATCCTTGATTGTTTGTTCAATACAGTTCATCCCACATAAATTAAATGGAGTTCAAATCTGGAAATTTTAGGGGGCAAAACCATAGTTTTAAGAAGTCTTTCTAATTTTCTAGCAAGATATTGAGGCAACTGCAACAAATCTTAACATTTGGCTACCTTTGTGACTGACAAAATTATATGGTCTTTTGTTATCAACAACCCGTAAATTGTTATTCCTAAATGCTCAAGTTTGATGGACTTTCTCTTCCAATTTTGAGATATTTCTATATGAATCTTCCAGTATTATACTATTTCCACTGATAAGTGTTTCTCCTCTCTGTGGCCTCATGGTGAAGTGTAAAACGCAGTCACTTTCTCCTGCAGTTGTTTAGAAAGTTAGTGCATAATTGCTACCGTTACAGTAGCACAATATTGTCTTGATATCGCAAAGATTCTTCAATCTTTGTAATTTTGTGTCATGAGAGCCCATGGGGCTTGTAGCAAATGAATTAGTGAAAGTGCAGACAAACCAATAAAGATAAAATTCTATTATTCAAAACCTTAACACTTTTTCAGCTAAACTGAAATAAGAATTGAAACATCAGTACATGCCATCACCCCAAGTGGGCTGTTCAGGAGGACATCACAGGTGGGACAAAAATGTAAATGTTCTCGTTTAATTAAAATATTAACAGCAACATTATGAATGGATTAAATTCATAGTTGATTGATGAGCTGAGAATTTAAATCACTATTGAACATTCTGTTAGTATATCCTGGAATACAAACTGACCCCTTGAATTTATGTTGATCAGGTAATTTCTGCATGATACATTCCCAGCCAATATATATAATGTTTGTGTCTTATTCAAAACAAAGTAGGAACTGCTATCAAGCGTCTAGGAAAACCATCCACTTACTTGGTTCTCATGCACAAATTTTGACATCAAACAGAACTTTCCCCTGTTCTGATATTGACTTGTAGGTGAATAAGACACAAGTTCCTTAAATTCTTTTTCACGTTCTTCCTTGACCGAGGGTTATATTTGTATAGTATGCTGAGGTCACACTAGTGTATTATCAGTTCTTTTCAGACAAACTATATTTTCTTAGTACCTTATTCTTTTGTAAAAAATTATTTGGAACTGAGAGTTAGTGTACAACCTGCTAAATATTCTTACAATCTGTTGAGTGCCTCTCAAACTCTAATTCTTTTATGGGCAAACACATCTTTGTCTTCCTAGTTCAGATATTACATGTTAAAAATGTTTTCAGTACTTCAGACCAACTCCCAGTTTTATCATCATTTGTTGGAAACTGCTCACTGAACTGATCGTGTCTATCACATGCTTATCATTTTCTTAGTTATAAATCAACTCATTTAATTGACTAGACTGACCCATCAAGAATGCTGGGTCTAAAAGCCAACAACTGTCCTTCAGTTCTTCAAGGTCAAAAATGTCCTCACAATAAGCAAAGGTTCTTGGTGCTGGTGTAATACCTCTCCTTTACTTAACCATCATATTTCTATGTGTAACAACAGCTCTCCATACTGATAATCAAGCTAGTCAAGTAAATTCATAACCAGCCTTCTTTGTAAATCCTTTGCACATACTGAATTAACTATTTAAACCACAATACTCATTATGTTTTAGGTTAACAATTTTTCCACACAATGAATGCTGATGTAATATAGTGATGTGAAAAGGTAGGAAAATCCTCTCTTTGGCAAAGTGGCGTAAACCCAGTTGACATCAGTCGTTGCTAGAGCAATCTGGTGTAAGAGACAAGTTTGCACATTGGAACACTTTCCTCGTTAATATAATTCCTGAATGATGTGTAAACGTCTCGTCTTTTCCTTGAGGGGAATCTTCAGCACCACCTCTTTGATGTAGCAGTCATTAAATATTCTGACAAAGACAGATGTGCTATGCCAACATCATCCAATTGTAGTCAAAACTATGAACAGGAGTCTGCATAAGATTTCAGTTGTGCAACTATATTACTAGTCATTTGTTTTCTATTCTTCTTGACATATTTTTTTCCAGATAACTGGAGTCTAAGGCTGACAGTATTGTCATTTATTTTTAAATTCATCAAACAATATGCGAGTTGCTTCTAAAAATGCCACTTTAATGAATGTTCCGTGTTGTTTTTTCTCATTAACATGGTAAACACAATAAGATGCGACCGTCGCTGCCTTAAATGTATCAAACTGTTTTGTGAAAACTTGTGCTTTTAATCATAACTTAAGATCACTAATTTTTCTTCTTGGTTTTGTAGTTGGCAGCATCACACTTGCATTAGTCAAGCAAATGTAGCATACCTATCCTTTCAGCCTCCCTACTCTTGACGAAAATGGTGTTTTCTGTTATTCTGTCCGGGCACACTCATCACAATAAAAATTATCACAACCTTAACACTGGCTGTTGTCCCAAACAATAGCAAGTGCCTCCGTTTAACTGCTAACCACAGACAAAATATAGCCTTTCCAGTTGTCTGTTTGTCGATATTTACCAACAATAGGCTCTGCTTGCTTCGACTAATAACTGTTTAGCAGCTATTCTTTATCTAAATCCTACCTCGTGTACATTTCTTTCTTTCTTTGCATTTTGTAGTTTATTATTTGTGTGGTTATTTTTCATTTGTCTTATTATCATCATCATCATTCAGTAGACTGTTATAAATAAACCATCTCCAGAGGTTTGGCATTGAATTTATTGTCGCTATTCAGTCAACCAGTCAAATTACAGTTGCAAACTTGAATTGTTTTTCTTTTAATGAACCTCTACAAAATATCTTCTTTTTTTCAATATTTGCACACAAACAAATTTGGTTGAAATAAAAATTAAATCCAATAGTCAAATACAACCAGTTATATATCCAGTAGAACTTTAAAACAAGTTCTCAATCTCTGTAAGTCTCAAGCAGTGGTTCTCAATTCCTGTGATCATAACTTTTCATTAATCATTAATGGCAATTTACATTTTAAAAACGAGTTCTATTTTTACAAGTGGCTGATTTAATTTTTCCAGTTGAGCATTCACCCATCTAGTTATTACATTAAGAATATGCCAGCCCTCTGCTCACTATTACTGATGCATATTTCTTTTTTTAAAAAGATTATCAGAATACAGTACCACTATACGGGAAGTGCATTTTCAAATTTCCTATATTTTGGTGCCGTTAAACATGGCAATAAATATGAAGTTTTTCATGTTCTCAGCTAAGCTAAGGAGAAAATCAGACTATTAAAGCTAATGCAATTTTTAACTGCTATAACATGGATTCTTCCCAGATACTGCTTATCATGTTAGAATTTAGCTTGTAGCCTGACATCAGGTTATAATACTGTGCAAAATTTCAGACAATACACAGATGTAACCTAACTTTTAATCTGTTTTTTCCAAATGAGGCTTAGTGGTGCGCTAAATCAAAGCCATACTTATATTGCCAATGCCAACTGTTTGAGTTTCTATAATACACCATAAGAAGAACAAAGGAAAAAAAAACCTTGTTATGCTTATAAAAACAATTTGTTTTTGCATTAGAACGTGTAAATGATTTTCATTTAAAAATTCCCAAATTGTTATTTGACATTCTAATTGTATTCCTTATGCAGTAGTCACTCTTCATATGAATTTGGATTTTTTTAAAAATCTAACTTTCCTTCGACATTCTGTTTAATCAACAAAAAAGAAAGGCAAACTTGTTTAAAAGAATTTTATTTTTTTGATAATCAAATGCTCAAAATTTGTACAAATTCTAGAGAACCCTTAGTGAGATTTTTATTGGTTGAAATAACGAAGGTACACAAGCAAGCAATCTCAGAGTCAACCGTCACAAGTAAAATGGAGACTAATCAGTAACTGTTACTGGCAGAGCAGAGTTACAATTTCTTAAGTTTTAAAAGCTTTCACTACATGGATCAATCTGCCAAATGTTTAAATTTCATAATGGAGAATGAACTTGTTCCTATAAATAAAGCAGCTTGCTAGCACTAAAATTAGTGACTGCCTTTCTACAGAATCTACCCATAACTCTTGGAATAACATGTTATTCTAAGCAAAGTAAACTATATCTGTTTTTTTTCTAACTCCCCATATAATAATTCTTAAAAAAAACAAATTTAAGTGAAAACGGTTGACATTCAAGGAAATCTTCTCAAGGACACAAATAACCATGTCTTTCCATATTATAATAATAAACAAAGAAAATGCTTTTATTAGTTTCACAATCATTGGCTGCAGCAACTGGAACATAACTTAGCCTCATCCAAGTATTTCAGATTGCTTTGTTTGTTTAGCTTTTAAAATAAAATTATTATTAAAACAAACAATTTCTATCAAAATCAAATGTCAAACAAAGCATGTCGACTAACATTTCCATGAACAAATGACAAATTAATTTACAATACGGGAAATTTTTCTGAATATCCGCTTAACAATGCACTGTAGTTTAAAACAATTAAACTCCGCTACATCAGAGAATTAAATATGTTTAAAATGGGCAGCATTTGTTAACAGAGGTCGCCATGCCCCTTTCCCCTTTGCTGTGATTTCTTCAAAGTCACACTACTATTCTCCTGACAACAGCTTTTCACATCCCTTTTATGCTGACATTAATTTGTAGAATTATTCAACAGCTATTGGGGGAACTAATGAATAAATCAAATCTTGCTATAGTGTAACAGAAAATGCATAAAAACTCATGTTTTCCTGTCAGACTTTAGATGACATTACTGATTGCCTTGGTAACCTCAGCTCCTACTCCAGCTAGCAGTGCGTGGGTGCAACAAAAATAGTAAATCAGTACTGCTTGAGCACCTGACTGTTATTTTCAGACCGAAGTGCTCTACTGTAACAGATGTGTACCAGCACACACGAATACTCCATCAATAGAAATACACAACCCACCAATGGCTAGAAAGTTCGATCATTGTTCAATTGTTAGCATTGTTTTCATTTGGTATGATTTTTGCCAATCTCTTATTAATAAAACTATGCTGTTTTAAAAACTGTTTGTTTCTTCTTTCAATTTAAGTTTATTTATTAATTATTTTTTTGCCTTCTGCTGAATTGTTGTAAAGCCAAACATTTCAATGGATTTGCATGGTTTTTCTCCTTCCTCTAGTATTGTCTTTTTGTGCAATCATATGAACCCTTCACCTATATTACCAATGAATGTTTTTTATAAAATTATTTTACCTGTAGAAACTTCAGCAATATCAATGAGTAGATCCTCAGATGCTGTGGCTAGCATCTTCCCATCATAGCTGAAACTTAGAGATCGTACAGGCCAATCCAACCTTCGTGTTTAGGGAGATTTAAAAAAAAAAAACAGTATAATACAATATGAGATGGAATTTAACTTTACATGACAAAATACTAAATTTTCATAACTCATTTACTAGTAACCATGTAAAGAAAATAGCATTTCAGTACTTTAAATTCCTATTCTTGTAAAATATATAAACGTTAGTAGCACTTGATAGTCTGATCTCTATAAAAAGCGAGCAAGAAACTTTATATTGTTAATAAATATCACGATATAATCTATTTTACATAAAATTCAAACCATCAATAAAATAATATCTGAATGTCATACAGAACAATAATAAAGACACTTGGAAAAGCCCCATTTCACTATTCCTCTCAAATATTGTCAGGTAGATGAAATGCTTTTCTGGTACAACATAAAAATGTCAATTCCAGCATCTAAATGTTGAATCAGTGAATATTAGGAGCCAAGACACTCGTGCTTGTTCATCCCTCGCTTCAGACGTTCAGCCGGGCAGAAAATGGTTTTTGCTATTCATAATTTTCTTTTGTTCACCTCACATCTCACCTGCCCAAACAATATAACCCCGATCAGATCTGCCAGGAGCCTTTTTCCTTGAAGTCTCAGCCTTTAATGTTTCTCACTCAAAGTGGAGACTACATTTCATAGGGAAAATTAACTTAATTTTCATATTTTAAACATATGCTTCACTCGTGTATCAGCTCTACCTGGGTGGGGTTTTCTTCCCCTAATACTGAGTCAGAAACTTATAGTATTTCTTTGTTTATTACATAAAATCAGTCGTGTCTGGTGTCTCTTGTGTTGTACCAGATATAAAACCATCAATAACAATGGAAAGTAAAATACTGTATCAGTTTAAAAAACAATAAATACTGAATTATCTCCCCTGAAATAATTTACAGTTCTTCTTCAAAAGCAAATACCCATCTGAGTTCTGAATAGCGACATCAACACCCATCCACTACTGCTGATTATTACTCCGTTTTTAGCATGGTTTTCTCAAAATAAACAACAATTGTGCAGAGTTAATCAAAACCTCTGATCTACCAGTGGGGTGACCCTTCGGTTAACTTTATTGACAATTTAAAAAATAAGCTGTGTGTCTTGTATAGTTAGATGACTTTCACTGCAGAAATAAGTGTAACGATTCTATTTATGAAGCACGTTCAGGTTTCTGTTTGTCTGGCAGAAAATGTCTGTCAATGCCAGAATCAAAATCATTTAACACGCTGACCATGATTTCTGAAAATGATTTTCATTTTAAAGCAAAACAAAAAATTTTTAAATTTACTTTCAGTTTAATATCTACACCAACCATGTACAGGTACTATTTAGTGCAACTGACAACCGATAACCATATAATCATATATTAAATAAAAAGTTATAATTCTTTAAATTTTTTTCACACAATGAATCTACTCCTTTGGAATATAAGGGGATTGTTTTCAATTATAATGGAAATTGTTTTATTTCCTATTTAATTACTAAAGTAAAATTTGAAATATTCTTTGTCTGGTGAGAAATGTGCCAAAAGTTGACCAGAGTTCAATGTTGCATTACATGGCAGCCTGTAAAATTGGAAAGTCCATTTGAAGGTTTTGTCACAGTAACATCTGGATTCCAAGTCTACGGGTATTGGGGAATTCCATCCAGGCTCTGGAACCAAAGCCAAAAGCAATGTTAAAGAACTTAATCCATTACAGATACCAGATGAAACAAGTATCCAACTGGATTGATCCTGCATCTGATATTCTTCTTATTTTCCAGTTTAATTAATTTCTTTATAGATTTCGCATCCCTTGGGTTTACCCCTTATCACGTTCCCTCTTAATTTTAATATATTTCAATTATGCAGGGAAAAAAGCATTCTGCAGTTTGTAATTTAAGGGGATGGGACGTGAACGTGGGCGGCCTCGGGGCCTCACGAAGCGATGGACCCAAATGATGCTCTGGTCAGTATCAATACCATCACCAAAACACTTCTCTTGTTCCACTGTCAATGCCACCATCAGCAGCAGGAATCGACGACATCCCCGCCCGGGTAGCTGCAGGTTTAGTCGCGAGTCCAGCGAGATTCAGCCCTCAGCCCGAGAGACCAGCGACGTTTCCGACTTGAGCCGGCTCGCCATGTCCGGGAGACGGGGGTCACGGAAGGGGGTCTGTCCTGCTGCGAGCCGCTCACGACAACGACTGGGGCAGCTGAACGTGTGGACCGCTTCTTCAGGAGCAGCGGTCTGTCGGGGAACACGGTGCCCGCAACTCGCTCGGGCTGTGAGGGCCGATGCACCACACATCACCGCCGTATCCTGCTCAGACTCGCGCTGCCATAGAAAACTCCGCCTCCACAACCGGCCGCTGGACCCGTGAATTACGTGCGGAGCGGAGCTCTGGATCGTCGCCTCTTCGAAGAGCTGCGCGATGAACCTGGCTCTGGATCCGAAGTCCTCCTCCACCCCTCTACCTTCCGGTGGGGATCACGAGGGAGGGCGCTGGCTGGGGCGTGTGAAATTAGCCCGGGAGCACCAGCATCGCCACGCAGCTCATTTCGAAGGATTAAAGTCCATCCTAACCTCGGCGCACGTGGCTGACATCTCCGACGCACTCAGGCATCTCAATCGCCAGATGCAGGGCGGTGGAGTGAAGGTCATCGAATGGAGAGGAGGCCGAGCGATTTTCGAAAGAGGTTACCGTTGTGGAGGAGGAGGACAACTTGGCGAACTCCCCGCCGCTGGACGAGTGCGTGAGCGGAATTGAGGATGATTCTGGGGTTGGAGGCCCCTGCTGCGAGTAATCCCGAGGGAACTGAAAGCCGAGCGATCGCCCACCGCTTGGATGAGCAGCCATTCCGATGGATGTTTATCCCTGGAGCACACGAAAATATTCTGTGACGATGGACTTGATGTCGGACTAGCGTATCCAGCAATCGCCATCTTCTGTCAGATATGAATGGGAAGACGCCAATATTTAACTTATCCTTAAGACAGTGGTCAGCCGGTGTTCGGGAAATTAATCAAACATCAATGAGTTTAGCACCTGTTCGAGGGAAAGTTTTGTAATTAATTATTAAGGGAGGTGCAATTAATTA
Organism: Nautilus pompilius; assembly: GCA_018389105.1. Taxonomy (NCBI): domain Eukaryota; kingdom Metazoa; phylum Mollusca; class Cephalopoda; order Nautilida; family Nautilidae; genus Nautilus; species Nautilus pompilius. Next base: position 36,937 of record JACATO010000677.1, read on the forward strand.
TTTTAGTATCCAGTCGTATTTCGCGTGTAAGTCGGCATAGTTTCATATCAGCAAAGTCCAGTTTGACAAATCTGTTGAAATGTTTTGGAGGACATCTATGACTGAGAAGACAGGTAACCCTGACAAAGATGTTGTTTACTTCGACGTTTGATCAAATACCCCATGACGAATTACTTGAAAATATAGGTTGGCATACGTGACACTGTTCACATGGATGAGAAATTACCTACAGACGAAAGGCAAAGAGTGTTTATGCTACAGTTAGGTAGCCCGAGGCTCGATCTTGGGTCTCATTTTGTTTTAACATCCAGTATTGTAAATTTGCGGATAATACTAAGATGGACGCATGGGTAAATCATTGAGAGGCTAACGTACAAATTCAGCAGTCATTCAAAACGTTAATAACCGAGAGTCCACGTAAAAGATCCAGTTCAATGTCTTTAGAATCAAACACGAAAACAAAAGAGCGGCCTATATGTTAAGTTATATCTTCAGATTTAAAAAAAAAAGAAGAAGAAAGGAAAACAGTGTTATGCACTTGCTAACACCATATTACGGACGATGAGCCAGGTATAGAAGCAAAGAAATTATGTTTTCTTTTGATAGGCTTTGATTCGGCCACATCCGAAATATCCAGTGTAGGCTTGAAAAAGATTCAGAGACGATATGGTCGAATGGCCAGAAAAAAAAACGGTTAACTTGACCTATAGAGAAACTAAAAACGCTGATGTCACCAAGTATGTTACATAGGAGAATCGGATAAGAGGGTTTGGTGCAAGTACTAAAGCACAATTTACACTAGCTGCTAACTCGGGTAGGAGAGACCAACAGTCTAAGTTATCTAAACGTAGGTGTGCAACAGGTATTAATTAGTATGGTTGTCTCCAGTAAGAGGAATAGTCAACGCACAGAATGGTTTTCCTGGATAGTTTGCTGGATCTAGCGTTGCAAATTTATTAAAACCACAAGCATTTTTTGCGACGCATATAAGTAATAGATTTTATGCTCCTTTTCCTAATATTCTGTACTGTGCTAAGAATGTATCTGAATTGTAAACAGCTGGAAAGAGTACACGACAAACTATAACTGTTAAATCACTGAAGATAAGTTCGTGTTCTTGTTTGGTTTTAGTATAATGAATTTGTTAACGACCAGTTTTGTTATTGGTTTTAACCGTGTTTGCTAAGGTCATATTTCCTAAAGTGACGCCATTGTCACGAACTTATGGTAACTCTGTCATTAAGTAACTTCCTGAGCTAGGAAAAGTCTGTGAGTAAATATGCATCATAGTGTAGGTATTATTCGCTTACCAAAATGTTAGATCTTATTGAAAACAATAAAGATATTGGAAATTTCTTGAGTGCAGTAGGATAATGAGTACGAATCCCATGACCGAAAGTGTCGTCTGCTGAGAACATTTGTATGAGGACACGGCACGGAATGTTTTTCCCCCAATTTCCTCCCTATTTTGTGTGTGTGTGTGTGTGTGTGTGTGTGTGTGTGTTGTGTGTGTGTGTGTGTGTGTGTGTGTGGGTTGGTGTGATTTAAAATGTCCATTTTTTTTTGTATGCATTGGAATTGGTAGAGACGACCTTCTGGTCGCGAATGGCGACTCAGGCAGACTCCCGCTCTGCGAGCGATCAGTAGAGCTCGATCCGCCTCTGTCAGTTAAACCGACGACGGTGTGAGTTAGTTCTGCGGCCGTCAGGCGGTGATCTGCTGAATTTGGATAATTCAGCTCGATAACCCCTCCAGACCGACTAACGTTCGGACAAGGCGCAGACCGGCCATGTCGACGCCGTTGAGATCTGTAGCGGCTAAGAAGCGTCTCAAAGCGAAGGCGGGTGATTGGCGAGGCGAGCTGCCTGAAAATCCCACACCCCCCCGACTTAGTCACACAGATGCGGCATTCCCGAATTGTCTGGACTGTTTTTTTTTTTTTTTTTGCCCTTTGCCTGCGGATGGATTGGTCAGGATGCTTCCCAAGGAATTGGAACCGTCTACCGCCGCCTTCAGCCGAACGACAATCGCATCTTTGCCGACGCCGAACGGAGAAAAATGGAAGATCTAGAAGCGCTCAGAACATCTCTCAGAGAGCAGGTGCGCCGCCAGCCACGAGAAACGCGTCCGAGCTCACTGAACAGATGTTCATGGAAAGGAAACATTTACATCTAAAATATTTCTTCGAATAAATTACAGGGAACAGTGATGAAGCATTTATTTTGTACAAAACATTTTTGACATCCTTCGAAGAGAAAGTAAATGGACACCAGATTTAAGACGTCGAGAAATGTTTGTAGACACCAATAAAAGCATAAGAATTTCTTCCATCTGTTTAATTAGTTAGTTGCATTTAAGTTTTAACTAGAATGGATTTTACTACTGATCTTTATTTATGTTAGAACAATAATAATAAAAGCTACCCATTACCTGTAGAGTTGTGGTGCATCTCACTGGTCGGATTAACTCTACGCTACGTAAGAATCCAACCAACCTACACGATTTAATGGTCATCGTCCTCCGTCCGAATATCTCATAAGAACGGTACCTCCAGAAGTTATATGTACATGATTAAAGGAGTTACTCTCCACAACTAAATAATACTACAATATAGCAATACTCCACATCACCGAAAACATGATTGTCCGTGCTCGTTGCTTCCAGTTTTCTTATGGACGGTGGTCAAATTTTCCTTGTGTGCAGTGGGAACTATCATTCTGTGCATGGATAACTTGCTCCGGGATGTCACAAGCGTATCACTTGGCGCAAAGGTACAGCGCCACCAGGGTGTGGCTTGTTTGGGGAGGAACTCTGTGATTCTTTCCGTCGTAGTTTACAGCTTCCTTTGAAATCGATATTAAGACGACACCTAGTTCTTCGACACAAGCAAAGACGCAGCCTTTCCTTGTTTTGTTTCTTAGTAGTACGAACTATTAATTGGCGGCACTGAAGCGAATAATGGATGTAACCAAACTTACCGTTTCACGTCCGGATCCACTGGCTCTCCCGTCGCCTCTGAAGAGCTTACATAAGATTCCAGCAAATGTAATAAAGATGCTTCAAGATGCACTGATCTCTTCAGCTTGCTCACGGCAGTATACACGTCCGATTTCATTACAGAAACCAGATAGGCCAGCATCAGGCTAAATATCGCTAAAATTCTCATCCTTATTAGTCTTGGACGCGTTTTCACCTGTTATAATAGTCTTTTCACTACTTCCATGCTTGGTGGAAACGAAGGTAAACGAACATTAGATGACAAATTATTGTTGTTTCTTATTAACATTTACAACAGCTGGGACTAAGCATTTGAATAGACGGTAGGCTTATCCACGTGTACTAGATATAGCGACAAATTCTCACAACCATCAATCAATATCCGAATCAGTGGAAAATTATCTAAATAGCAGCTGCACCAGTTATAAACGACAGCAAAAAAGATAAAGGTAACACTATTGCTGCACCATTTGTGATAGTAAGGTAGAGTGAAATAACTTATTCATCTTGATATTTGTCGATTAAAAAAAAAAAACAACAACCAACAATCAAGAGAGGGTTTTTGGATTGTGAAAATTTCTAAAATTACTTTTATCTCTACCAAAAGCAGCAACTTTTTCGTCAAGGTAACGAGCTTCTGTTACACCTTGACAAGGTGACCAGAAAACCGATGGCGACAGACTGACCGATTTCAAAGAAACAAATCTGCATTGTTGGGGACTGGACCAATCGCAGGTTGATCCCGTGCCATGCGGAGAACAAGTGTGTTCCAGCGCCGAACCAATTCACCTTATGAAAACGATTTGAAAACTCTAGAAGCATGTAAAAAAATTTTTCACGCATCAATTCCTATTAAGAACAAGCAACATTATTGTTTTCTCTGATGGTTCATTTTGATAAGTAACAATGTAAATCCAGAGGTTTGTCAATAAAACTTTCTTTTGGTAGGCTTAGGAAAATCAGGAGAGAGAGAGAGAGAGAGAGAGAGAGAGAGAGAGAGAGAGAGAGAGAGAGAGAGAGAGAGAGAGATGACATCAGGACCAGACAGAGATATGGCTAGTACAGAGAGAGAGAGAGATAGAGAGGAGAGAGAGAGCGATGACATCATTACAGACAGAGATATGGCGTCAGTAGAGAGAGAGAGAGATGACCATCATTACAGACAGAGATATGGCGTCAGTCACAGAGAGAGAGAGTCAGCGAGAAGAGAGAGAAGAGAGATGACCTCACTACAGACAAGATATGGCGTCAGTACAGAGAGAGAGAGAGATGACATCATTACAGACAGAGATATGGCGTCAGTAAACAGAGAGAGAGAGATGACATCATTACAGACAGAGATATGGCGTCAGTACAGAGAGAGAGAGAGATGACATCATTACAGACAGAGATATGGCGTCAGTACAGAGAGAGAGAGATGACATCATTACAGACAGAGATATGCGTCAGTACAGAGAGAGAGAGAGAGATGACATCATTACAGACAGAGATATGGCGTCAGTACAGAGAGGAGAGAGAGATGACATCATTACAGACAGAGATATGGTGTCAGTACAGAGAGAGAGAGATGACATCATTACAGACAGAGATATGGCGTCAGTACAGAGAGAGAGAGATGACATCATTACAGACAGAGATATGGCGTCAGTACAGAGAGAGAGAGATGACATCATTACAGACAGAGATATGGCGTCAGTACAGAGAGAGAGAGAGATGACATGATTACAGACAGAGATATGGCGTCAGTACAGAGAGAGAGAGAGAGAGAGAGAGAGAAAATTCTGTACTTTTTCCGTGAAAATTTCAAGTTTTTTGTTTTTGTTCATGATGATGGTTGTCCGTCGTGGTAGATAACGACAACTCTGCATCATACTGAAGTTCTATCTTTCCTTGTGTATTTTTCTGACCAGGCCAGTTCTTCATTTGAACAGTCGACTACAGTTGGCGAAGGGGGAGAAAGGAGGCGAGCGGGGCAGTGGCTGCCTTGGTGTCTTATCCTTTCGACCAGGCGCGTTTTTTGTCTTTGGGCTAATCCTCACTTTACCAGAGTTTACCGGTTCCTAACAAAATACGCAAGAAAAAAAAAAAAAAGTATAATGAGCTGAATATCCTTTAGTTCTCCAAGACTTATCTCCCTTCTCTCTGCACCAGTGAGTTTGCTCTCCACAGGGTGGGGTCGTGTAGATTGGATTTTCAAACTTCTTTCCTATTACAGATAATTTAAAAGTAATTACAAACATCTGAGTGCCGTTAAAATACACAGCAAACTACATATTACCGTTATACAAATTATTTATTATCCGCAAGCAAACAGGGAGAAAAAAACGCTTGAAGATGTCCCCCCCTCTAAATACACAGAATAGAAATTACAGAAATTTAAAAAGAGAAAAATTATCACTAAGAGATATAATAATAATAATAATAATAATAATAATAATAATAATAATAATAATTTGATAAAATCAAGTGGACAGCTCAGCGATAACCTGAAAAGCGCTGACTTGGTTATATTCTGAATGAAATCGGTAGAATTAGTTATTTCGAAATTGAGGAAACTCCGAAGAGGTAACGGCGTTAGAAGAACACGGGGCGGTATCTAATTTACACATTTTCAAGTGTTCGCCTGTTACCCTTTCACGGCCGAAACGTGGCACCTGGAGGGCCCCAGATTTTCGGTGTAGGTATTTCCGAACCTGAGCGAGGTTTCGCCGTACCTCGCGGCCTCTCCGGGTACCCCAGCCAGTAGTCTGCATCTAGCAAGATCTAGGATTAGGTTATTTCCCCTGGTGGAGAATACCAGAACTTACGCCAGCTTTTCCACGGAATACTTCGGGGGGGGCTTTTGTTCACGCACCATTTGTCCTCTCTCTGGCGGGAATTAGGGATTTTCTGGAATGCTAAATCTAGGGAGTAAATATTTGTCGGCGTGAAAGGTTCTACTGCTTTCCGCTTCGTTATACATAGAATCATCATTGAAGATGTGGGACACCTGAGATAAAGGAATGCGTTAGGAAAGGGCATCCATCGCAAGAGATGGTGCAGAAGCACATCACATCGCAAGTACGCCAGGTCAGCAGGATTACCACATGCCCTAGATTGAAGTCTTCGAGGAAGTCCGTGACATCACTCTTTTGCTGTGGTGGTCCATCTTCAAGGACATTCAGAGAACGCAGAGACAAATTACCCCCCCTTTTTTTAAAGGAGAAATCTCCGCCATTTGTAACACTTACATTCGGCCGTCCTTTGTTAATGGCGTGTAGAGGTAAAACGTGGAACGGAGGAGGGGGATGGGGAGGAGACCGGACGACCACATTAAAGCAGATTTAAAGACCGTTCAATAGTGAGTTATAGGAAATGGCGTGGATCCTTCTACAAGAGTTCCTGATCGCGGTGAACACCGCGACAACTTTCCCGACAACAAACCAGGGTATCGGAGCATAGCCCAAAACAACATTCCAGACGATGGGAAGTTGTATTTTTTTCTTTTTAAATTGTAAAAAAAAAAAAAAAGAGACTCGTTCTTTAAAAATTCGAGAAGCAATTGCGAGAAATAAAGTTGGTTTCTTCACGTGATGCAATAAATTTCGTGGTGTGTTACGTCAAGAAACAGCCTACTACATCCACTTACTTGTGAGCTGCCCAGTTAAGCCCGTCAGCAGCACTTATTGGCATAGGTTCTGCTTTAAAATGGAGCAGGCTGAAAACCAACGGACAAAGGTGGAGGTACAGGTATTCAGAAAGGCGAAAGTAGTTTTTGAGACTCATACGTATAAAGCCACTGTGAAAAAGAAGCTAACTCTCGCGCACACACACACACACACACACAGACAGACAGACACACACACACACACACAGACAGACACAGACAGACAGACACACACACACACAACAGACACACAGACAGACACACACACAGACAGACAGACACACACACAGACAGACAGACACAGACAGACACACACAGACAGACACAAACACAGACACACACACACAGACAGACACACACAGACAGACAGACAGACACACACAAACACAGACAGACAGACACAGACACACACACAAACACAGACACACACAAACACAGACACACACACACAAACACAGACAGACAGACACACACACACACACGCGCGCGCATGCGCACAGACAGACAGACAGACACAACAGACACACACACACACACACACGCGCGCATGCGCACAGACAGACACAACAGACACACACACAGAGACAGTCACACACACACACACACACACAGACACACACACACACACAGACACACACACACACACACACACAGACAGACACAGACACGTGGACTACGCCTATTCTTTGGCAGCCGATGCCACGTGGCTATTAAAATTGAAAAGATTCTTCAAGTCTAATCGAGGACGCGTGTCCTATAAATCCTAGACGTGGTACCGAATGTGATATCCAGTTAGTGTAGCAAAGTCTAACCTAGTGCATTCTTTCCCCAGGAAAAAAAACAAAACAAAAGAAACATTCTTCTTCTTTGTCAAACTCCGCTGTCCCGACGGTTTGTATGTTTAAGGGAGTCTTCACAGACAGTCGGAAGAGGTGTGAGGTGGGATGTTTGGTGATGAGGCTAGTTACCTAGGTATGGTTGAGGGCTGTTGAGGAGCCGCGAGGAACCTTTATTGCATGTACTCGGTAAACACTGCCAGTACTTTTTATTTTTTGATGTGGGAGGAAACAGGAATGATCAGAGGGAAAACCACGAGAAACGCCAAATCGAGCCGCTCCAGACTGGGATTCGAACTGTAGCCAATCCCCCCTGGCGGTCTAGTAATCCACCGCCATTACTAACCGTGTTTTCTCTGGTCGTTCTTAAAAGAAACTACTTCCTCTTACATTCTTATTTTACTTTTGCTCTGCACGAAACTTCAGGATTCATCCACCCAGCTTCTTCTCTGTTTTTTTTTTTTTTTCTAGTTTCGATACTCTTTCTAGAAATTGGATTCTCGCAGGATCCATAAAAACTATCTAAAAGTCATTCCAATCTTTATCAAATCACCTCTGGCATTGTTCTAAAGCTGAGATATCCGCGTTTCAAAAAAAAACAACCATGCCCTCGGGCCTTGAACCATCGTCAGTAATATTCCGCTCGGTGGATAGAATCGTCATCGCTATTACCCATGGATTCGGGAAGGTTTGGTGCCTCAAAGAGGCTACTGGAAACTGGCCATCTGAAAAGAATGTGGACAACCGGTGTTTTACGGTCTTTGGAAAAGAAAAGCAAACATTTATCGTGGCCTTTTAATTGTAGTATTATTTTAGAAAAGACAATTTCTTCTTTTCGCTTCACCAACAAACCAGTCAACATATTGGCCTTCTTGGCGTTCTGAAACAAGTCGAAATACAGGTAAGCGATGAGGCGATCAGAGCGCAAGGTTTGGGGGTCTGGTGGCGTTTCCTGCTCTTCTTCGCCAGCCGGGCCGTTCGCGTGTCCGTCCACGTCTATAGACGAAGGCCCGATGGCGTTTCTCGGTGCAACATGAGAAATGGACGATTGCCGGATAGTCTCCCTTGTAGCGACCGGTAAAGGGGGGGGGGGAAACAAAAACAAGCAAACGCTAAAGTGGCTTTTTATCCTTGATAATTAAACTTTAGTAATGTGTGATTGATTTAAATAATAAATGAAGTCTAAAATAGTTTCGTTTACGCATCGTTGCTTCATTAGCGATGAGCTGAAGAGGCACGTACTTGTAAGTCGAAACAGCAGGTTTCGTTCCATTTACTTAATTAATTAATACAATTAATGGGAATAATAAAGTGATCTAGTACTCGAAAAGTCAAAAATGAGGTTTATACATTCCATCTATTCCATAATTTAGCACCTGAAATATAAAAAAAATATTAAATATTTTAATCAAGTTCTGTTCATTAATATGTTTCAAAATTTTGTGATGTTCTCGAATGCGGTGCGATTCCTGAGTTTCGTAGGTTTCGCTTCTTTGAACTCATTCCCTTTGAGCTTTGACTGTTTCCATAACAGCGGGAGTCCATGCCAGGTTTTCCTCCGCCACTTAGAACCTTCCAGTGACCAGCCTGGCCTTACGGACTCCAGGCTTCACTTAATTTACTCGTGGCCATATAGGACACCCTCGCTCGTCAGCCATGATGGATAGCTGTCTCTGAGGCGTGACTCGTTAAACTATCGCGCGGGTTCGCAGCCAATCAGGTCCGCCGTTAGAACGTGAGGCTGGAGATCGCGGCTACACAGAGGTTTGAGAATTCCTTGCTGCATCACCCAGAAACAACAAACTCCCGTATTCTGTTCCACCTCGCCTAGGCACACAGTTACTGGACACTGAAGCTACACGTTTAAAGCATCCTGCATACAAGACATGCCAGAAAAGCTCGCGAATTTCTTTTGAATCTCAGATGAGAACCATAGCAAATCGAATACACGGTCAGGGCAAAAGTCGAAGTAACCATCGCGTGGGTAGATTTTGCTACAGACGCAAAAATAATCGGTGACCTATGCGGCTGCTGCTGCAACAAGCGACAAGAAACGAACAGACAGGTTTTGGGTTATAGAAATTAACCGTTGAATTGAACGTCACTTCAGAGTATAAATTAAAGGTGAAGATGGGGTCATAATCAGCATTTCTTTAATTCATCTCTGCGTTTACATTCCCGCAGCAGAGGCAGAGACTTCCAGGGTATTCTATGCTGAGAGGGGTCCCCTAAGACACTGAAAACATATCCTATTTGGATTTTAGCGAGGGGACGACGCTAATGAGTAAACCAAGCAGTATATTTACTATGGGAAACTGGGGCTATTTGATCTAAAGATTAAAGCAAATGACTTCAGTCAACGTTCTACGTAAGTCTTGTGCCATGTGATCGTGATCGCGTCATAGCTGGCCGAGGTCCGGTCCGTACACCTCCCACAGGTGCGTGATGGCCACAGAGCGCTCTCTCTCTCATCCCATACCTCCTCCCCATCCGATGTAACTGCCCGCACGAACTCTGAAAGAATAAAAACAAAAATTGAAAGCCGTTTCCCGCACCCCCCCACCTCTTCTCACCTTCCTCTACAAATAACTTTAAACTATCTACTATCGCTGAATCACAGCTGCCTAAGATAGCATTGTTGTCCGCTATCGCCAGGAAAAAGATGACTACGCCTTTAAATTACCGATACAGCCGAAGGGTAACGCAATCTATTGTTTTTATCAGGAAAGTTGTTTATTGACGGCTTCGCAAATTCATCAGATAGGATTTTTATTAACTTTCTGAAAACTCCGAGTTGACCGGCCTGTTTACCTTTCCAAATTTTCTCCCTTGCACGTCCTATTTTACGATAGGATCCTCGTTGAAAGCCTAACCGACAGCTGTGTCTGGGGGAAGCAGTCGTATCGAGTGAGCCGTAAGACCTGACGTAGTCTCTCCGTTACGTCGCGCGGGCGCATATCTGCAGCACTGCACTCAAATATCGTGAAACGTGCTCCATTGTATAGGCTTAAAAAAAGAGAGAGAAAGTTTTCAGCCAACCGTGGTGGCTGAAAATGTTTTCTTTTTCTTTTTCTTGCTTGTCTATAGACATTTGTCAGGCATTATGCTTATGTGCGTTTACAGAAACACGGCGGAAGAAAGCCCTTACTACCCTTGTCTCGAGTCATAGCGGGTAATTAGGGGTTTGGGCGGATTTGTCAGGCATCGAAACCCGTCCGATTACGGCCCAAGAATTTTCAGTGAAAAGAAATCAGCAAATTGTTCGCTGTGATGGTTTGACTCCTTTAATAGCGGGATCTTGATTACATCGGGACAATAACCCGAGCGAAAAATCTAAAATAGCAGTGAAGAGTCGGATGCTAACTGTTAATCCTTACTGATGGGGATTGCTGAATAAATTATCGAATTAGCGCCCTGGTTGTGTTATAAATATAGCGCATTCATCGATCAGACTGATACAGATTGCGAACTCCCGGAGCGAGGAGGCGACACCGACGAAGGCACTGACTGCGAGACGCTGGACTTTCGTTGTTCTGATCCATGGGGGACTAACTTGGTTTGACTCGGCAAAGCGTTAATGTGAGCGAGCACGCGGCGTCAGGCTTAGGCGTCGTTTGATGAGCCGAATTAGAATCGGACTGCCATAGTTTGTGCCAGTCTCTATCAAGTCTACTACAGTGTCTAAGTGAATTTTGAGAAAGCCACTGGAGCCTACATGTAGGGAATCACTGTGAATAGATCTCAGTGGTTATGCGCTATTCGGCATCGTGGCGCGGTGGGGTTGGAGGTACGTACTGCTGACGAGGGCCAAAAGCCCGAAACAGCTATACAGGAGGCTGACATTCACCTTGACTATCAGCTGGAGAGGGATGGTTTCCACCAGGTTGTAACCTTCCCTAGGCACACACCCCCCAACGACCTATTGGTTATGCGACAAGTGAAGTGAAGTGAAGTTGTGTTCTACAGAGACGTGACGTATCGATATTCTACAGAACTACGTACAGCGTATGTTCTTATTTCGTGTACCGCTGTGCTCTCAGTATTTGGTTTGGTTGGTTTAAACACACAGGGTGTGTTCACGGAATAGCACCATCCTCTCCATGGAGGACAGGCATCTCTGCATACGACCGACCTAGTCTTGATGTCGGAAAACATCGACCAGTGCGTGCGAAATCTGGGCACCAGACGGACAACGTTAATGGACTGCTGGGAGCAACGGAGACAGAATGGATTTTGCTCTTATAATTCAGAAAAAATGAGGGCGAAGCTGAAGTGTAAGACCTCAGTGTTCATCGTTTTTTTAAATATCAACTGGACAGGTTATTAAATCTTTTAATTTACAAAATCGGTGCTCTCAGCATTTTTTATTACTGCTTTTTAACAAGAAGATCGCAAGTTCTCTCTCTCTCTCTCTCTCTCCATCTCTCTCCATCTCTCCCCATCTCTCTCTCTCTCTCCATCTCTCTCTCTCTCTCCATCTCTCTCTCTCTCTCCATCTCTCTCTCTCTCCATCTCTCCCACACACACACACACACACACACACACAGTGCCGTTATCCATCCAGTGAGTGCCGACCGGTTCGAAAACCGCATAGTATTGCCGGAGCCACGTGACTTATTGCCGCCTACTGGACTACGTCTGACTGGCTTAAGTTAAAACTGCACGTCTGAATTTTCAGTTTTCAAAAATGGTTAAATAAGGGAAAAGAAAAAAAAGGAACAAGTGATGACACGAAGTTTCTTTCATTCTGAGCAATAGATCGAGACAAGCATCGTAGCTTTTCTGTTATTCATTTTTATGGCCGTCTCAAGAACAGAAGATGTCCAAGAAGTGATCCCTGCTGCACACCACTGAAAGAATGTCGCTGTGAAGACCATACATCGTTTTACGTTAAACGTCTTGCCCCTTTTCATGAAAATGTACCTTTTTCCAAAAAAAACTACCCCGAAAATATCTTATAGTTAACTAAAACAAAAGGGGGGGATAGTTCCTTCAACCGTCTTTTAGTTGATCTTGATGTAAAATATAATATTTAAAGCATAAACTAGACTCGTATAAGTGTTCGTGTTTTAATGTGTATGTATGGAAAATCACCCGGAAATGTTGTCGTTGCGTTCTACTACCAGTTTCATCAATGGAGAAAACGGTGAAGAGATTGGTGCTACATTTGGCTGGTAGAATGCGCTACGTATCCTGCGCCTCGAGAAGTCCGACACTTCCGACTTCGGCAGAAAGATCCACTATTAGAATTCTTCGTAAATGCGGGAGGAAGTCAGACTTCGCGGGGGGAAATCCACGCAGGTGAAGAAGACACCCCGCCAGAGGGATTCGCCAAGGGCCGACTCCGCCCGATTAACCGAAGTCGCGCGCGCCCTCTCATCTCTGGCGGTGTCACAGCCCAGCCCGCTGGGTCGCCGAACGCCCGATCGGTTAATCGGGGCACCTGTTTGAGGGTTCGGCAGGTGCGAGACTGTGTCTCCATCTGAACCTGATTCTTGGGGCAGCCGGTTCTTTCAGCATCGTTCAGGATATTGGACATATTTTCGACGTAAAGTTAGAGCTGAATATTCGCGTATATATTTTCTTTTTATCAACTAAAAATATGCAAAAGTTTAGAAAGAAAAAAAGATTAAGGATGATTACAGTAGTTATTTGCGGGTAGTGTCAGAGAGACAGAGAGATGACGTCAGTACAGAGAGGGCAGCGAGAGAGATATGACGTCAGTAGAGACAGAGAGATGACGTCAGTACAGAGAGGGAAGCGAGAGAGATATGACGTCAGTAGAGACAGAGAGATGACGTCAGTACAGAGAGGGAAGCGAGAGAGATATGACTTCAGTAGAGACAGAGAGATGACGTCAGTACAGAGAGGGAAGCGAGAGAGATATGACTTCAGTAGAGACAGAGAGATGACGTCAGTACAGAGAGGGAAGCGAGAGAGATATGACTTCAGTAGAGACAGAGAGATGACGTCAGTACAGAGAGGGAAGCGAGAGAGATATGACTTCAGTAGAGACAGAGAGATGACGTCAGTACAGAGAGGGAAGCGAGAGAGATATGACTTCAGTAGAGAGAGAAAGCAAAATGTGGAGTCCCTGATAAACTATTTAAAATTTAAAATCCCCCCCAAGAAAATTCTTAAGTCACAAGAAATAAAAAAGAAAATTTTCAAAAATGCAATAATACAAAAAGAAAGAAACACGAAGCAATGCAGAGGCGGGTGGAGAACAGTTAGAGGGAGGGTTGGAATCCGGCAGTGGAACCCACTAGTGTAAATCAGGAAGGGCCCGGTTGTCTGAACAGCGCCCTGATCTGCGAGTTTTCCGGAGCCGAGAGGCCTCTCAGTTTTCTGACAGCTGCGAACACGTTCGCTCCGTCCCCAGAGCACGAAGACTGTAATCCTACCGACTGTGAACACACAGAAAAAGACTCTGCCATATAGGTGATATATCTGATAAAACCAATCACTTTCAATTTTTTTAAAAAGGTATGTAACGCGCGCATCTCGAAACTTTAAAATAATAGGTTGTTTTTTTCTCTAAACAGATGGAACAGTATTGATTATATATTTAATAAAAACTTTATCTTTTGTATTCATTTGAGATAACTGCACTTGTTTTTTACTCGAGTCTAAATGAATTTCGTCAGGAGAACTCCCAGTCTGAATGTAGAGACTGGGGCGGTCTAATCAGGAAGACCAGCGAAGAAGATTTCTCTAAAGCTGCTGTCGCTGAGACCCCATCTTCCGGAAGTTTGAAAGTTATGTTATTCATGGACAGAATCATGGGGTAGACAGAATAAAGTATCTAGTTCCTCTCTTATTCCTTTCTTTGGAAAGTCTCAGGAGCATTAAAAAAACATGAATACGAGAAAAGAAATGGGAATGACAAACTAATTAACGTCTCTCTGCTTAGTATAAAAACAAACAAACGAAAGAAAATACATTTTTGTTGCATGGATAGCGATGAGAAAGTCTAAAATCTAAACTGGTTCGCAATGCATGTAAATAGCTGTAATATCTTTAAAATTCTGCTTACCTGGAAGAGAGGAATATTGATGGGGCCCCTCTGGAATGATAAAGATTTTCGCAGTAATTCTTTTGCGTAAGTTAGAGTTATCGGCCTTCATGATGTACAATAAGTGATGACGAAAATCCGATGTTTCTGATGAGTTGAAGACTAATAACCATCGCATATTACTAAACACACAGCAAGCCATGGCCAGCACAGAAGTCTGTCTCTATTGACGTTAATCTAAAGACGAAAGATTTCTGTAGACCTTTTCTTGTTTTAGATTCTTTTTTTCATCGTATAGTCGTCGAAAAATTAATTTTTCAAGATCTCGTTAAAACGGATTGCATTTTCAAAAATCATTTGTTCAAGGAGAAATTATGAGGTCGTTACAAAAGTTTTGTCGGTTTTTATATTATGTTAATTTGAGGTTCATGTTTTGCATGCTTATGAAGGTGTATGTAGATAGATTATATATCGTTTTGTAGCGTGTGCTTTGGCATACATTACACAAAACCTACCTGTTTAAAAATCATAAAATTTATATCGCTTTCAGGGTTCTGAGTGAAGCATGGATAGAAAGCTTTTCGTGCCATTTTGCTTCACGAGCTCAAACCGGGCCACAAAGCGAGCGAGGCAACTCGTGACGTTAAGCAGGAATGGGGCGAGGACAGAGAGGATGAGCGGACAGTACAGCGATGGTTTGCAAAGTTTCAATCAGGAGATGTGAGCCTCGAAGATAAGGAATGTAGCGGACGTCCTTCCAGCTGTGATGACGACCGTCAGAGAGCCTCAGTTGAAGCCGATCCAAGAAAAACAGTACGAGAAATTGTTGGAGAGCTCGACGTAAGCACTGGAACTGTTTCCCGGCATCTTGACGCAATCGGCCAGGTGAAAAAGCTTGACAGGTGGGCGCCTCACGAGTTGAATGTACAGCAATAAAATCATCGATTGGAGATCTGCTCTTCGCTCGTCATAAGAAACAAAAACGACCCATTTCTGGACAGAATCATTACGTCTGATGGAAAATTGATCCTTTACGACAATCGCAAACGGTCAGCACAGCGGCTCGACAGAGAAGAGGCGCCTAACCATATTCCAAAACCCAGCCTCCGCCCAAAGAAGGTCAAAAAGAAGTTGAAAGGAAAATATACTTCTCTCTCTCTCTCTCTCTCTCTCTCTCTATCTATATATATAGTCACTTCAGAGTACAAGCAGCACGTGAAAGCTCGCAACGACTGCGCGTGCGTCGGAAGTTTACAATCGTTGTAAAAATTCTTCTGTACAAACACGGATTTAGAAATGCATGCTAGTTTATGGGTATAAAAATGTAGGTACTATAAAGACGTCATCGATTGTGCAGTAAAAATTAATCGGAAACATGTCAGGTTATCGGAAAGTCGTTGCAGTAGGTCAGTTTACAAATGATTTCAGCTTCATCCATGTTGACGCGGACGGCATACAACCTACCGCCAGACCGTTGACGTCATAGACATGCTCGACAGAGGTCGACCGGTTGTGCGCATGCTCCTGTTAAAGGGAAAGAATGACCCGACGAAGAATAACTACACCTGATGGTAGGCAGTGGACTTGAGTAGTCCTGAGATCGCATCAGAAACTCTCTTCACTTGGCAGGCTTTACCGCCAGGTGTCCGTATGTTGGTCTTCGTCTGAGGGATCGTCATTGTATTATTAGATTCATTTGGGAAAGTTTCATCATGACTGAGAAAAGAAACATCCTCTGGTAATTGTTCACGTTTTGCTGACGAGTCAAGAGAGTTTAGATAACAGTGTGTGACGCCGGTAATTCTGCCTCTTTATTAATATCCAGCACCTGGATTTGCATTCTAGGACTCAACGTCTGGAGACGCAGGGTTGGGGTCGTCACCGCCTTCCCCAGGACCAACAACATTACCACAATGAAGCGATGAGCCATGTCCATGTATCTTTCACTCGTTGAACTACATGATCTGGGCTTAGCCTTGACTAAGGTACGGCAGACAATACTGTGTAGAGATTAAAAAAAACATGCTGCACGTAGTCCCG
Organism: Nautilus pompilius; assembly: GCA_018389105.1. Classification (NCBI taxonomy): domain Eukaryota; kingdom Metazoa; phylum Mollusca; class Cephalopoda; order Nautilida; family Nautilidae; genus Nautilus; species Nautilus pompilius. Next base: position 53,471 of record JACATO010000677.1, read on the forward strand.
ATGTAGCAACACCAAACACGATTATGCCAATCATTTTGCAATTTTAGTCTCTGTATGAGGCAGGTAGAAATTGTGATGTCGAGCTACCATTAATACGTTGTAATGAAATCTATGGACTATCTTGGCTAAGAAACATTTTTTGTAACTTCTGATTATTGGATGTGATTCTTTACAAGTTTAACCAAACACATATACTACAAAAACACACCTATATTCATATTATATAGATATGCACTATAATAAAATGTTACGGAAAGAAATATCGCAAAATTGAATACCGAACGGATAATTAAATATATTTAACTAGCTTGGGTACCCGTCGTGTAGGAGAAAAAAATGTCTTCAGGCCAACGCACGGTAGCTTAAAACTTTGCCAAGATTCTGAAGTACCTACACCCAAAATTTGTGGTCTCCAGGTGCTGTGGTTCGGCCGTGAAAGAGTAAACCAACACTTTAAAATAGTTATTAGGTTTATATTATCATGACGAAATGCCAGATCATAGCAAAATAAAACCAGTTCTTGAAATAGACCTTTGATTTACACGACGTATTCCTCCTGGACATTCCAGAGTACCATTGGCTGTCATTATAAGGAAGAATGTTACTTTAAATGTCCCGAATGGCTTGCATTTATTCAGTTACCGCTGTCTACTTGTTGCTTAACCCTCTCTGTTCTGGTGTAAGCCCGCACAGCCTTCGCGCTATTGTTGTCTGTACTTTGCGCCGGCCAAGTTAGACTTTGTCGAGCTCCACGAGTCTTTTCTCTGTCTAAATATCGTTTCACTACGTTTGTTATATGTCCTTCGTTGTCTTTTCGGAAAATTAATCCGTTGTTTTCCTGAAGAAATTGTCTGACGCATAAATGCATAAGGAAACTGCGTATATTCAGTGGCAGTAAACATGACGTAGACTTATCCAAGACTGTTACGTCGATAGACCCCTTCAGACTTGAATCGATCCGCTTATGGCCGTCCAATATTTCCAAATAAATAATTGCATTCGTCCACGAAAAATCTTTGGATAGTCTAGACATTTTTGTCAGTGTCTTTCCAATTCTAGTTAATCTCTTAAAATACTCACCGAACATGAGGCGAAGCGTTGAGTTTAGCTGTAATTGGTCCCATGGGATCTCTTTCACCAGTCAGAACATCCTTCTCTACAATGATTATCACGGAGTCCTATTTGTTTTTCGGAAGAAATATCTACATTAAACACAACCCCGACAAATAAAAGACTGATACTTAATGGTTTTAGGTCATATGGTTGTGTAAGGAGATTCCTTATTGGTCACATGAGAACTAATCAGGGTTTTAGTCTCTGCCTCATGATGGTGAACATGATGGAGATTTGAAACCTACAGAGTCATTCTTCTCTTGTTATTTCCTTCTCAAAATATTTTTGCTGTTTTTATATCTATTTTCATTTTATATAATGTGTGTGTGTGTTGTTTTTATTTTCGACCTATCATAAAATAAGACAAGAAAAAAGTGCAGGCTGAGGTTCTGTTGTTTTACATTTGTTCCGCTTTCTATTTTTCATGTATGTAAAAATCCATTTCCAGGTCAGTGACTCAAAGATACGACAGACAAGACTGAGGTAAGTAATTGCAAATACGCGGCCATGGAAAAATTCTTTGCAATGTTTTAGAAAATGTCTAACTTTATTGCAGTCTACACCGCTTTGTAGACGTTCGTACACTTAATGGAAAATATGACTAAAAATGAGGCAATTCGAAATCTAACAGGCAAATACATAATTTCCAAAAAAAAAACCCTTATAAATCATCAGCAGATCCGAGTGCAACTCAATTCGAAGTACTCAACAGCAGACATTTCTAAGTGGTCGCGGACACAATCAGGTGTTGAAGACAGATTTTGTTGTCGTTATTTCTAGACTGGCGACAGACTTTTGGCTGTGGCTGTACTGTGGAGGCTAAAATACAGTTTTACTGAAACATCATCGCCCTAATGGTATCCGAATCCAGGGTTTATGTGAACGATTTAGTGCCAATAGTCGGGATGGTCCAAATAGGAAGCAATAAAGTCAATGCATTTTACGCAAAAAAACAGAGAAAGTCCTTTTAATGAAAATAATGTTTAGGTAGATTTACATATGTTTTTTTTAAATAAGCAAAACAAATAAATAGACCTAGCTTGTGGTATAAGATGATAAACATATGAGTCAGGATCAGGCGGCTGAACTTGTATCTGCTGAGGTTTATGGAGAGCCGGAGACACGTAGGTGCGATTCCCTCTCCCTCCCTCCAAAGAAAATTATCGCTATCACCGCAAGACCTTTGGAAAACAAACAAGCACCAGCTGGTATAAATTTTTCAATACCGTAAGCCATCACACGCAACACATTGAGCTGTCATCTGCTGTAACCCAACCGTCCGATTTCCACTGGTTCCTAGCAGGTCGCTTTGCATCGATTGCAGAAGTAAAGTTTGAAGCCGACTTATTGACTTGACGGGAAATGAGAAATTAAGTAAGCAGACCTGTGCGGACGAGAATGCGAAGCGTCCCACAGGTGCGTCTCCAGCTCACCTGCCCGACCGGGGAAGGAAAGGTTCGGTTCTGAATCGAGGTAAGCAGGTAAGCTTAAGTTTGGGTTTGAGTTCCGCTCTTGTCTCAAGATTTCTCTCATATAAACCACTCAGCAGTTTATTCCGTGAGAGAAGGCAAGCAGCAAGCGATGTAAAAGAAGTATCAATGTTGAAAATCAGTGACGTATTTTTTCCCCCTGATGTATGGACCCTATTTCCGTAATTACCTTTACGTAAAGTCCAGGTGATGACATTATAAATATTTCACCTTGCTAAACATTTTGAAAGAAAAAATAATGAATTAGAGGACAATTTGATTTTTTTTTGTTTTCATTGGACAAGATATTTTTAAACTGGAACGAATTTTGAATCGGACCAATCAGATACGCTGACTTGTATGTGTTATGTCACCACCTAAGGAAGCGTCAAACGTACATCCAATCAGTATCTTATCCCTCACAGCCCTGTTCCTACTAAAACATTTTGTAATGTATTTATTGACGCCGATAACAGTATATTTTTATGCTGCGAAAAAATGTCAAAAGGAAAAATATTGTTTAAATTTCATTTGTGGCGGATCTTACTGCTTCATAATACAGCTGATCTCTCTCTGTTGGACACCTGCTAGGGACTCGTTTAAGGCCGCGGAACCTATAGTGAACAGTGTTCAACATATTCTCATCTATTTGTTGTCGTGACTAAAGGTAAAAAAAAACTCTTTGTTTTCAGAAAATCTGGACATCTCACCTGATTCTTGGAGGTCTTCAGCCGCCACACATCGAGCAATGATTAAGTAACTAACCTTTGATCGAACTGTTCACATTTCTCAGTACTTAAAGACAGCAACTGAGCTACTAAATCGAATTTGCCAGACATTTCAAAATTAGTGAGGTCGAAAACACAGATATGTACAATTTAGAGAGTAAATCCGTGAAATTTGTCTTGAAAGTAGGTTATCGGGCTCAAATCCTGCTGGTATCTAAGGTATGACATGCCTGCAAATTCCCTTTCCGTTTTTAAGAAAAAAGATTTCTTCTCAATAAACATTCGGGATTGGAAACAAACAAAAACAAAAAACACATCTTCGTTAATCGCCGATCTCTCTCTCTCTCTCTCTTTCTCTCTCTCTCTCTGTACCGACGTCATCTCTCTCTCTCCATCTCTCTCCTCTCTCTCTCTCGCTCTCTCTCTCTCTCTCTCTCTCTCTCATTCTCTCTCTCTCATTCTCATTCTCTCTCTCATTCTCTCTCTCTCTCATTCTCTCTCTCTCTCTTTCTCTCTCTCTCTCTCTCTTTGTCTCTCTCTCTGTACCGACGTCGTCTCTCTCTCTCTCTCTCTCTCTCCCGGAGCTCACCAGACAACTGAGCACGAGAAAAACACAAAGACAGACTAGCAGGTAGTTTTTCTAGGTATCCGAGAAACAATCATAAATAAACAAAACGGCTGTCAGAGAGAGAAATGTTTATATCTAAAACAGTTCACAGTCAGTTTACAAAACAGCTGTAATATTCCTAAAACGCTACTTACCTGAAAGAGCGAAAACTGAAAACGTATCTGGAATGATGAAGATTCTCTCAGTAATCCTCTGGAGTTAGTTCGATTTCTCTGGTTTCCTGTCCCCAGGTGAGAGAGACTGCGGTGAAGCGTGACGCCCACTCAATCTCACTCCCGTAGTTACAGCGATGGGTGAGGTCCATCACTGGTCTTAAGCGACAAAAACTCTTTCATTTTATAATTAAAGAGCGAACTGAAGAAGTCTGAGTATTACCGTTATATTAATTAAAATGTTTATACGTCAATTATCTGGTAAATCGTAGTGTTTAGAGTTGATACCTTGATGATGTTTTAGGGTTTGTTTTCAGCTTTTCCTGAATCTGAAGAGAAAAAACCAGAACACAACACAGAGGCAAAAATAGGTTTTTATTCTGCATTCTACAATTTTGTTAGGATTGTGCTGTATAAATCCATCAGAGTTATCGGCCTTTATGCTGTACTATAAGTGCTGACGTAAAACCGATGATCAAGATGAGTTGAAGGTACACCTGCTACTAAGAACAAAGGAAGGATTTACAATCTGTTGTCACTGACAGATCCATCTTAAGGCAGAAGATCTCTGCTCTAGTTTTCTTGTCTCTTAGCTTTAGTGTCGTCGTGTAATCTCCCTGAAAATAATAATAGTAATAGTGTCTTTTCTTTAGCCAGAAAGAAGCTGTTTTCATCTCAATATTTGATATTTTGTATTATTTTCAAAAACTAAATCATCCAGAAGAGATAAATTTGAAGACATTAAACAGAATGGAAGCAGAATTTCCTCAAATCATAGTATAATAAAGCAAAGACATATTGCAGGCTGAATCCTTAACTTGGACAATGGTTCTTATTTCTACATCTCAGGTAAACAGACGTTTGTTCCTCAGACAGGAAGTGTGAGGTGAATAACGTTACGATACAATTAGTCCGGCTGCTGCAATATTTTATATCTATAGGTAATTCTTTAATTTAAATATAATTAACATACGTATTCTTTTTCATAAGTTTGTAAGTAAATTAATTAAAATAAAATAAACAGATTTAGTCTGAAGCTCCAAGAACCTACCTCGAGAACAGAATAAACAATACGGGGCGGTTTAGCCAAATGGATTTGGAAATCGTGGATTTTACATGTGTGGGGTTTCACCGGACAGGTGTAATTGTGGTTATGGCCACACGGCATCGCCTTTATTCCTTCTGCTATCGATCTCATCATGTCACCCCAGTTTTCCATCTGATCAAGGATGGTACAAGTGTCGCTGTATGTACTAAAATAATAAATAGACAACTCATTAAGTAAATAAATGTATACACTAATCAGTAAATACTAATAAACCTTTCACTTAACCTACAAACTTTTCTTTTTTGTATCATCAGCTGTAATTTTCCGTAACCGTTTGTCACAGTCAGCCACAGTCTTCGCTTCGATTTATCGCCATTTTCACTTCCTTTGTTCATCATCGTAGCGAGGTGCGTAGTTTCTGATCTCGACTATGACGGATATCCACCACGTGGCTCAGACGTCCCCTTCCTTCTCTGGTCTCTGGTAGGCTGTTCCGCGTGAATTCCCCCTGGAAATTGCAGTTTTCCTCTGGCCGTTTAGAATATTTCTGGTTGGGCTGTCGCAGGTGGTGACCTCGACATTACTTCCGGTTTTACGTAGGTCTGTTCCCTCTTCCAGTATTGTTCAGCTTCCAGAAAGAAACGATACAAAATCGTGCAGTAGAGCACGTGACAACCAGCCACCTCTAAGTAAGCGAACTTTCTCTACGGTCACTCACGATAGAAGGGGCTGGTTACTACTATTCCAGAGACTCTGTTCATATTCCTTAGTCTTCAGTAAATTGCGAGTTAATATATAAACTGCTCGGGGCATTTTTGGTGGGCTTGACCCTTAAATTGTGGAATTAAAATCTCTTCTGTCTCACGATTTCTCTTCATTCATATCTCACGATATTTAAATTTTATTAAAGACCCTAATGTGTGTGTGTGTGTCTCTCTCTCTCTTTATCAGCCGGACTCGTCCATTCGCTATGGTCGCTCCTCCGAGTTCCCATCTTGAAAATGGAAGAATTCTAGTAAAGTTTTTCCTGCTCCACATGAGATTGTCGCACCCATCATGGCGCAGGATTGTCGATGTTCCTTAGCAGGTAATCGTGGCACAAAATTTATTTAACCCGGTTGTCTCCCTTACAATCGCTCATTTGCAAAAGAATACGCATTCGGTCAAAATAATGAGTCCATCAATGGAAAACCTCTCATTTTTCTTTCAACATTTTTTGATAATAAAAAAACATTACCATATCTGAGAACTAACAACGTTTTAGGTTAAAACTGCTGCGCATACGTTGGGCATCTTACAAATAGTTCCATAGCTAAATTACATTCCTTGAACTCTTTTCCATGACTCTTCGATAGAGTTTATCCCACGTAAGTTCAGCGCTGTTGCGATCCGGACATTAATGAAATCAAATCTTGATTGTAAAAGTCCCTCATTTTTTTCAGGTAGCGGATCGAGTATTGAGTTCGCAGACTTTGGATTAAAATCGTATTACACAATAAATCCATCATCTGTCTTTTGTGAGGACATCGTGAATTTCGATCGTCTCAAACCGAGTAACCAGATTAACAATCCCGTACCTTCCCATTTCTCCACCATCACCGTTTTCATACTTTGCTCTGACCTCTCAGCTGACATACTGTCTGGTCTTCAAGTATTCCAAGTCTGATCCCATTCGACCTCAATACTCTACGCCATTACGGCAGGTGCAGCACCTACAGTCAAGCAGCTCTTTGTGGTTGCCATGTCTGTATAGTTGGTACTCGGCCAAGGTTTGGATGCTGACTGTGGCAAAAGATTTGTGATCTGAGTTGCAACAGGGAAAGAAAGAGTCAGCCTTATACTTTCAAACTTGCAATTACCTGCCTCTTCTGTAATTTTCCTCCTTATTCTTTTGTCCCTTAATTTGATGAGTTAGCCAGTTCACTTCAGTCTATAAATGGTTGTTAGTTCTTGTACATTCATCCGTCGGCAGTAGCCAGATGTCACCTTCATCTTCTGAACAACTCAATGGCAGTCATCAGTGATGAAGTCCATCAACGTTCATGCACAAGCAATGTGCGAGTGAATGATTATTCAAATGATTAGTAAAAATGATAGCAAATTAGCACAATAACATCCATCGTGCTGCGAATGAACTAAATTGATCAGTGACATAAATCCTTGCTAGGTTCTTAATTATCGAAAACGTTTAAAGTTACAACAACATCGCAATTAACTGTTTGTTTTCTTATGGTTCGCTCATAACTTTGACCGCCAGTGTACATATGTACGAAAACAGTTCAGATAAAAACAGGGCAAAAGGTTTATCACAAAACTGAATAATAAAAAGAGTCCCAACGCTAAGAATTAATTGGTTACTTTTTCGATAGAGAAAGAAACTTTGCCTAACTTTTTAACACTTGGCATCAAACGGGGACAGCAGCTGAAGTATTTCAGAAGGAAATAAAGAATTATGGTGCACAAAATGATTTCTCACATGAATTCATCAGCCTGAATTATTTGTAAAGTGAAAATATATCTTAACATTTCGATGACTACTCGAGGTGACTGAGTCTTTACTCTGTCAGGGGCCACTTGAAATTATCCCGAAAATTGTCAGCGATACTTTCTTCCGGTTTGTTGATGCTCCATCCAGCGCCTCACGAAAGAGAACAAACAAGAACTTCCTCTCCGAGATGAACGTCTCGCTGTTTGTGTTTTGTATAAACCGCATCACGATAAAAACAGAACAACAGCTTAGTAAGTTATCGTTATGTAATAAAGAAGCCGCTCACCACGTCCCGAAGTTCCCACACACGGCATGGGGATGTCAATTAATCCGTGCTTTAACATGTTCATCTCGATGATGGCCGCATCCATCGGAATTGTGGTTGCTTGGTCAAGGGTGATTGAAATAGTTCCAGGGACATGAATCGGATGTGGGGACAATGTAATGTTCTTTATTGTTATGCCTTTGTTTGGTCCTTCAAAATAAAAATTTTAAGGTTAAATATATTTAACATTTTTGAATTATACCTAAAATTACGTTAAACGGTTCGGAAGTCTGCTGTTTGAAGATATCCGCTCGTTTGCCTCTATAGCAGAACATATTTAAAACTTCTAGAGACATGAAACATTATCAGCAGTCACATTAACCAGGTCCGCTGACGTTCACATGTCAGAGAACCAGCCCGCTACCGCTACATTCTGATAGGAAAAGATTAATGATCAATATCTCCTTGATGATAATCACTCCAGAGAACCATACCGTCATCTCTACACGATACTAACATGACAGTAAATATGAAAGACAGTAGATGGCAGCGTCCATTAAACTGAAGATAAAGAGGACAGTTCCGTGATGCTAAAAAAGGATAGAAGCCACATAAAGCAGCTCAACTTTACCTTACCTCTCCAGTTATAAGCACCTGGCAGGAAATGATCAAATCCTACAGGGTAACGATACCTTGCCGATATTTGGCCCCGATTAGACCCCTGTAGTTACAAATGCTTACATTCCACTTTTGTCACTACGAAAACCTCAACTGATATATCAGATACTTTGAAAACCTTGTCAGGCTGGGTCCGTAAAGTTTAACGGTAGACAAATTGTCTAAAGTACGATTTCTGCTATCAGCCAACCACGGCCAGGTGTCATCTCTGTTGTCCCTCTGGAAGTAATCGCGCCGTTAATTTAAATGAGTTTAAGGCATCTGACAAAATGAGTACCGTATTTGCCGGTGTATAAGTCGACCTTTTTAGATCAAAAATCGACATAAAAAAATCGACCTCGACTTATACACCGAGTCATGAAATTCAACTTCGTATTCATCGCTTCAAATGTGATGGTAATTACTACACTCTTCACAAAAAGTTATTAGCCAGTAAGAGCAGAATAATGTGGTTGCCCTTACAAGGCCAGATATTGCGTTCACTGCCCTTAAAAGGACACATTATGCGTTCTCGTACGTGGAAGTCGCTCAGTACTTCGTGTGGCCGCCGTTCGCATCGATATCGGCTCGAACTCTTCTTGAGTTCCGAAGATGTTGCGAATCGATTCAATCTGCAAAGCCGAATCAGTCGTCGATCGGCCCTGGAACTGGTAGCTCTTGGACGACCACTCACGCTGAGTCGATCCAGACATCCATACTTCCGGAACTTTCTCACCCAGAAGCCGACAGTCGCCCTTGGCACTCCAAGAAAGTCAGCAATAGCGTTTCGGCTCAGGCCAACAACTTCTCACATCCCGATGGCTCGGTAACCAAGGCCGTTTCTCATGCATCTCATTGTGCGTGGGTGTGCGTCCGTCAGGCTCATCAAACAGCGAGAAACTGAATCATTATAAAGCGTTCGTCGCATTGACACGCACCCTCAGCAACAATTTCAAATATTTTCACCTCAATCACGGACACCGAAAGCCAGGCAGCGACGATGACTGCTTCGGGGAAGTTATTGGCTGGGTAGCTAATAACTTTATTTGTAGAGTGTAGTTATGGTACGTGCAGAATACGAAGAAAATTTTCTCCCCTTTCTCGTATCTCATTTGTTGTCTCTGCGTTTGCCTTAACAAGCAATCATTTGACTAAAAATTCTTTGCAAAGATCAATCTAATTATAGAAGTGAATGGTATAAAATGATAACTACGTAAACATTCTATCATTATACTTACCCATGTCTAAACGAATGAAATACTCTGCGAAGTTCAAACTGCAAGTTGTAAACTTTGCCGAAGAAACTAACAACTGTGCTGCCTCAAGAAAGTTTGGCGTAAATGAGAAACTCGTAAGAGATTGGAAACGCAATGCAACACAGCTAGCAGTGATGCCAAGAAACAAATGTGCTAATAGAGGAAAAAGCTGCCAGTGGCCAGCACTTGAACAAGAACTTGTATGCTGGGTCGAGGAGCAACGAAAGTGTGGGTTCGTCGTCACAAGAAATATGATTCGTCTGCGAGCTTTGGCTTGTGCCAAACAAAGCAAGATTACCGATTTCAAAGGAACTATAAGTTGGTGTTCACGATTTTTAAAGAGAAATGACCTTGTGCTACGACAAAGAACTAAACTTGCTCAGAAACTGCCTGAAGATTTAGAGGAAAAGATAACTCTCTTTCAATCCGTCGTAATCAAGATGAGAAAAAAAGAACAATATGACTTATCGCAAATTGGAAATATGGACGAAACACCGGTATGGTTTGATATGCCTACATCGAAAACTGTATCTGCCAAAGGTGAAAAAACTGTTCTCGTGAGAACAACAGGCCACGAAAAGTCTAGATTCACTGTTGTTCTTTCCTGCTTAGCTGACGGTACAAAGCTGAAGCCGATGGTCGTTTTTAAGAGAAAAACTCTACCGAAAGGACAGTTCCCTTCTGGTGTAGTAATTCACAATCATCCAAAAGGATGGATGGATGAGGAGGGAATCAAGATCTGGATAGAAAAAGTATGGAACTCTCGACCTGGAGGAATGTTAAAGAAGAAAAGTCTTCTCGTATGGGATTCTTTCAAAGCCCATCTAGTGGACTCCGTCAAAAGAAAACTTAAATGCAACAACACTGATGTCGCCGTTATTCCTGGTGGACTAACAAGTGTTGTGCAGCCACTTGATGTTTCTTTGAACAAGCCGTTCAAAGACAGATTGAGAGGAAATTGGAGTAATTGGATGATAGAAGGCGAGAAGCAGTTTACTAAAGGGGGAGCCATGAAAGCACCATCGTTAGAAATAATAACAGGATGGATTAAACAGTCGTGGGATGATGTGTCGCTGTCTACTGTGGAACGCTCCTTTAAGAAATGCTGCATTTCCAACGCTCTCGATGGGACAGAAGACGACCTTATCTGGGAAGAGGAGGAGGAAACTGAGGATAAAGAAGACCAAGAAGATGCCCTTTATGACGACAGACTAAACGAAAATGAATGGAACGAGCTTTTTGGAAATAGTAACGATGAAGACGGATTTTGAACTCTATGTAAGCACTTTATAATTCTAATTTATTGTTTCTTAACTAAAAATAAACCACTTTCTAAGAGTGTTCATTGTTGTTAGTCTCTCTCGGCGCGTAATATCACAGGGTTACAAAGTAAATAGTATTCAAAATGGCGTATAGATCGCTCGCTACAAACTCGCGAATTTGAACACATTTCGTCAATAAATTTCGCATATTTCTGGTTGAATTTTAAAGTTTAAGATAATAAAACAATTGAGCTCGACTTATACAAAGGATATATCATAAAATCGTAAATTTCCGTCGAATTTTAGGGGGTCGACTTATACAACGAGTCGACTTATACACCGGCAAATACGGTAATAGAATTTCTAATACAGAAGCGAGTTGATCTTTTACTACTTTCGTTGTATTCAACTTATTATAGTGGAAATCAGCTAATAGATAATAACGAGAACACTGTTACTGAAACACTAAATAATGCAAAGGGAAGAATAACGATAACAATTTGCTCTTTAAATGAGATATTTACACTTTATACAAAAGTAATCGCGAGTGAATACGATCTTTTCTATCCCAAGAGAAACCCCTCGTCCATACTCTTGCAGTAACTAAATGATTACTTATTTAACAGTTTAATGTTTAGAATTTTAAATATTTAAAGATTTGTAGCTGTTTCATAGATGTAATTCTTAAAACATTAAGCGTGTTTTCATTGTGGATGGACCAAGGTTAGAACGACAGACAGAAATAGGCAGCAGATCAGAGTCCAGGTACAAATGGCATTGAACTATCTTCTGTGTCCAACTGTTAAAGGGTCGCTGTACATGGACAGACGAGGTGGACCGTGCAGCTTTGTAGTCTGGGTTCCTAGAGACGATTTAGTTCTCAGTCATAGAAATAGAAGTTTGTATTCACTCACCACAATGGGTCCAGTTAAAAGGTATAACACCACCTGCCGAGTGCAGGAAGAAGAAAATCACCAGGAACCGATACATGGCTGCAGACAGTGTCGACTCAGCAAGTTGTATACGGTCTGCGAGCCCGGCAGCTTTTATTATCAGTTGTTGGTGGGGATTTTGTGAAACGTTTATGAGAAATCATCCAGATGTCAGAGAAGGGAATCTCGTTTATTGTTGTTATCGGGAACACCGTTATCAGAGCGCTCGTGCGGACGGCGAAGGAACCAACCTGAACATTCATGGTCGTCTGTTTACCTGTTGATATTTTATGGCCCCGAAAACCAGGTAAATGAGCACAAAATTCAGCCAAGACGGAATATTTTCTCAGGTTTTTCCAGACTCCAAATTGGGGCCCTAAAGCTGAAAACCTTCGAAAGAGGAACAATTTTCTCCTGAAATGTAAAGTCTACTAATTAGTAATTATGCTCCTTCAGGTTTGATTAACGAATATTCCACAGGTGAAACGAAGAACTATTAGCTATCGTCTGTACCTGATTCTGAAGAGAATAAAAATCTCTGTAAACCATCGACAGCCTAAAGGAAGGATGTCAAGCGGTGAGTGGAAAACAGGTTCTGTGGTAAATGATCGAAAGCAGGTTAATGTTTAAAATATGAAAATTAATAATTAATTACACGTAATTAATGAACATTGCCGATGAGCAGCATTTGGTCGACAGTAGACTGGAGGTTAATTTTCATTTATTTAGACGTATTTCGTTTTAAAATAACGATGTTCATCAAAGTAACGCAAACGTTTTTATTAGGATTTAGTTAATTATTTTTAAAAAAATATTTTATTAAAACACAAATATTAAACAATAAATTCTAACGATTTTATCAAACCTGCCGTTGTCACCAAGACTAAAATTGGTCTTCGATCGCGCTGACGAAGAGACGTTTCGAGGGAGCAGCTTCATAAAGAATCGTCGCTCTCCATCAACCGTAATAGGTCCGGTGCTTGGAGGCCAGGAATGTTCGTCTGTATCCAAGGCAACCCCCGTATATCATAAATAAGATGAATCTGGGGGTCAGTAAAAAGGAGACGTTATTTTGCGTGGGTACTTAATTTTCGTAGTGCACTGCAGAGAAATCAAGAAGTCAACGTCAGAAATTATAATTCGAGATAAAATATCCAGCCTAATATTGATAAATGAAGGAACTTTCAAACGGACCTCTGTCTCTTATGTTGTGTGGTTCCCTCGGAAAGGTTGGCCCTTAGCGTCCATGCACCTGGTCAATGCTTCGTGTAATGACGGATAAACGAGACACTCATCCTTTTTGTTGGGGGTCAGGTGTAAATCTTCATCTTTGTAAAGTTTTAAAAATTCCAGTTTATATGTTTTTCAATTAGGATATATATCTTTATTTTAATTCTTTATGAAAGGCGTTTTCCTCCTTAAGAACGATAAGGTATTTTCTAACAATCATCACACAGCCCCCTTTTTTTTAAAAGGGAGAACAAATTCTCCCTCTTTTTGGTGTTGTTTGACCGATGTTTCCTGAGCCTCGTTCACTGGGCGGAATTTTTTCTTATTTTTATATATATTCTAGACGGCTTTTTATTGTCAAAGAGAGCAAACACATCAGGCCATCGATGACGTCATATGGTGGGGTCAAAAGGGGACACGGAGGGCTGTAGGAACTTCACGGCCTGATATCAGGGCTGCAAAAAGCTGATATACTATACGTGCTTACGTATGTTTTATATTTAATAGACGGATTTCTTTTCCAGGTTCTTTAGAAAATGGCTACACAATGATTGTTTTTATCAGTTAAAATAAGAAAAGACACGCAGCTTTTCTATTTTTTAAATTCCGCATAGTAATTTTAACTACCGGTAACTTTCCGCCAGCTGATATAAAAACTTGTTTCTTCTGTCTTCACGAAGATTTAGTTACGATGATGGGAAAACAAAGCACCGAGGAGTAACCGACTTTTTGTGGCAACACGAGTAGCGAGCTGCGCACGGCTGTGTCTTACCTCAGCTGACGTGTGCGCGAATACAAGCGAGCGTACAGCGACGTGCACGTCTTGCTGAATAATGTCCCACTTACCTTGATGTATTGGTTGTGGCGCTGAGAGAGAAAAATAAGATCTATCTGTTTTCGTCAGAATATTTGGGCCACCCATCAGAGACTTTAAGTTACTCGGTCGTCACCCATCGACTGGTTAGCGTCTTTTTATTCTTTGTTTAAAATGGAATCGACAACTTGATAATTAACAAAATAAAGAGGTCAATGATTAAGCGAGCGGTATTTGTACGGATATCTCACTGTAATCAAATGTGGTCCGTCTGTCGGCCGTTTACTGGTAGTAAATTATCGACTAAGCGCCCTCCCAACAAGCACACACTCATATGAGCTACAGTGCAGCCACAACACTACTGAGGACTATCCTCAGGCGCCTGAGGTGACGCAACAACAACAACGACAGCTGCTGGTCCTAGTCACCAGACCTCCCGTGTTCTTCTTGTATAAATGCGCTGTATGCAAATAGTTTTTCCGGCTGTATTCTTGCAGTGCTAAGGTTGGTATCTTGCGCTTGGAAATATTCGCACTGAGAATGGCAAACTGGTAAAAACCAGTTAAGGGTCCACCTTCAGATTTCACGTGACGTGTACTATCCGGCAAGGTCCCGCAGAGACCCACGCATTTCCCCCACAAATTACTCTAACATTTCGCTATATTTTCTAATTTTTTACAACAGTAACATCCTAATTAAGAGTTGTCAGAAGTCCGATATAACGAAGTTTTTATCTTATATTTACTTAAATAAAGCTGTGATGTTTTGTATGATCACCAGTCGTTACCTCAGAAAGACATTATTTGGAAACATCAGGGCGTGAAGACATTTTGAAAAATCGAATCACGTGATTATGTAGATATATATGGACACACACACACACACAACACACACCTATTAGAAATATTCTGAATGAAACCAGTTGTACTATTGTTTACACTTACTTCCTTATTGTAAAAGAGAAATAATTCTTAATCTTTGTCAACCCAGGGACGGGTCATCATGTGACACCTCTATTGTTTCAAAACTCTATGTTTCTTGGTGGAGTGTACACCCATATGTTACGTCACAGTCAAGGGATTCCACGTTTGCATAAAATTTGTCTAATTGGGCACAAAGGTTTTCATCAGTTCCTATAAAGAGAAATATTGAAGTAAGTTGGATGAATTGTATTATTTATTGTATAGATATCGATAAACCACGTCGATTTATATCACACACTTCTGAAGGTGAAGACTTCAGATGGCGGTCCCACCTCTGATGTCACGTGTTCTGCGTTTGTGGAAAAAATGACGACTGCCAGATTCTCCTTGGAACAGCGCAAGCAGATAATAAGGCGGAACCGGAAATTTGTGATTATGGCCGAGGTCTCTGGGACCTCTTATAGGTAGCTCAGTGGCCGGAATTAAAGTCAAGTACGGTAATAAAAGAATGTTTTGCCAGCCAGATGGCGCCACCCGCAATTTCCATGGAGACGTACTGATATTTTTCCATCAACACCTTACCAGGAAGGCGACGGGGACCAGCTGCGCGTCCACCCCGCTCTCCAGGTCTCAGGTGACCAATATGTTGAAGGACTATCAGCTACCATCCAAGAAAGCTGCGTGGATGCTGACGGCGGACATTTTAATTATCTATTGTATTGTTTCTTGTTTGAGTAGTCGAATGTAGATCTGTTATTAGGCTGCAGTAGAGCGTCGTCTTGTAAATTACGGCACAAAATGGAAAGGCATCTTAAAATTTATGGATCGGATGTGATCCCATCTAAAAATAGATTCAAGGAACTTTTTTTTATAAGAATATAGACAAGCAACATTTTACTACCGGATGAGCTAAATTATATCAGCCAATTATAGAATCAAACAAGCTGTTAGTTACCCTCTTACCACCCAGAGTCTAGCAGTACCTCTAACACCGCGAACTTAATATCTATGGAAGAATGAAAGTTGGTTTCACCTATTCCGTCATCTTTATCTTCAGTCGGTTCATCTTGGATATCTGACAGCAATTCTCCTAAATTGGAGAGAGACACACCTGCCATCGATTATTTAGCTTGTAAGGAAGATGAGTCTCCCGATGTCTTGCCACTCTTAGAATCTAGTAAATATTCAGTACGTTAAAGAGCTTAATGTTGAAGATTACTATAAACTGGTTCATGGGAACGGATAACTATGAGAAAACAGGATGAGAATATTCATATCAACAAGACAATAAAAATGGTTACATTTAAAATACAGTTCACCTATTTATCGCAAAAATGGTGCTGTACAGAATAAATTAGGTCTACGAACAAATTATAGATTAAATGAATATATTGCTACCCTAAAGTAGACAGTATGAGACGATCATATATGGTGATAAATCTATAGAACAGGAAAGAAATTTAGTCAAACTAATGTTGATGGTTGGAGGAAAATATCAGTTCTTGTGGTAAACTGAAAAGAATTTTACAAGAACTTCTAGTAGCTTTTTAATTATAATAATAATAGTAATAATATTAACAAAAAAGAATCCAGCTGTTTACAATACAATATCTGACGGTTATCAGAAAACTCAGCGCGTATACTAAAGCGGGAAGGCAGACTAGCGAATGGTTGACTGGTGTAAGAAACAAACGGAACAAACACAAGAAACAGTAGTTGCACAGCTGCAGACCGAATGGGTCTGACACCAAAGGTCGTATAGTGCGAACAAAACCACTGATATTCCCCAAAATTCTACGGAGAGATAGCGAATGTATCTGGAATGATGGAGATTCTCTCAGTAATCCTCTGGCGTTAGTTCGATTTCTCTGGTTTCCTGTCCCCAGGTGAGAGAGACTGCGGTGAAGCGTGACGCCCACTCAATCTCACTCCCGTAGTTACAGCGATGGGTGAGGTCCATCACTGGTCTTAAGCGACAAAAACTCTTTCATTTTATAATTAAAGAGCGAACTGAAGAAGTCTCAGTATTACCGTTATATTAATTAAAATGTTTATACGTCAATTATCTGGTAAATCGTAGTGTTTAGAGTTGATACCTTGATGATGTTTTAGGGTTTGTTTTTAGCTTTTCCTGAATCTGAAGAGAAAAAACCAGAACACAACACAGAGGCAAAAATAGGTTTTTATTCTGCATTATACACTTTTGTTAGGATTGTGCTGTATAAATCCATCAGAGTTATCGGCCTTTATGCTGTACTATAAGTGGTGACGTAAAACCGATGATCAAGATGAGTTGAAGGTACACCTGCTACTGAGAACAAAAGAAGGTACTTTTACAATCTGTTTCCACTGATAGATCCATCTTAAGGCAGAAGATCTCTGCTGTAGTATTCTTGTCTCTTAGCTTTAGTGTCGCCGAGTAGTCTCCCTGAAAATAATAATAGTAGTAGTATCTTTACTCGAGCCAGAAAGCAGCTGTTTTCATCTCAATATTTGATCATTTTGTATTATTTTCAAAAACTAAATCGTCCAGAAGAGATAAATTTGAAGACATTAAACAGAATGGAAGCAGAAGTTCCTCAAATCATAATAGAATAAAGCAAATACATATTTCAGGCGGAATCCTTAACTTGGCCAATGGTTCTTATTTCTACATCTCAGGTAAACAGACGTTTGTCCCTCAGACAGGAAGTGTGAGGTGAATAACGTTACGATACAATTAGTCCGGCTGCTGCAATGTTTTATATCTATAGGTAATTCCTTAATTTGAATTTAATTAACATACGTATTCTTTTTCATAAGTTTGTAAGTAAATTAATTAAAATAAATAAACAGATTTAGTCTGAAGCTCCAAGAACCTACCTTGAGAAGAGCATAAACAATAGGGGGCGGTTTAGCCAAATGGATTTGGAAATCGTGGATTTTACATGTGTGGGGTTTCACCGGACAGGTGTAATTGTGGTTATGGCCACACGGCATCGCCTTTATTCCTTCTGCTATCGATTTCATCATACCACCCCAGTTTTCCATCTGATCAAGGATGGTACAAGTGTCGCTGTATGTACTAAAATAATGAATAGACAACTCATTAAGTAAATAAATGTATACACTAATCAGTAAATACTAATAAACCTTTCACTTAATCTACAAACTTTTCTTTTTTGTTTCATCAGCTGTAATTTTCCGTAACCGTTTGTCACAGTCAGCCACAGTCTTCGCTTCGATTTATCGCCATTTTCACTTCCTTTGTTCATCATCGTAGCGAGGTGCGTAGTTTCTGATCTCGACTATGACGGATATCCACCACGTGGCTCAGACGTCCCCTTCCTCCTCTGGTCTCTGGTAGGCTGTTCCGCGTGAATTCCCCCTGGAAATTGCAGTTTTCTTCTGGCTGTTTAGAATATTTCTGGTTGGGCTGTCGCAGGTGGTGACCTCCGACATTACTTCCGGTTTTACGTAGGTCTGTTCCCTCTTCCAGTATTGTTCAGGTTCCTGAATGAAATGATACAAAATCGTGCAGTAGAGCACGTGACAACCAGCCACCTCTAAGTAAGCGAACTTTCTCTACGGTCACTCACGATAGAAGGGGCTGGTTACTACTATTCCAGAGACTCTGTTCATATTCCTTAGTCTTCAGTAAATTGCGAGTTAATATATAAACTGCTCGGGGCATTTTTGGTGGGCGTGACCCTTAAATTGTGAATTAGAATCTCTTCTGTCTCACGATTTCTCTTCATTCATATCTCACGATATTTAAATTTTATTAAAGACCCTAATGTGTGTGTGTGGTGTGTGTGTGTCTCTCTCTCTCTCACTCTCACTCACTCACACACACACACACACACACACACACACACACACACACACACACACACACACACTCCACTAGTTGCCTACTGAAGTTGTTCGCTTCGGGATCAGAGTCGATCTGTATCGTCTCGCTCTCTTTATCAGCCGGACTCGTCCATTCGCTATGGTCGCTCCTCCGAGTTCCCATCTAGAAAATGGAAGAATTCTAGTAAAGTTTTTCCTGCTCCACATGAAATTGTCGCACCCATCATGGCGCAGGATTGGCGATGTTCCTTAGCAGGTAATCGTGGCACAAATTTATTTAACCCGGTTGTCTCCCTTACAATCGCTCATTTGCAAAAAAATACGTATTCGGTCAAAATAATGAGTCAATCAATGGAAAGCCACTCATTTTTCTTTTCAACATTTTTTGATAATAAAAATACATTACCAAAGCTGAGAACCAACCATTAAGGTGAAAACTGCTGCGCATACGTTGGGTATCTTACAAATAGTTCCATAGCTAAATTACATTCCTTGAACTCTTTTCCATGACTCTTCGATGGAGTTTATCCCACGTAAGCTCAGCGCTGTTGCGATCCGGACATTAATGAAATCAAATCTTGATTGTAAAAGTCCCTCATTTTTTCAGGTAGCGGATCGAGTATTGAGTTCGCAGACTTTGGATTAAAATCGTATTACACAATAAATCCATCATCTGTCTTTTGTGAGGACATCGTGAATTTCGATCGTCTCAAACCGGGTAACGAGATTAACAATCCCGTACTTTCTCATTTCTCCACCATCACCGTTTTCATACTTTGCTCTGACCTCTCAGCTGACATACCATCTGGTCTTCAAGTATTCCAAGTCTGCTCCCATTCGACCTCAATACTCTACGCCATTACGGCAGGTGCAGCACCTACAGTCAAGCAGCTCTTTGTGGTTGCCATGTCTGTATAGTTGGTACTCGGCCAAGGTTTGGATGCTGACTGTGGCAAAAGATTTGTGATCTGAGTTGCAACAGGGAAAGAAAGAGTCAGCTTCATACTTTCAAACTTGAAATTACCTGCCTCTTCTGTAATTTTCCTCCTTATTCTTTTGTCCCTTAATTTGATGGGTTAGCTAGTTCACTTCAGTGTATAAATGGTTGTTAGCTCTTCTACATTCATCCGTCGGCAGTAGCCAGGTGTCACCTTCATCTTCTGAACAACTCATTGGCAGTCATCAGTGATGAAGTCCATCAACGTTCATGCACAAGCAATGTGCGACTGAATGATTATTCAAATGAGAAATAAAAACGATATCTGATTAGCACAATAACATCCATCGTGCTGCGAATGAACTAAATTGATCAGTGACATAAATTCCTTGCTAGGTTCTTAATTATCGAAAACGTTTAAAGTTACAACAACATCGCAATTAACTGTTTGTTTTCTTATGGTTCGCTCATAACTTTGACCGCCAGTGTACATATGTACGAAAACAGTTTAGATAAAAACAGGGCAAAAGGTTTAACACAAAACTGAATAATAAAAAGAGTCCCAACGCCAAGAATTAGTTGGTTACTTTATCGATAGAGAAAGAAACTTTGCCTAACTTTTTAACACTTGGCATCCAACGGGGACACGAGCTGAAGTATTTCAGAAGGAAATAAAGAATTATGGTGCACAAAATGATTTCTCACATATGAATTCATCAGCCTGAATATTTGTAAAGTGAAAATATATCTTAACATTTCGATGACTACTCGAGGTGACTGAGTCTTTACTCTGTCAGGGGCCACTTGAAATTATCCCGAAAATTGTCAGCGATACTTTCTTCCGGTTTGTTGATGCTCCATCCAGCGCCTCACAAAAGAGAACAAACAGGAACTTCCTCTCCGAGATGAACGTCTCGCTGTTTGTGTTTTGTATAAACCGCATCACGATAAAAACAGAACAACAGCTTAGTAAGTTATCGTTATGTAATAAAGAAGCCGCTCACCACGACCCGAAGTGATCCACACACGGCATGTGGATGTCAATTATTCCGTGCTTTACCACGTTCAGCTCTATGGTGGCCGCATCCATCTGAATTGTGGTGTCTTGGTCAAGGGTGATTGAGATAGTTCCAGGGACATGAATCGGATGTGGAGACACTTCAAGGCTGTTTATTGTTATGCCTTTGTTTGTTCCTTCAAAATAAAAATTTTAAGGTTAAATATATTTAGCATTTTTTATTTATACGTAAAATTACGTCAAATGGTTCAGAAGTCTGCTGTTTGAAGATATCCGCTCGTTTGCCTCTTTACCAGAACATATTTAAAAGTTCCAGAAACATGAAACATTACACTGGTCAACAAGTATTTTTCATCAAGCATATGTCAAGGTGAACTTAGTGTAGTTTTTAATGCTGATTTCAAATATACAATTAGTTTTTTGACATCACGTACAGTTTTCAAGATGAGAAAGTTTTTTGGTTTTAGCTCATGCATTATATAGAAATTCCAATTAATGACGTGTATGCATGTATTTCATTTACATCATGGAAGCATACCTTTAAAATAAACTACATTATTCATTGCTGCATAGTTCAGATGCAATATTTCATCATCTTAAATTAACCAATCAAGTTTTGTCTGATGAAATAGGTATTTCAACATCTCAAATTGTCCAGTCATATTTGGTCTGATGAAATATTTCATCATCTCAAATTCAATATAAGTATAACCGTTTGTATCTATTTCCTTACTTGTTTTACAGTGTTAACAATGTCAAGACAGTGTAGAAATCCTCCTGATGTGTTTTGTTATGTCTGTGGACAATTTATTGTGAAAGCTGTCTAGCGTCAAGAATACACCTCTTGTAGATCCATGTAATGTCCTATTGCCTCCTTTGCACATAAAGCTTGGACTGATGAAACAGTTTGTAAAGACACTAGGGAAGAGAAATGCCAGAGGGTTTGAATATATTGTAGAAAAGTTTCCCAAAATCACACAGGCGAAGTTGAAAGAGGGTATCTTTATTGGACCCCAAATTAGAGAAGTACTCAAAGATGTCAACTTCAAGACAACATTGGATGAACTGGAACTGCCTGCCTGGAATGCTTTCAATTGGATCTGTGAGAATTTCTTGGGCAACAAGAAGGCAATGGACTACAAGGATGGCATCAAGAATCTTCTGAAATGTTACTCAGCAATGGGTTGTTGCATGTCACTGAAAGTTCACTTCTTGGACTCCCATCTGTATTTCTTCGCAGATAACCTTGGAGCAGTGTCTGATGAACATGGTGAAAGATTTCACCAGGACGTTAGTGCTATGGAGAAACGGTACCGAGGCTTCTGGAATGACAGTATGCTGGTTGACTACTGCTGAACACTTTACCGTGATCAACCAGATCAGGAACACCGCAGGAAATCCAAATCACAATGTTTCTAACTCTGTTGTTCTAACTTTGTATGTTTTGTCTGACCCTTTTTTGTGTATTCATTCTGTAGAATGATAGTGATGATTTTTAACTCTTACTTTCTAAAAATAATATGTCTTTATTTATTACGTTAATGATTTCATATATACAAATATGTAAATATTTGCATTTATCTACTGAAAAACTGATACGTGCTGCATACAAATGGAGTGAAATTTTGAAATCAGCATGAAAAATTAGTCTAAAAAAAGTTGGTTTGCATTTATAATGAGTATAATACATTTAATTTTGTTGACCAGTGTTATCAGCAGTCACATTAACCACGACCGCTGACGTTCACATGTCAGAGGACCAGTCGAGCTACCGCTACATTCTGATAGGAAAAGATTAATGATCAATATCTCCTTAATGATAATCACTCCAGAGAACCATACCGTCATCTCTACACGATACTAACATGACAGTAAATATGAAAGACAGTAGATGACAGCGTCCATTAAACTGAAAATAAAGAGGACAGTTCCGTGATGCTAAAAAAGGATGGAAGCCACATAAAGCAGCTCAACTTTACCTTACCTCTCCAGTTATAAGCACCTAGCAGGAAATGATCAAATCCTACAGAGTAACGTTACCTTGCCGATACTTGGCCCCGATTAGACCCCTTTAGTTAGAAATGCTTACATGCCATTTTAGTCACTACGAAAACCTCAACTTATATATCAGATACTTTGAAAACCTTGTCAGGCTGGGTTCGTAAAGTTTAACGCTAGATAAATTGTCTAAAGTACAATTTCTGCTATCAGCCAACCACGACCAGGTTTCTATAATTGAAGTGTATATCTCTGTTTCTGTCTTTACCCGGCCGACTTTCAGTTTCATTGTTTGAAAATATCTTTACATTTACTCTAAGCTAATTATCAGCAATTAAGTGAAAATTCTGGGTGGTAAGAACATAGATCTTATCTTGCTTACTGGTAAGAAATTGTAACCACAGCTGGTAGTTAGAATTGTAGTACTAATTCGTTGAGTTTAATTAATCAAAGAGCAAACTAGAGGCTGTGTATGAAAGATCGAAATTCTCCTGTTTTCCACAAAGGAGATTCCACATGGTAGTGGCGGTTCTTCTCGGAGTTGACTGGTGTCACCGGCGAGAAGTCATATCCGGTGCTCGGTAAGAATGAAACGACAGCTTTAAAATTATAATTAAATACTAACATTGTCCAAACCACAACCTAACCTTTTTTAATGCTGAGGTATATAATAAGCCATTCGTTAGTTGCCTTCTTTTAAAATTATCTTGTTGAGATACCCAAGATTTCTCAGCAGAAACAAATACATGTTTAGAATTTGTCGCCAAACTTTCAGTCTATCTGCCCTGCTTCTCCTGTCGTGTTTTCATTGTTCTGTAGGCGGTCATTGTACTACAGAAAAACCATTTTCAGTTGAAAATCACGACGGTTTTGGTAATTTAAGTCTTCCAACAACAGATGATAGATATCCTCTTTTATAACAACGGTGCCGTCCTTCAAAGTTCGAAGCTGCGACTCGTTTCCGGTTTCACAAGACTGTAGCGTGCCGAACCTCTTTTTGAGGAGTTTCAAATCTGGCCGCCTCAAGTATAGGAGATGGATGTTTCCTGATACTGGTGAAAACAAAATATATTTAAGAGATACCGTGGTTTCCAAGCAATGTTTATTTCGGCGAATGATGATCGGAAAGAATTTAAAACATTGGTTTTTAAAATATATAATGGAAACATTGTTCATAATTATACACCGAACAGGCAAACAGGGGGCTCTCTTCATTTTTGTGGATTTAGCGGGACAGCAACAGTCGACAGCATCTAAGATGTCAATGGATACAGCAAGTATTCCAAGGGATCGGTTCACAGTGCTGAGGGAGGAATCAGCTAATGAAGAAATGGCAAAAGGAAACGTGTCCGGATATTTCTCTTGTATAAAGATTCGAATATTGTTGTTGCATTTAAGCTGACTAACGTAAACATGAACGGAGAGCTGTTAGCAAAGAACAAGACGGCAAACATTTAACAAGGGCTCAGATAATTACGTTTAACAATCGGAATAATAAAGGAACAAATGAAATCGTATGTGATCCGAAGATGTTACTTCCATCATATTGCACGGAAATATTAAGGTGTAGTGTAACATACACCATACGATATTTAGATTGCTGCTGATGTTCGAAATTATCTGAGTAAATGGTTAGGCAGTTTGGCAGCTTGGTTGAGGAAGACAATCCATTATGAGTCAGTCAGGTGTGCATCGTGCAAGTTACTTTCAAGCTTCATAACCTTCAGGAACCAGTAAAATATCAACTGGATGGTTGTCGGAAAGGTTTGTTTCCGGTGGAACGGTATATTTTCCAGCGAGATAAGTTGAGGGTTTATTTTTATTGCAATGTGAATGATATTTAAAACAGATAGAACTTGGTAACGTTTTCCATGATATTATTATGTTAATTGAAATACAATGTCATAGCACAACGTTTCGTCACCTACCAAGTGTTAATAAATATTAGTTTCATGAGAGTGAACTCGTCAATGAGACGAATCTATGTAATCTTTGTTCAGAATTTAACATTACAATTCAGAATCAAGATATAATAAATGTTGTTGGCACACGAAACTGGGTAATGATTTAAAAGACAACTTCGTAAAGGCGTTAACATATCTGAAGATGGAAACTTGAATTATTGTCACAGTTTAAGCGTAGCGCCTGATTCACCCTTGTTTAAAATCATTTCTATATAATTAAATGGTAAAACCACTAAGTAATTTCGGTGTCAAATAATTTTAATTTCAGGTGTTTTCTTTCTTTTGCTTTATTGCCAAAAACTAATTTCTTAAAGTATATTTTAAAAGTGGAATAAGAATATTTATTTTATCGCACATATGAAATTCTATATAAGACAGTGCTAATTGCGGTGAGATATGTTAAATCTTTGGACTGAATTTTCTCAAAGTTTAAAATACAGAAAGTTAATAAGGTTCAGACTTTTTATAAGTAAATTAGAAGTCGAGGGAGTAACTTAACCTTTGAATAACTAGATGGTAAATGTAGTTATTCTTCCTTGTGAATTAACTTACATTAAACGAAGATCTTTTTAGAAAAAAAAAACATTCAAATTTATGGAAAATTAGAATAAGTGAAAGATAAAATATCAAATGTACCAAATTGATCTGGATGATCAGCATTGATAATTTCAAATCATTGTCACCTGATGCTACATTCGTGTTTATTTTTTCTCTGCTCACGGTCAGGTTTAGTTTAACATTTCCTATAACAACCATATTATCAGGCAAATATTGAAGATACATAAAAGTAACAACATACATCGAAATATGAATAATCTCTACTGTTCTCTTGATTGTGTAATTTCATGTATTGGTTCTTTAATAAAAACATGAAAACTCATTTAAGTCACTGGAGGAATTTCGTGACTAATCAACTTCTATCTTAATCATTAAATGAGTGTAAATAGGTTTGGTTTCAGTGACAAAGATAAAATCATCTGTATCTTCTATTTTAAATACATCCGATGTTTTAAAAAAGATGATACAAATTTAATAACTAGATATATGAATTTTGTTAATTATAGAATTATAAGCACATATCAGATAGAAAGTCAATCTGGAAGTAATCGCGCCGTTAATTTAAATGAGTTCAAGGCATCTGACAAAACGAGTAATAGAACTTCTAATACAGAAGAGAGTTGATCTTTTACTACTTTCGTTGTATTCAACTTATTATAGTGGAAATCAGCTAATAGATAATAACGAGAACACTGTTACTGAAACACTAAATAATGCAAAGGGAAGAATAACGATAACAGTTTGCTCTTTAAATGAGATATTTAAACTTTATACAAAAGTAATCGCGAGTGAATACGATCTTTTCTACCCCAAGAGAAACCCCTCGTCTATACTCTTGCAGTAACTAAATGTTTACTTATTTAACAGTTTAATGTTTTGAATTTTAAAATATTTAAAGATCTGTAGCTGTTTCATAGATGTAATTCTTAAAACATTAAGCGTGTTTACATTGTGGATGGACCAAGGTTAGAACGACAGACAGAAAGAGGCAGCAGATCAGAGTCCAGGTACAAATGGCATTGAACTATATTCTGTGTCCAACTGTTAAAGGGTCGCTGTACATGGACAGACGAGGTGGACCGTGCAGCTTTGTAGTCTGGGTTCCTAGAGACGATTTAGTTCTCAGTCATAGAAATAGAAGTTAGTATTCACTCACCACAGTGGGACCATTTAAAAGGTATAGCACCACCCTGCGAGTGCAGGAAGAAGAAAATCACCAGGAACCGATACATGGCTGCAGACAGTGTCGACTCAGCAAGTTGTATACGGTCTGCGAGCCCGGCAGCTTTTATTATCAGTTGTTGGTGGGGATTTTGTGAAACGTTTATGAGAAATCATCCAGATGTCAGAGAAGGGAATCTCGTTTATTGTTGTTATCGGGAACACCGTTATCAGAGCGCTCGTGCGGACGGCGAAGGAACCCACCTGAACATTCATGGTCGTCTGTTTACCTGTTGATATTTTATGGCCCCGAAAACCAGGTAAATGAGCACAAATTTCAGCCAAGACTCAATATTTTCTCAGGTTTTTCCAGACTCCAAATTGGGGCCCTAAAGCTGAAAAACCTTCGAAATAGGAACAATTTTCTCCTGAAATGTAAAGTCTACTAATTAGTAATTATGCTCCTTCAGGTTTAATTAACTAATATTCCACAGGTAAAACGAAGAACTATTAACTATCGTCTGTACCTGATTCTGAAGAGAATAAAAATCTCTGTAAACCATGGACAGCCTAAAGGAAGGATGTCAAGCGATGAGTGGAAAACAGGTTCTGTGGTAAATGATCGAAAGCAGGTTAATGTTTAAAATATGAAAATTAATAATTAATTACACTTAATTAATGAACATTGCCGATGAGCAGCATTTGGTCGACAGTAGATTGGAGGTTAATTTTCATTTATTTAGACGTATTTTTATTAAAAATGGATGATGATGATCTTAACGTAATCGTTTTTATTAGTTAAAATATTTTATAAAAAAATGATTAGAGGATATAATATATCGATTTACTTAAATTTGCCGCTGTTACGATTGGAGAAACTGGGCCTTTTATCCCGTTTGCAGCCTCATGGTCTGACTGTATTATAAATTGACGAATGGATATTTCGAGAGACCGTCTCACTCCATGAACCCTAATACGTCACGCACTTGGAAAGTAAAAGGTTTTCCCCTGAAGCAACCCGTAGATACTATGAATCAAGAGGATACAAAATCTGTTGAATTGAAATTGCAGATGCATTTGCTTCCGAAAATTACAGAAGCTTATAAAACGATAACTCTTTGGATTAGACTCGAAATTCATCCGGCCCACATCGGTAAGTGAAGGTACCTTCAAGGTGATCTGACCGCTATGACCTACGCTTCCACGAGAAACTATTAATCCTTGGTGTTCACGCCCCTCATTCAACGGTTTATCTACACTCGGTTAGAAGCTTCTGATGGAACCGTTCATCGCAAATAAGATTATTAGGGAGTTTTGGTTATTAGTTAGACATTCTAGGCGGCTTTTTATCGGCCGGTATCTTTAAGAAATGTAAGCAAGAACAGACGAATGCCGTCAATGACAGATAAAAGTCCGACTTTCGTTTTGACGATGGTATCAAAGGATAGCGCAGACAGCTGAAATAGCTTCGTGGTTTTCGTATCAAGGCCAGATAAGAAACTACTTATCTATAAATATTTGTGCTTATTTTATATTTAAATTTTTTTTAATGTACGATCAGCAGATGTATATGCAATTTTAAAATAATAAAAAACTACCTAAAATAATAATAAGAGTAGTAAATGTAGATAAAAGAAGCAAACAGCTTTCTTAGAATAAGTAGTCTAATTTATTCATGACTTTCCGCCGGGTGATGTGAAAACCCATTTCTTCTGTCGTCATGGGAACCGAGTCCTGGACATGGGAAAACAAAGCACCGGGAAGCAGTAACTGACGGCAACACGATTGGCGAGCTGCGCAGTGCTGTGGCCAGCCTCATTTGACGTGAGCTCGCGTGCAAGTGTTGAGGGAGGTGGACGGGTTAATGAATGCTTTGGTTTATTGGTAGAGGTGCTGGGATGGAAAAAAAATATATCAGAACCTAGAAATTCTTTATTTCTAATATTAAGACTTTTAATTAGTTATACGAATAATTAAACAATTACTCTTTGATCGGATCAAATACGACGGAACATCAGCAGTTCGACCTTTTTTTTTTACCACGAATATAATTAAGACAATCTTGCGATAAATTAGTACAACGGTCTGCTCGCTGATGACATCATGATGATGATGATGAAGATGATGATGACCGCGGAGTGAAGAATTCCTAAGCTCGTACGCTGTCTGCAGGCCGGTCGTTAGTCAGACACTCACACCGACCGCTTGCTCTTCAGGAGTGCGATGGGTGCGCCGCGTGTTCCGCTTCCGCTCAGCGCCATTTTCGCTTCTTGACAATTCCGACCGTGGTTTCGGACTTCCTTCGCCAAACGAAACAGAGTGCAGACGTTAATCGCACCCGGTCGAGACTGGTAAGAATCTGTGGTTCTAAGCAAAATCTGGTTTGAGTGGGGCGTCAAGGATCTGAATCCAATCGAGTATTTGTGGAATCAGCTCGGAAAACCCACTCGCTACCACGATCTCCTGCTTATCTCGCCATTTGGAGGAAGTATTTCTCGGGACATCCTGCAGAACCACGCGGATTCCATGCTACGTCGTCGGCGTTATTTTGGCAAACGGCGATCTAACTCTTTATTTGCGATAAAACCCAACCAACATAAGGAATATTGTCCGAGACTTCGCTGTCTGTAGTTACCTTCGTCGCCATTGTAGGTGTCTCAAGGTTCCTTCAACTCTTTCTTGATCTAAAGAGGTCATGCGACGATTCCGTTACTTCTAGGGCCGGGTATAGGTGTCTTTAGGCGGGGGTCAAAAGGCCCGAAGATCGGGACCGTAACACGAGGAACAGTCGGATCTCTCCCCTCGTTCAGTCAAGAAAACTCGAATGCCTCGAAACGCTTTAATGGGCTCCGTTGAATGCTGACACTGCATCGGTGATAAATTAACTCAAGATGCCCTCTATCTAAATTAACTGCTCAATCTTTCTACAAGGGCCGACTGAAACACCCGCCTCAGGAGGTTTACATTTAAGCCGGTCCAATAAAAGCTGGACTCTTATTTACCGAGTTGTGGTCGTCATCTCCATTATCGCAGTAGAAACAAACATTTTAAAATCCACTTAACGCACGGCCACGTGAAAACAGCCCGCACTGACGAACTCCGTGCTGGAGACCAATACCTTCACAGTAACTTTTCACAATCAAAATAACACCAGACATTTTAATAGCTTATAATTCCTGAAACATTAAACATGTAAAATACTTCATAAATGTCTATTATACCCATTACACCACCATTTTAATAATAGTTCTAGCGCATCATGGAGCCAGATGTAAAAAATATACAACAAAAAATCTGATGACAATATACGTATTAACTTTTAGACTATCGCTTTTTTTTTGATTTTCGAGCTTTGAAGGAAGAGAATTCGTGTAGTGTTGTTGTCAAAGTCAGTCAGTTCTGACTCAACTGCCGTTGGAGACGAGGCATTCACACACTTCAGATGGATTGTTGATCAAAGTAAAGTTCTGAGAGCAATGCACGCAATAAGGGATGTTAACTGAAGGCCGCTTTGCCTTAGAACTCGCAGCAGTTTGCCTGAAGAATTTGTCTGGCCTCATCCCGTGCCAATTATTTCAAAACAGAGTTCATCGGGAAAGTTCTGTTCCAAATCATCGCGATAAACTGCAGTAACTTCAGCAGCGCTTTTCCGAATGTCAGCGATGCCAGACAAGTCGTGTTCAAACGGTACTTTAAACGGTCGCTCAGCATCCTGTAGGCATCCAGCCGGAGATGTTGACGAGCTAATAACTGATCAATCACCACGTGGGAAGTTTCATCGCGAAACTCTCGTTCCTCTTCTCGCCGGTCCAGGTCTCCAGCTTCCTCCTCTCGTCGGGAAGCTTACATTTTCAGGAGCTCTCTGTCTGCCGATGGCGTTTACCGTTGGCATCTCTCGTCGGAGGAGCAACTATTTCAACCTCCTCTTCGCACTCCCGCATAAACAGCGCCGAGTTCTTTGTGTACAAGTACCGATAAAAGCCGTGAGTTTTGACGCCCACCGAATCAATCACGCAGCAAATTTGCATACTGGGAGGCGTGCCGCTCTCGAACACACGTGTGTGAGAGCATCTCTCTCATAGGCCAGCCTAAAACAATAGCATAGTTGTATACACATGTGTATCGGTTCGTTTTTTTAAATCTTGTTACTTCTTCGGGGACAGCGAATAATTAAATATATATAATTAATTATCCAAAAAAATTTTCTTTGAATAGTTTTATTTTATTTCCGCGATATGAGACAGAAGTGTCAATCATAATCTAATGTAGATAAGTTATGTCTGGAATCTTTTCAATTAATTATAAATATTTAAATGTTCGCTTTTCTGAAGAAGTAACGGGACACCATAGTAAGTTTTCTCGTGCCTACAGACACGTCGGAATTGTGATCTCATTAATATGTTAATTAAAATATTCTAATTTATCTCCCCCCCCCCGTTAGAGTAGTGACGCGGCAATTCATCCGCGGGGCCTCGAGTACCTACGCGCTAACCGGCCCCTGGATAGCAGTGCCCGTCGCGGAGACCACACCCGCTGTGAGATGATTCGGAATTTGCATAAATATTGATAAATCGGTTTAAAATCTCCCGCAAACGGTCGTATAATGGTACGTTGAGAGAAGGGAAGGGCCGCTTTGACGGTGAGTAGCTGATAGGGGTTGTTCTCCCGATATGATACGAGAGCTTTTATCGGCGGAAGTACCGAGAAGTCGCGACCAGTCCGGCAGGGGGCGGGGGCGTCACACCGCCTAAATGGCTGGACCCAGTAAGTTATTTCTGTGAAAGTTAAGTTTAACTTTGTTCGTACCGAAAGCCTGATGTTATTCTTCTTACCACCAATTCGGATTGTTTGGTTATTCTATTCTACTAGGATTTATATCAGAGCACATTGCTTCGATTGGAAAACAGGGTATGTAAAGCTTTACTTATAGACTGAAGTGAAGTGAATCGAGTAGGAACTTAAAGGAACTCTCTTGCTGAAAAATCTGGAGGACTAGTTCTTGCCAGATAGGCGCCGTGAAAGGGTGGAAACGGTCCCCTTCCCAAAGGTCCATCAGAACCGGAATGCGTAGTTTTACATAATGGCTGGTGATAAGGTACTAGCATGTCTGGACCTTCTCTCCTCAGCAACCTGTATTTAAGCCACTGAGGTTCACCGCAGCAGTGTCGTCTTTAAATGTGGGGAAAATAAAACCCCGGATTTTTCGAAGGGAGTCCAGCCCGGGTGAGCTGGAGAGGAAACTATACCGCCGAAGGTAAGCTGAACCGAGGGAGTCTAACTCGGGCCCTCAACTGCGCCATCTAATCGCTAGGCTACAGTTCGCCAAATTGCACGTCAGAACTTTGTGAAAGGCTGAAATACGATGAAGAAAAACAGGACTCGCCATTTGTTGGAAGCGGTTTTTAATTAACGAAGTTAAACACGATCTCAGAAGGGTTTGCCAAGTGGAAAGGTGCTAGAGAAAATAAAGGCTCGTCGGCCATCCGCTGAACGAGGGGGGCTGTTGAGAAGTAGAGAATTCACCGCGGAAAGGGACGCATCAATACGGAGACGGTAGCGAAGCCAGCCATGACCGAAAATTCTGTTTCCAGCTATTCGACCGTAAGACAGAGAACCTTGTGCCGTTTGAAGTTAAAAGAAGACTGAAAATCTAAAACGCTGGATGGAACGTAAAATTCAGATTTGCTTGCACAGGTCCATGATACTCAAAATTGGATGGTTTAAATTTTGTTTTTTTAATTGTAAGATCTTTACCGATTTTTTTTTAAAAAAAAAAAAACGAAATATTTCGCTGTTGTACGCGTCGACGGATTCTTCCGGAAAGTCCCAAAATTTCTATCTTTCTGGACCGACGAAGACTTCGACGGTCCATGAAGACCTCATGGAACTATACGAGTTGTTTGAAGACGCGAATGCTGAAACTCAGCCTTAATAGCGGGTGATTTTCAGCTCTTGAATTTACCGGGAACTGTCATTGTGGCCAGCTCTATAACGGCGCTGCGGTAATGTCTGTAATAAAGTAGGGATTTGCACGGCAAAATGCTGCTGCTGATGAAAAGATGGGGGGGAGGAGTTCACGTTCAATACGCAATGTACTTACTAAATCTTGCTGTACCGGATGTTGCTCGACGAATTCCAATCATCAAAGATGTCGGTTGTATAGAAGCAGTTAACGACGAACTCGTTCTGGTAGAATTCTGTACGACAACTTAAACACTCACCACAAGAAATTAAGTCACGTTTTTTTGCGTCCACTGAATGTGTACTACATGGCTAAGCTCCGAGCAGCCTCCAGCCAAATTATGGTACTGTTATCACTATCGAATCAGGTTCGAGCAACAGTGATGGCGGTATGCTCAAGTGATGAAGTAAATTGATTTCGCGTTCGGTTTAAATACGGCTCTTCCTGTTCTATGGACCAGCAGGTGCGGTAGAGAGGCCGGATCGGCCAAAATAACAGCTGTTGACCGACAGTCGTGACGCAGCCATGTTCACGACATTGCAGGAGAAATTCGTGGAAGTGCGATGAGAAGGGCGTCGGATGAGTCTTCGAGCGAGCGAGTCGGGGGGAGGAAATGCGGCCGACGAAGAGGTAAGTCTTCTGAATTATCAGAAGTCTGTTTACTGGGAATCTCTCGCATGGAGATAGATCTGGGCTTTCCAACTTCTTCCGGATAGAGGAGGTTAAGCTAAAACATTAGTGGAAATGGCCGCGATAAGAACTGATTCAAAGTGTCGTGGAATTTTATTTTAAAAAGATGGAAGATTTTCCTCCCTGAACATTTATCTTATCCTACGTTCTGGCAGAAACTCTAAAATCTGTGGAGCATTCGCCACCAATTCTGCCTGATATAATCCAACCATTGAGAGCGCTTGGTGATGCGTACACTAATTCAAACTTATTTCTTGCCTCCGTATAGTCAAAACTTGACTTTGCGCTTGATGGGGGGGGGGACTGCTGAAATATTCGAGTCAACCCTGGCTACTTATATCCACAAGGACGTGACTAAGGAAATTCTCATTACTGATTCAGTGCAGCAGTTCGTTTGCCGGAACGAACAGAGGCTAAGTTTGGAAGCCATTCGGATTCATTGAATTTCTCGCTAGCATTGTTGTATTGCGCACATGCAATATCTTACTGCGGTGAAATTGTTTCGTCGCTGATCATTTTCATGTACTGCACGTTTAAAAAAAAATTGCATCGATTGTAAAACAAATCGCCTGTAAGCCCGTGTATCCATACGTAATGGATCTGTCGATCTTTGTTCTTTGCCACCCCCCTCAATAAAAGTTCATTCTCGTCTCCCTTGAAGGTAGGTGAATATCTACCCTGCAACAGGCAATCGCTGCTACCGAAACATTTGAGGCTGAATTAGTCAGCTGAGCAGCAGACGCAACACTTTTTGCTTAGACACGATAACCAGATAAAATGATTTAACTTTGGGGTAAAGAAGATCGGAACTACACTTTAGAGAAAAATGGTGCTTTGTATTGTGGTAGGATGAGAACATTCGAAATGTGAAGATAGAAGACGGTACTGGAAGAAAAGCCGGTGCAAAGTATGAGGA
Organism: Nautilus pompilius; assembly: GCA_018389105.1. Classification (NCBI taxonomy): domain Eukaryota; kingdom Metazoa; phylum Mollusca; class Cephalopoda; order Nautilida; family Nautilidae; genus Nautilus; species Nautilus pompilius. The sequence goes on from JACATO010000677.1 coordinate 87,474, forward strand.
GAGCCGGATTAGTCTTACAATTAAGCATGGTGATAGAAGTGCAAATGTCTGGGATTTCTTTGTTGGTTATCCGGCTGGAGACTCGATTGAAGCTAAGGGGATTCTAAGGAAAGAGGTTTCACAACATCTGCGACACTTCATTCTGTCATAGCAAAATTTGATAGGTGATTGGGCTAAGCAACAAAAATTGGATTATTTTCAAGACTGCGGTTTGGTTCCTCAATTTACAGAACTGAATATCATTGAACTCGTGTGGGTGGAACTAGTTAGAAGCCAAGGGAAACAGTCCAAACAATGTAACTCAGCGGATCTCAAAGTATCATTCAGGATCTTACTGTAGTGACGTCACACATTCCAGCCAATCGCGTGCCTTTATTCCATGAAGGCGAAGAGATAACAGCTGTTTATTTCCCAGTGGCTCCACTATCTTAAGAGAATTTTTAAATTTCAGGTGACTCTGATATCTACTGTCAACACTATACTTGTCTTTTAAAGTAGAACTTTCTTCTTTTGGTATCGACACATGACACCGATCCCTAATAACTACTTTGATATTGATTTCGGTGAAGGCTCTCTCTCAAAACTTTCAAAGTGTCTTAGTAGATGGCAGCCATTGCTTTTTCTTGGAAACTACGGGGTCTAAAAGATTTAAAAGCAACGGCTCTGTTTCCAAAAATATACAGTTTGTTGGTGATAAATAAATAGCCCACTGTTTCCCCTGAACGTAAGAATGTCAGGAGGGGAAACAGTGGGCTATGCAGAAAAGTTTATTTTGTTTGTTTTCGTAAATAACTCTACTCCAGTAGAGCATTGAAAAGGGGAATTTCAGAAAATTATTCACAATTTGGTTTTTAATCATTTTTTTCAACTTCGTGAAATAATAAATGCAGATTATATAAATACACCACATGATTTGTTTTCTGATTTTGATTTAGATTGGGACACTGGAAAATGGTGATTCCGGAATTTATTCACGTAATCCGTTTTATCCGATACAAATAAAGCCACTACACTGTGTTTTCAGAGAAACATCGACGTCCATACAGAAAATCTCTTTTTTGGTCGCTTTGTCCTTCAGACGGATTGTAGCCGTAAAGTCTCCCTGAGATGGGGGGGAAAAAAAGAAGTCGTCATTACTATTACAATCACCATCCTGTATGGTTGCTTTGTCTGCTCTTATGGGAGTATCAGAGCCCTTGCGAATTCCTGCACAACTATGACGCACAACCAAGAACCATACAGTACAACACAGCCAAACGCTATATATTAGAATATAATTCCTGCACAACTATGACGCACGACTGCGACGGATACAAAGTTGTTTGGGGTCGTCTTGACTGAAGAGCTATAGCAATCATCAACGGATTTTAAAAACCTATAAAATTCTCGGTCTTCGGAGATTCACTTGAAATCGACGAAGTAAGGTATAAATCCGTGTACCGATTAACTCTGTCGCGGCCCCTGACGCATCTTTTGCAAATGCGTGACATCACGAATTTTAATTTCTAACTTTTTCTTTCTCTAATTTGTAACTGGCAAAGGGTTTGGGTTGGTGATGGTCCCGAATAATATCAGTTTTCATGTATTTACAGCTTACGACTATTTCGGATAAGCTACTTGTTTCACGTTTTTGCGATGTAAATCTAAGCGCTGAACACGCGCTTGACGATAATTAGGTGAATTCATCTTTTGGCAGGGAAGGGATTTGGGTTTGAATCCCCCCTGAAAAAACCGGTTGGTCTGCTTAGAAGGCCTCGGAATCCCACCTGGTCTGGTCTACAGGTAGAGAGAGAGAGAGAAATGATGACTTGAAGTTTTAATTATCAACGCGTGCGACCCCCCCCTGCCTTTCGGAAACGTTTCCTGGAACGTGGAATTTTTTCTTTAACCCTAACCCCGCCAAAGTTTTTTTTTTTTTTTTTTAAACGAACGAAATTCTTAAGTTTTCTCCCAAAATCTGAGCCACCTGTGATAACGAAGAATTCGGGGTAAGACGCGGAAGATAAGAAAGCGGGCTCTTACGTTGAGTAGCGAGGCGACGAAATTGCTGGAAGGTTTCGGGATGAATAACTGGAAATGGTTGACCGACAGGTGCTGTGGCGGCACCGGGCACGTGTAGGTGTTGTTGGTCATATTGTACATTTGCTTTATCTTCTCGGCGATGTCGCCCAGTAATGCGCTCCAGGTATGCATCTTGTCCAGCACCGTGCACGTGTCGTCATAGGTGCTAGGGAGGAGAGAGAGAGAAAACAATGCTTGCATATCGGCTACCTGGCAACCGAGAAATCAAAGATGTGGCAAAAAAGAAGCAACACCCAGCCCACTTTTAAAAAATTTAACCCTCCGGCCCCCTGTAGACACGAGTCGTCGCTGATCCGGTAGCGACCTCAGACTCCGACCTCGAATGAAATAGATACGTTTGTTTAGACCTACCAGGAGCCGAAATGGGATATGCAGGGGACTTTGACTTTGAAGAACCCGTGTTTTACTACGTGCATTTCCACGATGGCTGCTTTCATCGGCACAGAGAGGATTTCGTCCACGCTGACGTAGAAATCTCCCGGCACCTGAATCGGGTCTGGACTCATTTGCAGTTTGTTTATCTTGATTCCGGCATTAGGACCTGGAAATGGATGAGAAAAAAATTACCGAATGAGGATGTACGCAACACCGAGTTTTCTCGAAACGTTTAGCCCTCCCGTGTCTTCGGTTAGTTAGAGAGAGAGAGGTTTTACTTGAGATTTCCCAACATGCTTTGCAACGAAGCTACCGTCATTCGGGTAGAGCACCTCTAGGTAGGGGAGAGAACTCGACCCATTCGGTGCTAAATGGCTGACGGTAGCACGAACGTGGGATGTTGATAAGTGGTTTTTAGGAAAAGCGAAGATTTAATGGAATTCGGAGAGCATACGAACAGAGTTACAGGCGGCAGACGCTGTCCGACTGGGTCAGACGAAAGTCTTATCGCTGAGCTAGTTCTAGGATGTGCGGAGAGGCAGCAATGGGAGTTCCCTGCTTCCGGTCGGCTGCCTTTATTGTCTGGCAATTTTTTTGTTTTACTAATATATTATGCATCACGAACGACAGTTTTCCTGTTACCGAGCCAGCAATTCTAATATTAATATTGGCACTTCTAATGGAGAAAAATATTTTCAAAAAAAAAAAATCTCATTTGCAGATTTCGTAATGGCAACTTTGCAAGTATTCTAGAAAGTTCTTAGAGAGATGTGGACTGTTTCAAAGACTTGAGACATGCGCGCTAATGTTTCTGGCCAGATTTCATTCTGCGCCATGGAGACAGGTACTTATTTCCCCTCGATTTATTTATCCTTAAGTGAATTTTTGGGAGTACATTTTTGAGGGTTTTTTTTAAAGCTATTGATTGATGCCAAATAATTTTGGTAAACTAGAATTTTTTTTTTTTTTGCGAAACGGAACTGATGTGAAGCGTCAGGAGTTGACAGCTAAACTGTTGTTCTTTTTGGTCTTTCTTAATTACTCCAACAAATTTTAATTTATAGTAATAAGTTGCGATCACAGACAAACTAGTAAATCAATATCGACAACCGATATATTAAGCGAATCTTTCAGTCACAATTTTTAAGGTATAAGTAATTATATTAATTACTATTTAATAATACTACGTTTATTTAAGTCATTGGAATCTATTTTCGTCAATACAGTGAAGCGGTCATGTCTCGTATAAAGATGTCAGTACACGGAAATGCTTACAAGTTTGATTTCTAAACTGGTTCACATTGGTTCTACAAGAACCCCGCCGGTAGTTTATTCCTGCCATTATTATTAATTCTCTCTGTACTGACGTCATCTCTCTCTCTCTCTCTCTCATTATGTATACTTAATAGTAAGTCTCTGTAAATGATGCACCGATATAGAACGAATCTCTCTCATCATTATTATTATTATTATTATTATTATTATTAATTGTTAATAAATGAAAATAAAATTAAAACAATCCAAGTTCGTACGCCTGTACTGTATATAATCAGAGTATAGACAAAGGTACAGAAAACCTTGGAAATTTCTTGGTTTTGTATCTTATGGTCTGAAGAAATTATTTCTGACCTCTTGTAAGTTTTATTAGCAGTCGAAATGCCAGCATGGCAGGTACCGGGACAGGTGTTCTCTGCGGCAAGGAACGCGACGTGATCTGTTGATAATTTACTCCCGGAACTTTCCAGAAAGTTAGATTTGCTAATTTTAAAGTTGTGCCTACATAATAATAATAATAATAATAATAATAACTTTTTTTAATTTGTTAAATAACTCTTAGAAACAACAACAAAAGAGGAAAAAGTACCTGAGGAGGGGAAACTTTCGTTTTATTACTGTTTGAAAAATTTAAATGTATCTTTAAAAAATAACAAAGGCGAACAGTGGCTTGACTGAATTTAACGAAGTTGTGACGATAATGTAAGGGGGGGTAGCTCTACATGACGTAAAAAGACAAAAATCCCAACTTAACGAGTGTGCACGTAGGGGTAGAAACTTGTAATGATGTTGAAATTTTTATCGGAAGATGTAGACGGCTTACATATTAATTTCGTGTTGAATAGCATGGCAACAAAATATTCTGTATTATCCACGTACTCTATGGCGAACAAAAATAAAAGAGTACTCCCCCCTTGAACTGTCTCAGTTTATTGCTGTATGGTGAGTGCACCAACTAGAATGAATGAATGTGGGTGGAGGGGGGTTTCGTCTGTCTTCCTGGCCTGGTAAGAAGGATCAGCCGTCCCCCTCCCTCCATGTCTTCCCGGCCTGGCAAGAAGGATCAGCCGTCCCCCTCCCTCCATGTCTTCCGGCCTGGCAAGAAGGATCAGCCGTCCCCCTCCCTCCATGTCTTCCCGGCCTGGCAAGAAGGATCAGCCGTCCCCCTCCCTCCATGTCTTCCCGGCCTGGCAAGAAGGATCAGCCGTCCCCCTCCCTCCATGTCTTCCCGGCCTGGCAAGAAGGATCAGCCGTCCCCCTCCCTCCATGTCTTCCCGGCCTGGCAAGAAGGATCAGCCGTCCCCCTCCACGACTCGTCCTTAAGGACAGAGCGAGTAAGCGGGAGGGAATAGTCTAGGTTCGGGAAACGGACAAAATCTCACCTGATAGTGATTAGGAACCTCTCAGCAACGAATGGAATCTCGTGAATTCCAGAAAGGACCTATAACGAACGCTTCGCCGGGGAATAGGGAGAAACGAGGCTTAAAGGGAAGGGGAGTCTGCGTCTCGCACAGCTGAAATAAACGAAAACTATTCGAATAAAATTTTTTTTAACAAAAAAGAGGAGGAGGATAAACCGGGTGAATGTTGTCAAGGTTACAGGTGAGAGAGAGAGAGAGAATTAAAGTTTTATCAAACGAATAAGGCGACGCTGGGGGTGCAGTTTTCCACCTGGGCGGGGCGGGTTCCGACCCTGTACTCACCGCACGTGGACCAGGAAAACTTGGCGGTGCAGCAGGTGCCCAGCAGCAGCAGCACGGAGATGAACGGGCGGCGAAGCATGGCTGACGACTGTCCGGTAACGAGAGGAAAGCGGATTCGCGCGGGCTATATACCGGGTCGGCGAGGGGCCCGCGGAGGTCAGGTGAGAGAACCCGAGCAGGTGGCACGCGGGATATGGAGCAGGGTCGTGGCCGTAGTTTATCTGGCCTCTAATCTTGATGGGACGTTATTCTTCGCCATCGACACACTGAGAGTGAGTGAGTGAACCAATTTGTAAGGGCGATTACCTTTACATCTGCGCCCCTTTCGTGGTGGGCGTGCACGCAAACGGAGAAGTGACCGCCGAAATCTCCTCGGAGAAATTCGACGCTGGGGAGACTCCTCTCGTTTCCCTTCATCATCCGGGCTTTCGAGAATTGAGCGGTCACGTGCTCCGACCTTTTTTTTTTTTAGGTTCAAAGAAATTTTATTTAAATTTCGATTAGTAACAAAAATTGATAATTTTTTTTTTTAAATGAAAACTTATGGTCTTAAAGGATTTTTAGCCAAAATTAGTTTACATTGAGACTGCGAGCCGGCCACCCAGCCCTACTCCCTCCCTCCCTCTCGCTCTCTGGAGGTAGGATTGTCCCAACGCTCTGACCAGTAGAAAGGTGTTTTCTCACCCAGAAATCTGGAGTCGAAAGAATTTAGTTAAACAAAAGCGTATATCTCAGCCAGCCCTTCAGCAGGACGGTGATGGGGGAATCGTTGCGAACGGCAAACAAAGGGAAAAGGGCTGAAAACGAATATGGATGAAACAAAGAACTGTGTTGAGGTTAACAAAATTTGAAAAAAAATATAGAGGTGTAAAGCGTAGCGTCCGATAAATGCATTTCGTGAGCAGAATCCACAATATGCTTGCTTAGAAACTCTTATGCAGATACTGTACGAACAAATAAGCAGTATATCGCGCACCGGACGATTTTCCTTTTTAGGTTAATTGGCGGACAAACATCTCATTCTGTCAGATCACTTCGTGTTGCAAATTAAATCTGCGTTAAATATTATTTAATTATTTGAACAGACAGCTACTAGTTAATCGTATGTCGGTCGGTATGATGAGATTTTTATGCAGAATGTCAGTATAATTTGAATGAATTTATCCACGGTTGGCCACGTTTGTCTAAAAAGGGGGGATAATAGAGTCCATTCGTTTCAGATCTATTTGTTGCCGCCAGGGTCGGGGGCTTTCTCTGATGCGGTGTCTCCGAAACGTATAATAAATTTAGTCTTTCAGGGTTTGGGTAACTAAAACGAATAAATGGATGAATACCGTATTTCAGGTAAACAGTCATTTACTTTGCTGACATTAACTTAAAAATAAAGTTTGTTCCGGTTTGGGACTGGACGAATACTGATGAAGATCAACCCCCCCGTACTTCAGTTTTAGTCTCGTCTTCTCCATTCTTGATGTCGTCAGCAGTTCTCTGTATAGAATCGGTTGCCTCGTTTTTATGGTCGGTGTCTTAAGTCCTGAGTGTGCGGTAATTCTTTAAGCCTTATAGTCGTAGCGTAAGTATTCGCGTCTAAGAACCATAACGCAATCTAATAGCAGCGGGTTGTTTTGTTTTCCATATCTAAGGCGGTGACAACTTACAACATTCCATTATTTACTAATTATTAACGTCGTTACTGGTGTTGTTATATTGGTGCTGTTACGAAAGGAAGCAAATATGTACCCATTTAAGAAAAAGATTTAAAAACGTTAGCGATGGGTAGTTTCTTAACATTTTAAATATCTATTATAATAATTACTCTGATGTACATTGTTTTCTCCCAGCACCGTTTAATATAAAATCAACCAAATCAGTTTTCCATTCTTGTCTGATTTACTTTCAGGCGATAAATATTATTATCTGTTATACGGATCTTTAGTTTGGCAAGTTGTTAAATCGGATGCATTCGGAGCTGGCCAGAAGGGGCCCATCATCGAACGTCTTAAAAGATGGCGGGTTTAGCTCGATAGCGGCTGTGTTGTTCACTTGCGGGTTGCTTTAAATGGGGTTCCTTTGTCTATCTAATTTAAAAAAAAGAAACACACGATCAAAAGGTGGAATGGTGTCATGGTCATGAGAAAGTCACAACTGGAGCTTTCTTAAAGTGCTGATCCAGTACCGATTTCGATTGCGGGTGTAGGCCATACTACGTGTTACTTGGAGACAGTAAAAAGGGGTGCAAGCTTTAATCTACGGCGTGGAATCCTCGTTTACTTTCAATTTTCGTTATTATTATTACTACTACTAGTAATATTTTCGCGAACGTCCCTGGAGAATCAGTTGGGGGACTCCATTTAAAGCCACACGTGTTTGAATAAAATTAATTTTGGACACTTTCGCTTTTTTAAATATAAATATTCATCATTAATATTTGAAGTAATCGGGGACTCTTTATTCAATGGAAATTCAGTGAAACTCAGAACTATTAGAGTACTTCACTTCAGTTGTCATATAACCCGTAGGTCGTTGGGACACCAAGAGGTGTCTAGGACATGGCGGAGCCCATCCCCCCTCCAGGTTGAGAGCAGGGTGAATCCCGCTATCCAATGCGCCACGACGCCATCTAGTACAAGCATGTCAAACATGCGGCCCTTTACAAGCGCACCTGCGGCCCTTTACAAGCACACCTGCGGCCCTTTACAAGCACACCTGCGGCCCTTTACAAGCGCACAAAGGATACAAATTTGCAACAAAAATATTCCGCAATAAATTTTATTAAATGACTTCAATTAGTTGTAATGTGCGCAATTGGTTGTCGTGTGTGGCCCTCATGACAACACACACGTGACCCATGGGGCCCTCGGGGGACCCTCAGTTTGACATGCCTGATCTAGTATATTACAGTACTAGGGATGTTCAAATAAACCTCGGCCGGTCTGCTACCAAGGACGAGGTTCAAACCGAAGCCGTAATTTCGGGCGACTTCTTGCTGGCTCATAAGTTCAAGTGCTAAAAAAGGTAATCTACTGTCCATGGAAGATGGAGGTGTACATAAATGCATCTGTGCCAGATTTTTCGGCATTTTGGTATGGAGAAAACTCCCTTTTCGCCCAAACACAGGATTTTCATGCCGTCTGTGTGTGGATCAAGATGTAATTATATTTCTCCTGGTGCTTTGCCTATCCTCTTCGGCTCCCATTTTTTGTTTCCAACTTGTTCTATCAAGCAGAGATAAAGAACAAAGGTTCCATTGTCATTCATGTCTTTACTTTGAAACTTCAGTCCAAAATGAGGGTCTGGGCATATGGAAATACAGGTTTGTTTTGTTTTCCAAATACTTAGATAAACATCTTTTGTACAATTGTAAAGATTCCTTTGAAAGTCCTATTAGTGATGGCGTTGTCTATGAAGTTCTGCAGCTAAAATGGATAGGATAGAAATTGTTGCATTCTTTTGACTGGCAACTTTTATCATCTCGCCAAAGGACTTTGAAGAGGAAATAAGCTTTTCTGCTTGGATTCGTTGATGACAGATTGCATTTGGAATATTATGGTCTACTGCATGTCTCAAGAGATTTTGTTCAGTATTATGGTCTAGCATGTAACATAAGTCCCAGTGGGTGGATGTTTTGCTTTTGTGAGGAAGCAAGATAATGATGGAAATTGCCGGCTATCTCTCAATACAAAAGATGTTTTATTTCTATTTCTTGCTGACTAAATATGGCATCGTTAGTGCTTAGTTTCAGAGTATGGATAAAACGAAGATAGTGGTGTGGTGATGATCTGGTTTTGAGAAGTCCAGCAAGGACCAGATATACTCTAACCAGTGTTATCTCGAATTTCTGGTAACAAACGCTTTTTTGTCAGGGTAATCCTTCAGTCATTTAAGTCCGCCCACCCCTTTTTGCATCAGCAACAGCGGTTGGGGGGTCATTTATTTCCGTTGAAGAATTTCTGAATTGCGGGTGGTTCATTGTGTTGGTAGTGGTAACAACTTCTGAAGACATGTTTACCTCTAAAATATCCGGACCTGAGTACTTATCTGGAAATGGTTGGCCTGCTACGGTTCTGACTCTTAATTCCCGAAACCAAACCCCTTAACTAAACTGACCGGTCCCAATGTTCCATCTCTAAAATAACGACCAACAATAAAATGGGTTCCGCGACAGCCATGATTAGTTAAGTCTCGTACTGTCTGGTCGCAGATAAACGTCCTGCAGTGATCGACTCCAGTTTCAGTAAAAAAACCAACCTTTCTTAGACACAAACCATTGTGGCTCTTATCACAGTTCACTCTTAACAATCGGTCCCTTATACTGCACATGGTACCTTGGTCAGGTATAGTCCATATGAGAAGCAGAGTCACTATGGAAGCCTGGCCACTCGGTTTGTTAATATTTTAAAGGGCAATTTCTTGAAGTAGTAATTCCAGATTAGTCAAAATATAATATTATCAAGAATGAATAGTTAGCCTCCACTGTTTCTTTTTTGCCCCTCTATATTATGAAAATCAAACTCTAGTTATACTGTTTTACTACTATTTTTTTACATTAGAATAAGCAAAGAGTTTCTTCATTTTCCTATTTGTGGTGATGTAGTGTACAGAAGAAGTAAGTTTATGGCTTTCCAGTAGTTTGTTATAAATTGTACTAACCAGCCGTTTTGATAATTGGTACATCCTTAGTCAAAGACACTAACTATAGATTTTAAAGAGTAGGTAGAGCTGGTGCCAAGAGCCAGCCGTTTATTTGTATTTACAGTAAGTTGTGAAAAAGTTAGACATTTAATTATTTCTACTAGATTGATAGGAAATATTTCTAGACACAAAACCGATGACTGTTAAGTCAATTTAGAGATTTTGACTCTTTCTGTCATCTGTAGCTGCATTCTTGGACATTAAGTCACAAAGCATTAACTTCTACATTAGAATTAAATTTCTGTATTTCATTATATCGAAATGGAACAGATTCAGAATTTGAGGTAACTTACTCAGAAAGGAGGGTTAGGGTTAATGTTAAAATGTAAACAAAATCAGTTATTTTTAATTAAGTTTTTTGTTGTTTTTTTAGTTTAGCTCTAATGAATAATCGAAACAGAGGTTCATCATTAGAAATCCATTTTGGTGAAATAGCAAGAAAACAGTAGAGCTGGTGTTGAGAGAAATTATAATGGTAAAGGTGGACTCCAGCAGCGAATTAACTAACTTGACCATTGACACCCTTCTCTGCATCCACTCACCAGTTTTACTGATTGCAGCCAGCTAAAAGATCTGACATATCATCATTTTAAAAGGCACCAAGAGCATTCATTTAATATTTTCGTAGTGTTACCTTTGTCTAATGTCAATGAATTCTCAGGGAGCACAAGGAATTTGCAGACCTAGGATATCCAGACTATTATAAAACTGAGTTACTGCAAATTACTTTAGTCATCTGTTTGTTTCAATGGTTATTTACCTGCTTTTCTGTTTAATTATTGGAGATTGGCTATACTTTAAATCTATGGCTCTGCGATGCTGTGAAAAGTACCACGTGCGAGACTTGATTATTTTCATGTCAGCGACTGTTTTCCTTAGCATTTACTTTTGCAGCTGTGGTAGCGAGATTGTGCTCACCTGCAGGCTGCATCCCTAACAATCTCGTGGTGTTCTTCATCTGTACCTGTATGCACTCTTGCTTCACAAGAACGTTTTTCGCTCATCCAATATTGCATTGAACCATCGGAATTTCTTTTGTTTCTCCTAAACGTAGTATTTTATTAATTTTATTTGAAAACAGACAAGCCTCTGACGATCTATTATTATTACTAGAAGACGACCAGCTTCCAAACATACTATAGTAAAATGGTGTCCCACTGTCATTGCACGAGCGTAACTACCGCAGCGAGTGATGTCGTTATTAGATTACGCAAAATGCAAATTAAAGATAAACTAGACGGGAAATTTAAAATTATCCGAACGACGCAAAGAAATTGCACACACTGATACATGTGGTGTTTAGTTTGTGATGCAGAGAAAGTTTTGTTACGTTTGTCAGTCCAGCCCAGTCATTTGGTTGGTTAATCGGTAACCCGCCATTCTGTTAATCGCCCAGCCAATTATTAGGCTTCATACAGCGAATGCGGAACTTTAACGTTCTTAGTCGGAAAGAACTGGAATATTGCCAAAAGATGAAACGTAAAACTGATCTGAAAACACAATTCAAAATTGAACAAATTTACAAAATGAAAAGTTTAGAAAGTTTAAAAAGCAGTAATGTTCTAGTTCTACAAGCAGATTAATCTTTTATTTACCCTCATATATATATATATATATTTTTTTTTTTTTTTTTAAACCCCAAAAAATCTCTACCATGGTGGAGGGGTATTCTAGAACATTCCAGAACCCGCTAAATTTTCTAATGCCATATTTCTAGATTACCTCGTCACACTTCGGCTAGCGTGGACCGGCCTGGATACCGCTACTTCTCTGTATCTAGCAGCGTATTGCAAACCCTGAACATTACTTTAATTTTTGTAATTTTAAAATTTAAAGTAAACAAAGGTTTGCCATTATTTTTTTTTTAAAATTAAAATCGCAGCACCAGCCCCAATCAGCGCGCGAATAGCCAATTTTTTAAAGGGCTGTTTAAAGCTGATACAAGGTTAGAGAGCATATCCGATCTAGCGATGATAGCTGCCAAATTCTTTGTCTGCCGTCTCAGTTCCGGCTGAAATACGGTTAGGAACAGTAGGGTAACCACTGCAATAGTCCAAACATTTCCCTTTGCAGTACACGGTTCACCACTCGACGGCTGGCCGGGGGGGGGGGTCTGCTACAAACGAATCACATGCACTCCGATTTCTTGGCTGCTGATGAATAATGAGCAGAATCCTTTCGCGCTAATATTCATATAAACCCCAGGTCGAAGATCGTCGCGCACATCCACCCTGTCTGTACAACCATACCTGTTCTCGGGAGTAAGATTTCTAGGGCCGATACCCGCGTGGTTAGGTTTGTGCGGGTTAAGCCGCGGGGGGGGGGCACATAAGCCATTTGTATCCGCACAGCAGAAACTCTGGTAATAAATGGGTTTATATTTATACTTGTATTTTACCCGGATTTTTAGCTGGGTGTAAGGGATCCGATGTCAGCGGTCAGACTCCCGCCGATTGTCGGGGGAACGTCCCGAGATAAGGTAGACGACGGTGGGTCCAGAGAGTCACCAGCCGTGTACAGTAGATATGTCTAGTCATGAAATAGACGTCTTTTGATGCGTTTAGATCAAACTGATTCTGAAGAGCAATCGTTTGAATTATACCACCTGAAAGTCTACCTGACTATCCTATCAGACGTTTTCTTTTGAATACAATTGATTTTTTTTGTACTTTAAACTGCCAAGTTCTTAAAATTATCTGAGGATCGATGATCCAGGAATCGTTCGCATTTTTAGATGATGAAAAATGTAAATAAAAGGGAGTTTCGCTTCATTTATAATTTATAGAGAAGGTTTCAAAATTGGTTTTGGGAGAAAAGGGTTAACATTTATTGCATAAGATAATGTATTTTGTTGTTGTCTTAAGCCATCAAGAATTCTCTTTAATCCAGGTAGGCATTAGTAGATTAACGGCATTGGATACAGTCGATTAATAAATAAATTACCGTGTTCTGTGATGATGACACTGCTGGAACGTGCTGCCGCTTCAGTAAGTGGATGGAGATGGTTCAGCTGGATATGCAGGTGAGACGTTCGATGCGTGCTCCGTCGTCCTATAGGTAAGTAACTTCTCGATGATGCACGGAAGCGGGTAGCAGAAAAACAACTGCAAAGTTCAACATTTTCATTTAATGCATCGTTCGGTAGAGCAACGTAATATTACTTTAAAAAAAGTTTTCTTTGTTTTTACATTTTAATATTCCAGTTTTTTTTTTTTAAAAAAATATTCTTAAACTTTGTGAGGAAAGAAACCTATATTTAGTGCGTTTTCTGTCTTAAATTCCTTTTTATTTCTGTTTGTTTGAAATTAAATTAAAGAGCTCTGAGAATCTAATTTTATCAAAAAACAACAGATTCCGAAATGGTGACTGGTAAGGTAATCGAATAATCCACACGGTTTTGATAGGTCTGTGCTCAGCAGCAATTATCTGGGAAGATGCTTCAGATAAATGTGCGATCCTCTTTTTACAGACGGTCAGTAAATGGTACTGGCGCTGTTCTATGTGCCGATGAAGACACAGGAATTCCACGCCCGCGATCTTCAGCCAGCATCACCGGGTAACGAACGGGTCCATTAGCTTCGTCCCTGACATCTCTCAGACTCTGCCGATGTTAATATTCCATAAAAACGTCCCACTTTCCTACCAGACCTCCGCTTGGAGATAATGGAAACATTTTTGATTAAAAACAGATGAGAATGTGATCGATGCCATATGATTTATGCTGATTATAATTGATCTATACATTTAATCGGGAACCGCTGGCGCTGTAACAACTTTACACCCACAAGAAAGAGCTCTGATCTCCCATTAAACAAACGGCTGGTGTAGGAAGGGTTTCCGCAAAAGTTACCAGTGGGTGGGGCTATTAGTTTCCAGAAACCCAGCCCCCTTTTTACTGTCATGAACTCGTACAACAAAGAAAAATAAACTTTAGCAGAATTAGTGAACTTGGCTGCTGCTCGGCGCTTGGGTTGGTGGCGTTCGTTCCCCTAAGAGACCAAGAAGAACCATCCATTTGGTCAATCGTGCAACTTCTCACCTGACCAAAAGCTCCCAGTCCTTGTCCGTTTCATCAATGCCGCACCAGGCCCAAAATTGTTTGAACTATTACTCGGCTAGTAAAATGTTTTGTTTTTTTTTCAATTCATTTACAATTCTTTCACTAAAACTATTTTTTTCCAGTACCAACTCAGACTATCACGTGACTTCTGACATTTCTACCTGTAGCCACCTGAGAGTTTATAACTCCGCCATCGCGCTGGAACCCTTAATTACTACTTACATAAACCTGCCAGACCTCCTCTCGAACGCCTGAGATTTCTTGTATTTAAAGCCAGAGTTGAAAATCGGTTCGTGCCCAGTCGGATAACTGGGGAGCCGTTTGCCGACAGCTGTTAGGAATCGATTTAAAGAGAAGTTAAATTCAATCGAATTATTTCATGGATTTACCAAGCTAAATGTAGCTTCGAAAAACGATGCAGGTAAATTCTAACCCACCTGTATTAAATGTGAACTTAATAAGTAGAAAGGTTAAGAAGGTTGCTTTGTTAGTCGATGAATGCAGTGTCATGTATCTCTATTTATTGTTAAACGTCTGGTGCTGCCTCAGTTTCTTTAAGTAAATAAAAATAAAATATAAATGAGAATCAAAAATGCTTTAACTTTTAACCCCAAATTCGAATCACGGGTGGGGTCGCCCCAGTCTGGCATTTCTCCCAGGCTTGGTTCGCTACTCTTTTCTTCGCCAATCAGCCGTGCGGGGGGAGGGGTTCCCCGGGGTTTCCCCATCACGTGCGTAAATGTATCATATTACTAGGGTTAAAGGTCTTCCGAACGCACGTGGCGGATAACTTCTGACTGGCTTGAAACTTGACCACTGTTCAAAGCTCCAACTTTGCCCAGTAGCCGGCTTTGTTCACCCCCGCACCTCCCCCTTCTAGCCGTGAGATGTCTTTAACCCTTGAAATCCAGGATGAGGGTTCGCCAAGAAGAACTAGGCACACGAAACATTTTAATTCTAACGGGAGGACCAGACGGCTAACAGCGCCACCAAACGGCCTTTGTTTGCACGCGGTTTCTCCTCGTCGTTTACATCAGACAAATATTTTTAAAAAAACTGTCATCACTTTGCAGTCCTGGGATAAGTTTTAATATAACAATCTGGGTTTAGGTTGAAGACCCATGTCGCTCGAAGGGACGGCTTTAAACGTACGAGTTATTCATAAGAGCCACAACGCCGCAGCTAAACAGTAATAGATATCAGTGCGAGTTGTCATCTGGTCGTTGTGGCGTCCTTTCGGACTCCATCACAGTGACCCCCCCCTGCCTCTACCCTAACCCTACTTCACAGCAAGTAGGACATCCCCCCCCCCCCTCAGACCGAAGACACGTCCAGTCTCATGGTTCCAGTTTGTTGCGTTTTGAACGCGATGACCAAAACCGATCCAGGTGCGTTCAGTAGGTGGCGGATCTGAAAACGGCGGCGACCAGTCCATGTATCTCAGGACCCTTTTGTTTTCAGAAATCTATTTAGATGCGATTTCAATCTCCTTTTAGGAGTTCATAGACATCGTTATTCTATCGTTTGGCAACAGAAAATGACTTAAAATGTAAGGCTACCCTCTCATTGTTAGAAAAGGCAACCTTCACCATAATTACACGAGTTAAGATGCCAATAATAATAATCCCTTCCGGCTCCACTATCGCCACATTAGGATGGAATGGAAACAAGTCTGGTTATACAAATTGAGCCAGTCACCGCGAAACCAGGTGATTAGCTCAGTGCCAAAGACACTTTAAAAAAAAAAAAAAAGCTTATTTCTAATTAATAACACGGCAAACAAAAAAGCTATTTGTTTCGAAATACCAGTGTCTGTTGCTACAATCGTCATATATATATATATACACAAATAATTTATGTAGGTAAATATATATTAAGTTTTTTTTTGCCTTAATTGTAATGGAATGTTGCTTTAAACTCTATTTTTTTTTTTATTTTTACCGAGTATCGTATTTAAAATATGGCTCATAGATGGGAATAAAGATGAGCTACACAGATTATATCTTCAACTATGTCAAAATTCCAATTTGCTTTCATTTGCAGGAAGGGAAACCGAATATAGAGAAACAGAACTTGGAGAGAGGATGAAGAATAGCAAACACGAAAGGCTACTTTTGCACTGTGCAGTTTCCTTCCTGTCTTTACAGCTAAGCACGGATGCAAAAGGCAAGTTACATACAATTTAACAGTCTAGGTGTGAGCATAGTACCTGCTGCCAGCTTCTGAAATTTGTACAATTCTGAACCCCGTTAGGTTTAGTTTACACCCTTTCAAGACCCCCGGGGAACAGAAAAGCCTGAAGTTTGGTTTTAAAACCGGTTTACACCGATTCCGTCAGCAAGAACGGCCTGTGAATTACATCTTGTTTTGTGTTTTTTTTTACCTTGGTATTTCTAAGTCGCTAGAAGAAGCCGTGGATCACGCTCAGTATCTTTAATAATTCTGAAAATCACACTGTCAGTCAATTAGCCGAATTGCCAGTAATATTCCTAATTTCCACTTTAGAATGACGTATAATATGTTAGATAAGTCATCAGAGTATCTGTCTCGCTGATAATGTTGAGAAAACATTAATTTTCTATATCTTCAAGATGCTTTAAACTCTAAAGGGTTAATGATTTTAAAATGTATATAATATACCTGTAACTTAATCGGAGTGTTACTTGGCAAAATTCTTTCGATATGCAAATGTTCCATATAATTAATGAATCATTCATGATACCATTTGGAATATTAATCTGGTTATTAACAGCACCGGAAGATGCACTGTCGCTATAGTGATATAAATAAACAGAAAAAAATATGTATATATAAAGGAAACTGATCGTACATATTTAATGACTTTCTTATATTTATTTGTTTAAAATCGAATTTATTAAAAGAAAAAAATATATAAAAATAATTTAGCAATCTCAGTATCTTTCCTAATGAATAATTAAATCGTTTTGCATAGTGAATGATAAAATATCATCTGTTCTCATTTATATTTCATATCTTGTTGTATAATTGAAAATCTGTGCTGAAAGAGCATCAGATAAGTAATCTGTCAACTCCAGCAGTCTATGGCCTGTTCGGTTTGGACCATAAACCGGCTGTCAAATTAAGTTGTCTCGCGAATTTTGACTTTTCAATCGTTCGAAGTGTGAAAATTTGTGTCTCGGCAAAGCGGATGATGAGAGATCCGTTTTGATCGATTGGAAAACAAAACATCTGCAGGAATTATTCTTCCTCTTGGTTCAAACCGAACTGACGCAAACAAAAACTCGGTCACTACCGACTAATTAAAATAACAAAGAAAATCAACGAGCAGTTCAGATTACATTTGACAAATTAAAATTCTTTTTATCTCTCTCTGAAAAATAATAATAAAAAAAAAACTATTTCTAATTACAGGTGCGCTTTAAATTCTGTCCATTTTGAGGCTTCTGATTGTTTAAATTGCTGCTGTTTTCATAAAAGGAAAGCTCCCATCGTGTGCAATAGCAATTTCTCTCATATGCCAATGCGAGATGGAGCCGAAACGTTCGGCTGTCGGAGTTTTGCTTCAATGGCGACGAAGATGATAAACGAAATCTTTCATCGGAATGAAGGCTGCGAGAGTAAATTCGTCGTCCGCACCATGGATCGATTCGACACACCGAGATCGGGCAGACCTATTATTGTGTCAACAAAGAAATTCTAAAATGTCGCAGCCACTCGGACTTCTCGGAACCCGGCAGCGGCCGAGGAGCTCGAGGTCAGTGCGAGTCGACGGTCTGGAAAGTTGTCAGAAAGGATCTCAGACTTTATCTCTCCCCCCTCCCTCAAAATTCCGGAAAGGCCGTCATCTCTCCATGAAACAAAGGCGGCTTGATCGTTCTCGTCCACCCAAGACCGTCGTATGCGCACCCTGTTCTTTCTAGATGAGCCATTGTTCCTCTCGAAGAATCATCCAACATCCAAAATGATCTACAAAAAAAAAGAAATCGGTAATAATATTTCTGGAAGCTCATCTAAAGCCTGAGCCGTAACCTTTCTAATGGGACGTGTCGTCGGCTCGCACCGCCCGAATAACGCAAAGCATGGTTGTCCAAGTTTTTCTCTGCACCTGATCGGGTGAAGACCGATCTGGATCCGTTAGAGGTCGCTGTTAGGATGATTTCGGGGGGTGGTGGTGTTTGTTTAAGGTTCTCCAAAATTGTCAAAACGCAATCAATCAATCAAAATCTCTCAAGAACGGCTTCATAAGGCCGTCTCTCAGACTTTCATCGAAGCCAGATGGTGGATTCATCAAATAATTCCAATGTCCTTGTAGACGAGAGGTTGAGCTTTCAACAGAGTTATAGAACTTATGGTTAAAAGTGAAAGTAGATAGTGTCAATTATAGGTTCACTATACGTTTAATCAGGAATTATTGGTACTGTAACAAATTGTCTGCTACAACTAGCCTCGGTCTCTTTTAGCCTTCCTCTTGTTACAGATGCTGCTTATATTTAAAAAGATGCAAATTCGTTTTACGAAAATGATTTTGGGAATGAAAGGTATTGGTTATTCTGAGCGAATATTAAAAGTTAGGTCTCTTAGCCTTGAATATAAAAATTCTGCAAAGATCTGATTAAGGAATTTACAATTGTAACCATGTAAAGCACAGCCAGAAAACGTTGGGGTATATATTTTTTTTAATCTTGGGCTCACATGAGTTATATTTAAAAATGTTATAAGTGTCTGAGTGGGGCAGACATCAGGTATCTTCAAGTAACACAATGATGGATACATGAAGCAGTTAGCTTTGTGCTAATGGTCAGTGTAAGACAACAGACACGTTTTAAAATCCATTAGTTAAATGGACAGGAGCTTTATACAAACTTTCTTTCCCTTTGCAAATAAGTCTTAAATAAATGAGAAAATTGTCAGGATGCTACTTTTGTTTTCATAATATCTAAAGATTCGCATTTTATTGTATTTTCATGGAGAAAAAAAACACCTGGCTCCACTTGAAATCTTATTAGTTTGACACACAATAGTTCTTTGAGGCAAATTCTCAGGCTTTCCTATCATCATTTCTTCTCGAAGAATGGACGAGGTTTGTTAACAGTGATTTAATTTACTCTACAACACCAACAGAAGTTGCAAAGAGCACTCTTTTTTTTTTTTTTTGAAGAAAGGAAAAGAAAGGGTTAACATGATGCTCTCTTTTCTCCCTCTCTCTTTTTCAAACTTTAGCGAAACAAAACTGGGTTCTGTGGATTTTCACGGGTTCTAGTGCACCGACAAACGCTGAAGTCACTTTTGAAGCTTCTGGCAATAACCTGATCAGCATTTGACTTTCACAAAGAATGATATCAACCTTAAAATTGGAAGAGCGAGTAGGCTTGAGATGGAAGTAGATGATGTTGGACATCTCGTGTACATCATCATTTCTTACAGACAAAGTAATGATGAATGGGAATTAAGAAAGGTAAAGCACATTGCTCTTAGTTAAATCTGTGGCCAGGGCCTATTAGCTCTTTCTATTTTTCTTTTCTTTTTTATAATTAACTTCAGATATCATTCGTGCCTGCTTTTGATAAAGCATCAGCAAATGCTTGAATATTCTTATACTCTAGATACTAAAGATGCTATATCAGTCACCACCTCAAAACGATGATAATAATGATTTAAGAAAATACTAAGTTTTCCCATAAAAAAATCATATTTCACAGGTCACGTACACTGAAAGAATGTTGTCTTGTGTACTTTTGAAGTAAGAGTGACTAACTAGTGATGATGTCACTCTCAACTCTTACGGGCACCATCAGCACTGTGCCCAACTATGATGTATGCAATTGGTCTTTTTAGTAGGAGACTTGTTCCTCCAAAAACACATTTGAAAAGTATCAGAAGTTTCAAATTAATGAACTTTTCTTGCGATTGATACAATAAAGAATTAACTAATGCTATGTGTGTGTGTGCCTTTTAACTGAAAAAATATTAACAGATTTGTTTTTTTTCTAAGATATCTAAAACAATGATAATAATAATAAAGATGATGATGATTCCATAAAGCAAAGATACAAAAACAAATTGTGAAAATTCAGGATGACTCAACTCACAAGTCAGTAGTACATTATAACTAAAAAACGATTTTTGATTATAATGAGTAAGTTTCATAAAATACATCTTTTCATAACTCTTAAATGTGCGTTTGGCCAGCATGACGGACATACAGCACCCAGGAAGTGTACGTTTATCACCTTTTCGCGATAATGCAGAATGTGAAGCAAAGTTTTTTTAAAGAAAACAATTGAATGAAAAGATGTTAGACACAGATAAAATATTCGCTGGATTGTATCATTTCAGGTTCTAATCAGGAATGAAGCAGCAAAGAAAGATTACATTGTTCAGATGCAATGTGATGTTGAAAAGAAATAATTCAGTAAAACTGTATCCTGAGCAAATTAGCAGTGGAAGTAAGTTATCTTTTGTTTACTCAAAATGTACGTGAATAAAGAGAGCGCACACCTCCAGAAATAAGAAGAAAGGTCAGTTTTAGTCAGGGATTTAAACTGGGTTTCGCTACAGAATCTGAAACAAGTTTTTATCCACTTGATAAAATCTTTCAAACAAATGTGAACTAAAACAGCTCCAGCAACTTCTTTTTAGTGGGTCATATAATATATACATTGCATCTAGAATTACTAGCTCCCACTTTATTAAGTTTTACATTTGAGTGATGGACAGAAAGATTTTAGTTGCCATGTACACTGCATCTCTGAAAATCTGTAAAAAAAATGTATTAACTTTTAAAATAATAAACAAGTATCCCTTCAATTGGTGAAAGGGCTGGAAACCATTTCCAGATATCACTAAAGCCATTGATTAATAACCAGAAGTTTTCATAGTTCTAATTAGATATTTCTTCTTTTATTTTTCTAAATACCGATATCCATGTACACTTTTTGAGCATTCAGAAGCAGCAACATTCCATCATCACATACAAAAAATCTAATTCTTAGGTTTAGAATGTTTTATGAAACTTTCCTGGTGACAAAACACGTGATAGAATACATCTTGCTTAATAGGACTGAATTTTGGTTCTCTATTAATGAAAAGAAATGATAAAAGTGCCTTTCTTTGTATCTACCAAATCTCGTTATGTGCATTTTTATAAAGAAACAAAACGAAAACTTAAATTTTACTTGAAAAAGTATGAATGTTGATGGGAAAAATTCTTTTTTTAGTATTTAAAATTTAACTTGTACTGAATTTTAAATGGTTTACTGTAGCTTATATGATTAATGAGACATCTGCTTTTCTTAAAAAAAATGTAAATGCTTTGTCTTCTGCCAGTCTTTATCAATAAGAATACTGAAAATTGCTAATCAACCTGGTAAATCTCTGCTGCTGCTGCTGTTTTTAGTAATACTGATGATGGATAATCATTTATCAGCTGGATTATATATATATACTGAAAAAAGAGCAATTTCCTTATACTTTAGTCTGTGCATTTGTGATTTTAAAAATATTCAAATTGCATAAGTTTTTGTCCCTTTGGATTGGGCATGGGTTTATTATGCTGGTGATATGATCATATGGTCTGGTGATATGTACAATAGCTAATAATAATTGATTGTAAAGACTTTTTTGATATATAATCGTTATGCATGTGCCCTATTGAGGATTTCTGTCATGTTACAAACATGGTCAGTGACTACTGACTTAATATCGTCTATAGACACTGATGTCAGAAGTGCATGTTGTTAATAGGTGAGTTGATTAAACAGGTATTCTTCTCATAACAAGACAACTATATTTAAAATAAGACAACAATTATTATTGGTTTGAAAACTTTAGCATTTCAAGGGAGATAACTCTACATCTTTATACTTAAACTGAATTGCATCCCTTGGAAAGAAAAACCGTAACGCGAATATGATAGTATAAACTACAGCTATGGCCAAAAGTTTTGCATACCCAAGAATTTTTTTTATTTGCTTGATAAAGTTGGAAAGTTTTCCATAATAATGTCATGCTAGCGTATTGAAACGTACCGCTTTGTAGCTTTCCATGTTAATGATAAAATGACTAGAATTGGTAAATGTGACAATTTGAGATCTCTCATGCAAACCAGGGTCTCCACAAGCATCAGCTTTTTATGGCATAATGGCTGCTAAAAAAATAAAAGCACATACTTCTGCAGGTAATATAGCCAATCTTACTTACATTTTTCAAAGCAAAACAAAATCTTTTTTATGTGCAGAGTCAAAAGGTTAAAATTTATTGAAAATATAAATATATATTATAATCTTCTCTCTCTTTAAATCCTGCATTATGTAGAAACATTTCCTGTACTACTTTATCCCACCATACTTGTACAAAACTAAACACAGGGACTGCACTTTGCTCTGCACCAGGCCACACCACAGTGCTACATTTGGCCCTAAATGGCAAACATGATTTTTGAGAGGGTGGCTCAATTAGAAGTGTTCCTAGATTTGAAGAAAGATGTTGTTATTATTATTATTTCTATGGTGGTTCATAGCTTTTGGCTATGGCTGTATTTACCAATATTGTATTGATTGTTTGGTAAAATTTATATTTTTTGAAGACATTGAAATTTAAGGCAAAAACAAAAAAATAGCTAACTTTGAATTCTCCTTCCAATCCGATTGTTGGTCTATCTTAATATAGCTACCTGCTAACGTAAAACAAAACAAAAAAAACATGAAGAGTTACTTCCCTTTTTTTGTTTTTTTTCAAATATTTTGGCTTCTTTTAATGTCAAAAGTTTGCAAAGTCACTAAGTAAAATATCTTATCTCATTTATCAGTCTTTTACTTAAAGATATAACAATACTGGGCTACATTCATTATTTTCTAAATGTTCCAAAATCTACTTTTTTCAATGCTCTTTCTACTCTGTGGATAGTTTTGCAAAGAATAGACACATCCTTTCTATTGGCTCCATGAGTTGAGAGACAGAGGATACATAATTCTTGTTATGTGGCTAGTATGAGTTCATTTGCCTCTCTCCGTATTTTAATCTACTCACAACTTTTCACTGCATTATCCCAGATTAGTTCAGTATTCTTGTAGCCAAGTTACATTTTCTCTGCTTTTAGTAATATGCTACTAGTGGCTAGCACTCAGTTTTCTTCAAAGAAATGCTTTCCAGGTTCTCTACATTCCCGTGTACAGATACTGGTAAGATATGTATACTGCATATAGGTTACAAAAAATGCAGGAAGTTTGTAAAACTTATCTAAATTCTCTTTTGCCAAAAAGATATACGTATACTTTTTGTTCCCACTACTTGGTTTGGTAATACATTTCTGGCATATGCTACACTGAAGTAATCTTTTCCTAATATCTAATTGAGATTATTTTTATGTGTAATAATATTTGACACACCACCAGTATCAAAGAACCTCTGTCTATAGGCATAACTTCTCCAAACATATTTTAATAACTTCATTTTGGATTACAACCAACAAAAAAGTCTGCAAGCTAAACTAGGTAAAGAATGTTTTCATAAATACATGAGTACCCTCCCCTGACCCAGTCCATCCTAGATCATGAATGTGATCCAGGACTGTCAGCCTCCCAACTCTGTGATCACACATGACGGTGGTATCTTATGTTCGCACTGCATCCTTTAAAAGAGGTCCCATTCTTTTTGAAGAATGGTGCTTCTGACATTTTATTGCTCATACTCTGATTTAGCAGATCTTTACTGGCTTTGAAACATGTGCAACCGAAATGAACTTGCAGTGATGGGAAAATATCCGTCATGCCACATCACTATGGACCCTTTATTAGTTGTGTGTTTTCATTTTGTTTTTTTTTTTATTTCAAGGCCATTGGGAAACAGTGCTGATGGTGAAGAGTGGCTACAAAGAGAGAGGTGTCTATGAGCTTCTGACCATAGAGGAATCAATGATAAAATCAAAAAACAAACACATCAAATCGCTTGATGAGATCATTAAAGATGACAGCTACAGAAGTGACATTCTGAACTACTGGGAAGATTTCAATGTGGATTCTGTGAGTATACAGTGTTTACATTTATGAAGAAATGGCTGGGGCTCCCCCTTTCATTGTCTTTGTCCTTCAAAGATGAGGTTCATTCTCCGCAGTGTAGCATCTTGCAAATATTCTGTATGCAGGCTCCACAGTAGTATTAAGCATTCAGCTAACTGAGAGCTGAGGATTATGGATCTCTCCTTCAAATCAGAAAAGTTGACCAAATATAACTCATTAAAGCTTATTACTGATCAAATATTGGTTTAAACTTTACCACCCCGAAACTCTAATTGGTTTTCTTCCTGACAGTCACACACCTGCCCTTCCCACCCCCCACCCTGTGAGCCTAGCATTGCATACTAACAAAAAACAATGATGCAAGCTAAAACTTTGGAACATCTTCATTGCCATCCTTTTTCCTTTCTTTACTTTAAAACAGCACGAAGGAAAAAATATAACGGAACTTTTCGTAAGATTACAAAAATTATAAGCTGCTTTTCATTACATTCCTTGGATGCTTGCCCAGAATTAACAGAAAATGTTGCACCCTCATGTTTCAGCAGTGTAAGCTGATGTTTTACGTATGATTTATGCCAAAAGATTACATCTGAACTTGGTGCTAGCGGTTTCGTAACCCCACCTTGTGACCACGTTGTGTTTTTATATCACTAAACTTGTGCTTTACTGAAGGAAAGATTAGCGTTTACTAACACACTCAGTTTGTTTTTGTTGTCTCTTTACATTTGTAACTGTTCTGAAAACCTGATCATCAGTTTTAAGATGATGGTAGAGATGCTGGATGCTGAATCCACGGTTAACCAATCAGAAAATAATTGATTTTCACCTGAAAATTGTTCCCTTAAAAAAAAAAAAAACAAAATCTTTGGCTGAAGAATTCGGGAAAATTCACACATTTCTCAAGGTATTTCAAATTAGTATAAAGATATTTAAGTGTCTATTAACACTACATAAAATTGATAGATTACAGATCTACGTGTATAATAGACTCAATGATAGTAAAACACTTTAAAAGAAAATAGGTGGGCGTAACTGAGAATGGACGACACCAGGGATCAGACTATAGACAGGCGGTCATAAAGTGAGTTTGCTAAAGAGATTAGATTTACCTAGCCTGGATCTTTGATGTTGGAGAGGAGACCTGGATAGAAGTTTTCAAAATAACTAAGGATTTTCAGAAAGTGGACAAAAACATTATTTTAGGTTTCCTGCAGTCAGCAACACATTCACCTGTGGGCAGGTAATAATTTCTTTTTTCCAAATAATATTACTAAATAATGATAGAATAATAAATGATTAAAATCCAGTAACAGAATGATATGCATGAATAAAATAAATTGTCAGGGTTAGTTGTCTGTGGTGATTAATTTTAATAAAAATTGTACTGATGGACTCTGTCTCTCTCTTTGGGTTCCCTGTAGAACATGATTCATCCTCACTTTTTGTAAAATCCTTGTTGAGTTAAATGGTAGCATCCTGCATTACACACAACCTTGACCCCCTTTTATTTTGTTTGTTTGCATGACTTTTTGGATATCTTAACCTGATACTTTGTTGTTTTAGGTGAAGATAGTCCTGATGAATGAAGATGGCCATTTGTTGGATGAAATAGAGTTCAAAGTTGGCTACAGTTCTAATGTCACATCTTGGTTTAACAAAGACTGGCTGTACTGGGACAAAGCCAATAAAGATCAAACGTCAGCAGTACTGTTTGGGTGTGTTACATTATAGACTGCTCACCTGCATGCAGTTGTTTTTGGTTGGTTCCCCTGGTTTCTGTCACTATCCAAAATAAACGGTGCAGTGATGTTTCAGATTCTCAGGACGCTGTTAGTAATAATGCTGCAAGGTTTGTCTATCTGATTAATTGAGATCATGGAAATATGACTTAGCTAGTTATTGTTTTTTTATAAACTAATTATCATTCTGGAAAGTCAAATAACTTTTCTAGTCAATACATATTCTAGTATTTTGTTAGTAAATACTTATAAACAGTGCCTCAATCCACAGATCCCAAGTATTTATAAACAAGAGTTGGACCTGAAGTTTTTAAATTAAATTACTTCGATATAATGTGCACAGATCTAAATCATAATTAAAAATTAAAGATCAAAGAACAATGGCACCATTGTAGCTTTCCTATAGGAGTATTACCTTCCTTCCTTTTTTGTTGATATAATCCCCAAGGTCACTTCAAATCAAACATCAGCCACATAGATTAACAAACCCACCTGGTCAACAAGGTAACACCTTGCAGCACTATCCCTTGTATATGACTAGATAAGGGGTTGTAAAAGACCAGTGTTCACATACAAGGGTTACTTAGTTCTTGATTTAAAAAAATATTTCTTGCAACATTTTATTTTAATGTAGGATTAAACTTAATTCACCTGTCTGTCTTAGACACTAATGACTCAAGTGACTCTACCTGACTTCTTGGCTTTCCATGGATCACAATGATGCAATGATTATTACTGTGTCTTAAAAGGCATCATTCACATCTGCAAGAGAATTAACCTGTGTATGCTATATCATCTTTTTTAAAAAAAAGCTTTATTTTATCTTACATAATTTTGATGATTTACAGGTAATGAGTTCACAGAAATTAAGCCCTCCAAAAATATTAATAACAGAAAGAATCAAGCAATATATCTAAAAGTTGGGTTGCCATATTTTTTTTCACTTACATTATTTATTGCCTCTGATTCCAGTTCCGACTCAGAACTTTCCGATTACAGATATTTTCTTAAATAAAAATAAGCTTATTACTTAAAAATATAGGCTGATTTTATTTTTTTTTGTTGTTTTTATTTTCAGAAAAGACAACAGAGAATTTGTATTGAGAAACGCAATAAACCATAATAAAGGATGGTTCATGATAGCCAACAACACCACAACCAAGCCGGGACTAATGATACTCAGTCAAAGATGATGACCCACAGCTTTTCCCCAAAATAGGTAAGTATGCAAGTTTTTGATAAGCAAAGAATTCTGGAGTTAGAAAATCTTTAGTCTGTGTGTGTAGGGTTGGCAAGTTAAATAATCTCATGGCTGCATGGAACTTGGAGGTGATGGTGTTTTGTTGTCAAGAGTAGATAGCTGCATCACCAGCAAAGGAAACCTGATTAGACACAAGGAGGTGGAATTCAAACATATATGATAAAAATGTTTTAGTATTCTTAATGGCAATCAGGGTACTTTTTTGTACATACCAAATAAACATTAAAAAAAAAACAAAAAACAAAGGAAGTTCATTTATCACCTATCTTAAATGGAACTAATGCTGAAATAAATTTGTTCTGATTTCATAAGAACTTCTTATTTTTGTGAAAATTACTGTCCTTTAGTTATAGGTTAAATGTTTTGAAGATTAAGAAGCATGGAAGTTATACCTGGTGGACATGATGATGAAGTTGATTTAAAGTATAGGTAAAAAAATAAAGAGAGCATCTTTGTATTGAGTTATACATAAATGCACTCATCTCTTTCCATTTCTTAAACAAAAGGACATAGATAGTGAAATAATTTTAATACCATAATAATATATAAGTAGTTACATTCCCCGACTCTCTAAGATTCTGTAAAATGTCTTGCAGGATACATGTGAGAATTTCAAAAAGCTGTAGGTGCTTCAATCATTATTATAATAATTTCCTGTCTTGCTTATGCTAAATGCTGTTGAAGATAAGCCCCCACATGCACCTAGAAAAACCTACTGGAAATCTTTATTTTAAAATGTTGATGGAGGGGGCAGGATTGGAATGCCTGGAGAAAAGCCATACTGCCAGAGCCATTCCCCAAACAGGATTTGAAGTCAGGGTCTCAACTATAGCACAATATATACTATCAGTAATGACACAGAGGTTGGTTGTTTTTTTTTATTAGGTCTGTGATTAATATGTTTAATACTTAAATATTCATCATTTTGTTAAATTTTTGATTTATAGATATTCCAGGTTTTTGTTTGAATATTATTATTTTAGTTTTCCATACCCGTGGAAGTATAGAGGGGCTTTCCCCACAGGTTTCCATTTGTACTTCAAATGACACCAGTTAAAATTTTGAAGTTTCTCCACTTAAATGTATAGACAATGAAAGAGTTAATGTAAAAATAATGCAAACGATTAGGGTTTTGTTTTCTTAATGCATGCTACCAAAAAAAGGCTTTTATATACCACAAAAATGTCTTCACTTAATAGTAATTTTGGTATTTCATTGTCAACGCCATTTTAAGCTTTGCACCTTTGTTGAGGGTCAAGGGCTTGAATCCAATGGCATATCTCCCTGGCATGGTTTACTAATTTTCCTTCACCTGCTGGCTGTTTCTCTGGTTTCCTCTCACTTCTAAAACTGAATGTTTTAGCAGTTTTTCAGGGTATATACAGTGGAGAGGGTTCTGTGCATAACTGCTGACTGGCTTGCACCTTGAGCACACCCCAACCTTACCCAGATAACTTGCTTTGTCACCAAAACTAATACCTCACACCTTCCCCTTCTAGTTCCCTGCTGTGAGATGTTCTTAGATCTCAAAGGTCAGGATTGGAGGTTACCAAGAGAAACCAAACTAATGTCAGTCAGTGAAGATGAAGCTGTTTGGCAATGCCAGGGTTAAGATAAAGAAACGTCAACAAAATAATCAGTCAACTGGCAACAAAGCACATCAAAGGAAAATTAAAAAAAAACAACAAATCATTATTAATGGAATTTATTTAACCCTTGGTATACCAAATCAGTTTTTATGGTGTATCCCCGCTCCCCCAGCTTAGAGGCACCAGTTAGTATTTGTGTTGAACTTGCTGGATATTTAGTCAAATGTAGGGGTAATGCAAAACAACTGGAATTGGAGTAATACATTTCCTATTGTTACAGAAGATTATATTAATGAAGAAGGAACTGCATTCGCAGCCCCTATGGCTCAACCTGTTCCAAATAATATATTTCAAGAACAGCGGGATATAAACATACCCCAGGAGAAGAGTGAAATGTGTACAAATCTGGTTAGCTCAATGGTCATCTAGTTTTTTTCTCTTCAGAATCTCACTGTTTATAACTGAATTTTTCACTTCCCACTTTTCTGAGTGATGGTTAAATTAAGAACAATTTATAACCATGATTTCCCATACATTTTCTTTTTTTTTTTTTAAAGAAATAAATAAATAATGTGTTTTTCCTCTGGTTGTTCAAAACTTCAGATACACTGGCCAAAGTGTCTCCAAAAGACTCTGTAGAAGTGATCACTTTTAACCAGTCAACTGTTACAAGCAGACTGACAGTAGGTATTTTATACAGCTTCCTTGTATTACCGCTCACTAATCTGCTACTGGTTGTATTCTTCATTTACAATTCTTTGTTGCTAACTGGAAATTCTTATATTATTAAGGCACCCTGATACTCCAGACATCTTGTCATTTTTAAAACAACTTCCAGAAAACTCTAAAAGGTCTGATAAAGGTAAATGAAATAACTTGTTCAGCATATTCTAAAAGCATAAAACCTACAAATATTCCATGCTGAATTCTTTTTTACGATTCTTTATTCTTTTAGCTTCCTTATCAGGTGAAATGCTTTCTTTCCTTTTTAAAATTTATCCTCCTCCTCCTCCATATAATGGTAACAATTTATCCTATCTCCTTTTTGGACAATTTTACATCAGCTTTAAATTAAATTTTCCGATTTACTGACGAATACATCATTTATGTTTATCTGAAACCTGCCTGTCATTAGTAGTATTAACCAGCATAAATTCTAGTATTTTTTTTACAAGTCTTTTTATGTCAGGGTCTACCTTGCATAAATAAGAAAAATTTTTTTTAAAAAAAGGAGGAACCATAAGAGAACCTGTTTTACCATTTAAAGCTGAGCACCTGTCTATTTTTTCTGAAGCTTTGTAACAATAATAAAAATGTATCGCAATTGCTCATGACCTATTTTTTTTTCTTTTTTACTTACAGGTAATCTTTAATCGAAAAACATATGTCAATGCAGTACAAGTGCTGGTAAAAGGAAAAAAAATACACTACAAGTTGCATTTTGTACAAAGTTGCAACTTGAATTTATCACAATACAAGGAATTGGTAACTGATTTTGTTTTCTGTATTATACTAGAATCGATTTTTAGCATGGTCACCTTTTACGTACAGTATGACAAGTAACTATAATCATTTTCCATAAGCAATTCACTGCATGAAAGTTCAAACTTTCTTTTGGATAGATGATTTATGAAAGATGAAACTGCTGCCAGTCCCTCTCTCTCTCTCTCTCTCTGTACTGACGTCAGCTCTCTGTCATTTGGTTGGGGCTGAGCCATCATTTTGAAAAGGCAATGAGGGAGCAGTTTAGTTCTAACAGTTGTCTGCATTTTTCTAAAACCCCATTGATGATGATAAATTGTCCTGAGTGAAACCATCTGAATTCAGATACAGAATGGAGAGTTGTGGGATGTATGTTGCCTTGCTGCTGTGGTTGGTTAAAACGTGATGATGATTAACAAGATGTTGGTATTTGGCAAGAACTCGAACTCAAGTCAGAAAATTTGAATGTACAAAAAGGTTTTTGTGTTTATACTTTTGGAAAGGATGAGTGGTGAGAAGCAGTAAAGAAATTTATTTTTACTTTAGCATGGGAAATAGAAGTTCATGCTCATTTTTGTAATTAGAAAACTTATCTAAAAATATGGAGTACAGACTAAAACTGAAAATGTATCACTCATTACTGAAACAGCTCTTTTTTTTTTTTTTTTTTTGTTGGTGTAAACATTGTCCTACCGAATTGGCGACACTGTGAAAAATACTACTTTAAAAAGCATCAAAGAATTTTTTTTCTTTTTTATTCTTCAAATTTGGTGTAATTTTCATATACTTTATTTTAAATGTTATCTGTTTGGCAGAAACATTTTCATATCTGCCCGTGCTGTTCTTCCTCTTTTCCTTTAACATCCTGAGAAAACAAAAGTAAACGGTTCGTCCACAAGTAACACAGAGTCTGAGTCTGAACTTCCTTCCGCTTTTATTTATTCCATTTTCATGCAATTCATCATACCTGTGTTTCAGGTAATCAAAGACAAGGGGAAGCAAACTTTCAGCATGGAGAGGGTTTGTATAAAAATTTTATTCATTAGGAGACCCAAAGTCAGCAAATGTGACATTTTATCAACCAAAAGGTGAGGCCTGATCTTGATACATTTGCAGTATCTTTTAGGTGTTCTCTATTAAAACATAGAGAAAGCTCCTAATCTACAAGTATTCCCCTAAAGTTACATTAGTGAATTTCATAATAAAAGCTTTCTTCAATAAGTTATAAGTGTGCTTAAGACTAAAGCAGACTTTCATCCAACTATTAGTCTTCACATATCGATTATCTTGTATTAGTTAGATGAGATTCAGACAGATTTTTGAGTATCTGCACCAACTGAGACTAGAAGCCACGGTTACTAATTAGCTAAGTCTTCACCATGATCAGATATTAGTAAACTATTTTTTTTAGCAAGAAAAATGTTAATAAGTGGAATCAATTTCTTTCAGGTATATAGTATTAATTGGTTTAAGAATCATGTTAATAATCATCTGTCGACCCCAGAGGTCTTGTCCTGCATAAACCACAATGGGATCTTTGCTTCCTCCTCCTAACTGAACTAAAACTGGGGCCTCCAAATTTTTGGGGGATGGGGAAAAGAAATATGGTTTATTAACTTTTTTTTTCTTAGCTGTAATTTTGTTTGGAATGCGTAAACAAATTTAAATATCAAGTTTCTCATTCGATGTAATTTGAAAAGCCTCTGTCAAACCTCTGAAGGTGTAAATTATACAACTCTTGATTATCCCGCAGTCTCAAAATTTTGGACTCCATGACAGATGAACAAAACCATGCTAGAGTGGAAGTGAAAGTCCCTTGTGTTGATTTGGTGTAAGATCCCGTGGCTGCAGATGCTTATCTAGAAATCTGTTGCAATAATCAAACAGAAGTGCAGTGAAAGGAAAAACAGTGAAATATTCTCTCCTTTTCATTACGTGCAGGTCCTTTTGTTTCCATTCCGACAATGGCTATCCAATGGAAACGAGGTAAGTCTCAAGACAATGAAGCTAGAAAGAACAGATGTTTGGATGAATTGTTTTTTCTTTTTATGATAAATCATTTCAAAGCTGACCTTTCCATGCGCGAATCATGATCATTACATTCTATAAATAACTGCCCTAGTAGTTAGCTGATTAACTCACCTGTTCATTCATACACTATCTTGGCAAAATCTTCTGACACATGTACAACATCTTATTACTTCAAGTGGCTGCAGCAGTCAGCGATGATTTCATTCCAATTTGGGAAAATGGGTTAACTAGTAGAGAAGGAAAGACATGTATAGCGGTGGCTGGTCTGGCCTATTGCTGCCCTTCTCTTGGTTAGCTCTTTCTTTACCCACAAGTTATCCCTGTATAAGTGGACATAAAGGAATGGGAGAAATGTGTTTTTGTTTTTAGTAAAGTACTTTCCTGATCAATTGAATGTAGGTAATTTTGTTAGCAGACAGTAGGTTCATTTCCTTTACTCTCAGTTAGAAATCTGAAAAAAAAAAATGGTTTCATTAATAAAATCTACCTTTCTTATGTTCTGCCTTCTTTTCCACTTGATTTCATGTCCTTCCTTTGTCACTGATGGATGCAGAACATCGGTACTTTTGCCTAGCCACCAATATCATCCACAGCAACAGCAAAGACCTAGTCTTCGGAAGGGCAGACACATATTGCCAAAGTAACTGGGCTATAATCTGCGCTGATAAGCCATGGAGCAGCACTGAGACCACTCAGTTCTGCAGCATGCTGGGATACAAGTAAGTTGTCACATGTTAAGATATATTTTCAACCATCCCAAAAGGAATGTTTAACATGAATAATTCCCAGTTCAAAGAGAAGAGGAGGAAAAAATAGCAATAAATCTTTGACATGTTTTTATCAGATATGTCATTTTAATCATCTGAAGCTGTAATGGTTTAGATTGTCATAATTCACCCATAATCAAAAACATTTAACTTACATGTATCATTAATTTTAAATGAATTGAAACTTGTTATTTTTCAAACATTTAGAAGAGGAGTCCTAAATTTCCTATCAACTATCTATAGTTGGGGGCAGAGTATTTGTGATAAAATATTTGGAAATTTAAAGATCTTAAGGACCTCTATTTACTGCATTTGTAACATGATCTGTTTCCATTTTATACACTTGACTACATGGCAAAGTAAAATACCCAATCAATGCTGCAGCTATAATTGGCAATTAATTATTATCAGTATATTATCTACAAATTTTAAAAATGCGAATGTGAACTGTAAGAGTAATAGTTTACAGTGTATAAGTGCAGGTAACTATAGAGCTAAACCTATTGACAAACATATTGTGAGTACAATATTTGTCTTGCATTGTCAATTTGTTATTTGAATAAAACAACTTAAGATACTTAAATAAGTTAAAGTGATGCATATTTCATGTATCTAGTACTTGGACAATTACGAATTCCCACCCTTGAAAAACTTTCTAGCACAACATCTACTTACTTCATGGTTGGTTGTGCATAATGTTGTAAAGAGATCGTACAGGTTCTGACAGCACTTGCTTCGTTTCCTACTCTCATTTCAAGAGAGTTATAAAAAAGTAAGATGGATGTCGCTGAAGTATAACAGCAATTTACTACAAAAGTTGTATTACCGGTTTGGATAAAGATCCTCTTTACTATGATGTTCCTAGTTGATTGGCAACCACATTTTTGACAAATGTATCCTTTTGTCGTTGTTTTTTTAAATTTTCAACAAAAAAAAAAACATCTTTTATTTATCCCAATTTTTTGAATGTCAAATTTGTGATCTTGCAATAATTACTACAGAAAGTAAAGATATTACACACCACCTTTAACAAAAACCTTCCTTTCCTTCTCAGTGAAATTCTAATCTACTCGATATCAGTAAACATTCTATCTCAGGGTCAAAAACTGCATAACTTCTCCACTTCTTGGCCATTGTAAATCACTTACCTTTCTAATCTGCTAGTGTTCTTGGTCCACCTGAACAGTCAGGTAAAACAAAAAAAAACATTTAAAAGTACCCTATAAGGGATTCTTAAACATGCAAATTATGCAGAACCATTACTAGGCAAACTATCTGTTCCAGTTATTCAAAACTTTGCCATTACTTCAAAAATATAAATATCCTGTCAACTAATGTGGTTAAAATTATAAAGTGAAGGCCATGTCCCAAAAAACTATTAAAAACGATAATAAATAAAATATACTTTTCAAGATCAGGGAATAAGTTTTCCAAATATTTTAACTCGTTTATTAGTTAAGTTTTCTTCATGATGCATTAGTTACTTTCTGTCATTCTAAATGCAGATATTAATCATAGTGGTTATTTACCTGGCCTTGGTAGTGTGAGCGTCAGGTATTTAAGGGAACTACAACTGCATTACTAGCATAAAGGCTGGGTATATTAACTAATATTTTCATAACCAAGGCTTTTAGATAACATTTATAGTTTTATACGTTATATACTTACAGTAAAGAAACTCTTAATTAGTGCCCACAAACAGTTCTATGGTTTTGCCTACTGTGAAATTTTGGAACATATCAGCTACATTTACCAGGCCATGTGAAAAAATAAGATTCACAGAAAACAAATGCTCACACATTTGTTTCTTGTATAGATGAAGGTAAGTGACTAGATTCTTTCTTTCTTCCTCACCATCAGAAGTTAGACTCAGTAATTTTTTTGTGTTTATAATTCAGTTTGGATTTCAGACAATCTTCAGTTTATAGAATCTCTGCCACACCTCTGTACAACATGGGATATTATTCCAATAACTAATTAAAACAGCTTTATTATTAAAGTATAATGCATAAGAATGAGTTTCAGATTTGGTTAAAATGAATGAGATGAAAGAATTTTAAATCTAGAAAAATTTTAAAGTTCTAGTTGACATAATTTAAATTTCACCACACTAATACACTGCCCACAATATCCAGCAAGTGGTTGTTTTCTACCTACTGTAGCCATCAGGGTTGGTCATGAATTTATATCAAATGACTTCCTTACTTTAGGGTTCATTTACCATGCCCATGTTTTTTTTTATCCACCAATGTCTACAGGGGAACAACCCTAAGAAGAGTGTAGAGTTGTGATTGTTAGCTAGGAGACATTGTCAACCCTGCATCACAAGGGGCCCCATCACTTCTAACTTCAGCCAGGAAATACTTAAAATACTTGATTTTAAGATGTGGGAGAAAACAGGGTGCATGGAGAAAACTCCCATACCTGCTTGGTAAAGAAGAGTGAGAAGAAACTCTGCCAGGAAGGTAGTATGCCAAACCAAGTTGGTCCTGTGCAGCAATCAATCTCTGGGCCACCATGCTACCCACTATGACCTTGTCAAGCTAAGAGTTTTGTTAAAATATGTTTTTGAATATTTCTTTCAAATTTTAATTCTGTAGCAATTGTAATCACTGTTACATAATTATGTGCCATATCACATTGCAATTACCCTAAATAAGAAATCTAGATTGTAATCCATATAATTATTTAAATACTTTCATTTGGCTAAATATCGAAAGAGGTACATAGATTAACTGAAGAATACTTTTAAAGTTTGTAAGATTTACTCTGAGATATAGGGATCACTGGTAAGAGGGAGGAAACTATGGAGGTCCAAGTACCATTATGGAAAGATCTTTTGAGGCTAAGCATATTTAGGCATGTGAACAAAGGAAAGCAACCAGGAAATTTGGAGCTGCCCATCACTCTATACCCATGCCAAGCATGTAGCAGGATCTGTGGCTTTGTAAAGCCACCCAGGAACTAAAGTCATTATCCTTGATAGCATTAAATATGATGGGCATTCTATACACTACACATGTGCGTATGCAGTTACTGTAACCATTACAGTTACAGAAAACACTAATCTTAGACGTTTCAATGCTTGTTGAGAATGAATAATTAGCAGATTCTAATGTAAGAAAAAATACCCAACTTTTAATAAAATGAAGGACATTCATAAACACCATAAGTACATATAGTTCTAAAAGTGTGAAGTTAATACAAAGCACTTAATGTTGACTTGATCTGTGAATCCATATTTTTAAGTTATAAAGA
Organism: Nautilus pompilius; assembly: GCA_018389105.1. NCBI lineage: Eukaryota > Metazoa > Mollusca > Cephalopoda > Nautilida > Nautilidae > Nautilus > Nautilus pompilius. The sequence goes on from JACATO010000677.1 coordinate 123,786, forward strand.
ATTTGCTCTTTAATAAAACAACTTTGCTCTGACTGGGTGCTAGGCTCTGCTCATTTATTTTCTGTCATTCAATCCTCCTTACATCTGCAAAGTAGCTCCTAAATTTTCAGTCATGGCAGATAAGTATCATTACGAAAATATAGATGTATTGTATACACACACACACACACACACAATATGTATATATATATATAGAACTTGTATTAATGTCCAGTACACTAACTTGCAATTTATTTTTGATTTTTTTTTAGAAGAAACAAAAATAATTACTGATGGTACACAAAGCTCAGAAAAAACTCCCAGTACCTTGGAGCTGGCAGAAAAGAAAAAAGAATTCAACAAGCTGTTAGCTGAGATGAAGATCTCCAGAAAGTCAACAAAGAAATACATCCGGACCATAACCACTGCAAAAGACGAAAGGCCTTCAGCAAAGGTTGTGGGCTCTCTGGGTGTTGTACTGTTAATACTTCCTTTCACCTTCATTATTTTTCTTGACTTGACCAGTTTAGTCAGATTCCTTTGGAACCGTAAAAATCAAAAGTAAACTACTAACAGCAGCTGATTTCATTATTGGTTTTGTAACAATATCTTGTGGACTAATAGATGTGCTTTATAACAACAATGACTGACCCTTAACCTTATATCTCTGTTTTGCTTAATCAGAGAACTTCTCAGTGAGACAGGGTTTCTAAAAATTGCTTAGCCATCACATAATGCAATTGAACTTGCATCCTGGATGATAAACAAAGTGAATCAAAGGAGAAACAATAGGAGGATAGACCACTAAAGTTAGTTTTTATAGGGATAATTTGTTACAGAGGCAGTAATTCCTAATGAACCATAGATGAACTATAATTAGTCATATGCTCTGCAGATTATAAATCACATCTACATTTAATTAGGAATTACTGGTATTGTAACTTTTTAACAATTAGAGACCTGGGCATTAATGGCTATTATAAGTGCTGCTGATGATGGAAATAATGAATCCAGTTTTGTGATAAATTTATTTTACACTATATTTCAAAAGAACTGAAGCACGCACGCACACATAAAACATTCATTTTTTAAAAAAATTCCAATAGCATTTTCTTTGATAATAAACTGAGTTTAACTACTTAAGAAATGCACACACATTAGTCGCCCAAGCTAAGAAAGATACTGCCTACTACTTGTGCCTTCATAGTGTAAACTGTCCTAATATGCAGATGTACCGTATTAGGGCACTCACAAATGAGTTGCAAGAAGCTAAGCTCTTGAAATTTAGGAAATCATCCTCTAAGAATAAAAGAAAGCTAAGAAGATTGGCAAACAAATAGCAAATTACATTCAAGCAACAGATAGATGAAATAATGCTTCTGTTCTTACCACATGCAGCAGTCTTCCTTTGATTTCTAATCTCTGCAACATCATTTAGTGATCTGACTGGTGAAGTATAAAAATTGTACTACAGAGAAGACCACAAAGTTATTATTACAGGAGTAAGTTACAACACTACTAATTTCTAATTTAAAATATAGCATCTTTGAAATTGTTGCTATAGGTAAAATGCACTGTGAATGTTGAATCATTTTCAGATTTCGACAACAAGTAAATAATTTGGCTTATCACTGCCAATTTTAGTATTCTGGCTAAAATTGGCAGTAATAATCATAAAATGTAATAACTTATTAGGCAGAGATTGCACATTGCTCTCAGTGCACCTGACAGTTTATATCTGCATTACAACTAGCCATGCCTCTCTTCACATAATTTCAGATTGGAAGGAAAATAGACTATCAAATCACTACAATTAAATAGAAAAACAAGCTATTTTAACGTATGCACTCCATTTTTTCTTATGATTGGTTCACAGTAGACTGTGGAAAATATAGATGTGTGTCTTTTTTAAATAATTTTTTTGCACACACTTCTATTTACCTTTACACACAAAAGGGAAATCATTTATTCATAATAAAAGTGGATTACTAACTGCCCTACCTAATCATGGAAAAATGAACAAATTAGGGCCTACTCACTGTTTCATTTGTACAGATATAAATCCTATTTTGCATAAGAGAAAAACTCCTAAAATGTTAAAATATATATTTCATTTTCATTTTTACTGTAATATCAAGTTATATTATGGATATTAACAAATTTTAATATGCAGAAAATGTATTCTCTAGTAATAAAAGTGTTTACGTTTCTAATAATTCTGCATAAATTCTTCGTTTAAAAGGTAAATATTTTTAAAATTTATTATCTACCTGCAAAATGCAAATAAATACTACCACTACTGTCATCACACAAAAAATAAATAACGAAGGGGAATAATTCACACTAAACCAGAGTTGTTTAACGAATTATGTCCCTTGTACCATTTTCTACATTTTGTTGTATAAATGAACTTTACTTTTTGTTTAATTTCCTTTTAAACAAAAAGTATTTTCACAAAAAAATGCAAAATTGTCACATAAGGGAAATTTGTAATTTTCAGTAAAAATACAAATTAAATTTCTGCTAAGAGGAAACTCGTAATAAAATCGTTCTAACTTGTGCATGTACTTTTATAGTTAGTACGTTTGCGCCACTACAGTTGAACTGTTACCCTACACAGCAGAAATTTCCTAAAGCTTCAGCACATGGAGAGGGTTCTTTCTATCCACTAATTAAAAAAAAAAAAAGGGTTAAACTTTTAAAAGTTGTTTCTACTTTAATATGCCATTTTCTAATCTCTGTAGGTGAAGCATGTATTCATTTAAAATTATAGTATATCAATTCAATTTACTTATACATATCCACTTATGAACACAATGTAGCTTTCTTGATGGTTACCAATAAAGAATATCAACTCTTCCACTGTGTCTTACTTTTTAAGGCATTAACAGGTTTAAACCTGTTCTGTTTCATTTGATGATTGCTTGAGAAAAAGCAAAAACTGACATGAAATCAGGACCATTACACCGTCAGATCTGCGATGATTGTCATCAGGTTGTGCCGAAACATTCTTAATTATAAACTCCAAAAATAAGTTATGAACGATGAAATCCTTCTGCACCTAGGATATGTTTAGTTATAAGCTGCCAACATAAAGGTGTGGAGAAAAAAGCTCATTCTAAAACCCATCCTAAAACAAATCTGGTTGTTGATGCTAAGATAGCCTGTTTTCACAAAGAGACCCTATGTAAAAGCATCCTACTCAGAAATCTCAACACTAGGATACAGAGAATAAACTTCAATGCAGGCATGGATAATAAATTCTTTTTTGTCACCAGGCCATGTAGAAGCATCCTTAGTAATGAGCCCTCACACTAAGGTACAGACAAACTCTTTCGGTTGCCAGAACATGTAGAGGTATCCTTAGTTATAGACAATGACATTTAGGAAAAAATAATGCACTCTTTTAGTTACCAGGCCATGTACATATACGTTCCTAGTTATAAACTCCTTGTCACCACACCATATAAAAACATTCTTAGTTATAACATAAACCCCAATACTAGGGTACAGAGAATTAACCCTTTCTCTCACCAGGCCATGTAAATACATTCTTAGTTATAAACCATCAACAATAAATTATGAACAATAAACTTATTCTGTCAACAGAACATGTAGATAGATATATATCCTTTATTATAAACTTACAACATTAAGATATGGACAACAAATAGTTTCTGTCAGCAAGCCATGTAGGATCAACCCTAGTTATAAATCTTGAAACTAACGTATGAACAATAAACTCTCTCTGTTTTATTTCTAAACAGATAAACTAATTAAAACAGAAACTAAAAATGAACTTCTCTCTATTTTACCACCATTGCTCTCTCTCTGTATATGAAAGAAACTCTACTGTAGATTTAACTGACATTTGTAAAACCCCTTCTGAATAATGTAAAGGAAAAAATGCATACTAAAGAAAAAGATAATTTTGAAATATCCAAGTCTTTCATACTTTTAAAGTGCAGCATTTATATTTTTATTATCCTCTGAACGTTAAAGCTGAATTGATGCTGTATCTTTATTGTCAATATATATATTCTTGAAAATAATAGTGTAAATCAAGATTTTCCTGAAAGGAATGAAAATGCCAAATGCTTAATATTTACAAGTCAAGTTAATATAGATAAATAAATAAAAAGCTGCAGTGAACTCTCTGTAAGACTTGAATTAAGTACATTTTAAATCACATGAAAAATCATAACATTTAGAAATAAATTAATTAAAAGCAAAATTTATTTTGAAAATGATTTCTTATAAAAATGGAGACGGAGAGAAAGGTAGATATTTTACTGTACTCTATTTAGGCCTGTTTAACTTTAATGCCATATGTTAGAACTTTTTGCTTATTTTTAAATACATTATTGAGAAATCTTTGAACACACACACACACAGCAACTGAGTTAAACTGTTGGGGGGGGAAGGGGGATGGGAGGGACAAAAAATTTGCTTGTTGTTATCTGGTGCAAGTATAATAGTCAGGTTGTTGCTTGAAGCTGTCCGCAGCCCTGTCTGCCTGGCCAACTGTGGCTCATTAAATTCCAATCTGATCCAGATGTTAAGTGAGTATTTTCACACCCAGATTATGAGCAATCAACATATGGCTTGGGGCATTTTGTCAACTCCAATTATGTTCATTTTGTCTTGGCATAATTTGTACTCAAATTTTAATGTCTGCTTGTTTAACTGAGATGCAGTTAGAAATCACTATGAACAACTACTTTTTTTTTTCCTTTGGCAATGCTGGACTGGTTTGGAGTTGGACTATGGCAGGCATGCCCTCTTGGAGGGAAGAAGATAAGTGGAAGGGTACACAGCAGCTGAGTCTCCCTAGTGGTTCATTTCTCTAAGCCCTGTCTACAAACATGGTGATCTGCATCACCTTCTATAGTCATCACTAGAGACCCCCCTCTTACCTCTGCTGCTCTAAAGCTAAATTTAGAAGGTTGAAGAAGATAGCATCACCAAATGAGATTTACCCAAGTAGCAGTAACACAGAGATTAATAATGATCAAATGCAGGCTGAGATTTTCTTGTTAATTTAAGCATCCATTATTGTGATTTCTTTTCTTTAATGATGGAAATAACTGTCAATCTAAACACTGTGTATGGGGAGGAGTAACCAGCAGCCTTCACCCAACCAATATTCCGGATTAATATCCCAAATGGCAATAGGAAAATTACTTAAGGCAAAGGGTGTAGAGAGTGAAGCAAGATGCTATCTTCCCTGACATTCAATAAAATATTTCCACAATACAATAGTAAGCTTTTGTAGCATTGCATTCTGGGAAATATGTCAGCTCAGTTATCTGTGGAGAGATACCTATTTCAGATTTAAGTGCTTTTCCTGCAAATAAAGTTATTGCACTTGCATGAGTATTTACAAAAATTATTGGATTAAAACGTAAAGTCACAAAATAAATAAAATTAAAAGGTTAAAAAACTACTGGAAGTTTATCAAGTGGTGAGCTAACTTAGCAAAATGTGAATTTCTTATTAGTATAAATCTTTTTTGTTGTTTTTGTTGGCATGACATTGGATTAAACCCTACTGACCTGTGTTTGGTTCATGGGTAGAGCAACACCTCTGGCAAGTTTCCTTATTCCAAATGCAGTGTTCACCTAGCAGCAAGTAAATACCTGGTTGTTAACTGATTGAAGTACAGGTGGTAAGTTGTCTTTCGGATATTCCTTGAGAATGGGGCTAACCAGTTCCAAGACTATAAAAAAAAATGTATGTTCCAAGGTTTTTGCATGTAATATGTGAATAGACATCTTTGATTTTGAAAGCCAACCATTATTATTATTATTATTATTATTATTATTATTACTATTACTATCTTGAATATTCTGATGGGAAAAGCCACAACTAACCTTCTTTAACTTCTGAAGAATGGTAAGGCTGAAGATTGTTTTGAGTTTAGTAACTAGTACTAATGTTCAGCCTTTGAACATAAAATATATAATCTAGTCAAACCCATGCATTTGGAAACAATAACAAGAAAAAAACCCTGATATTATTTCCCTTTTTTTTCAAACTTGAGGACATTCTAGTGAAAGCCAACCTGGCTATGGAGAAGACAATTTTAGATAAAGATTTTGAGAATATCTGGATTTTATCTTGGCCCTCTACCTTCCCTGCTGTTTTCACTTTTTCTTAACGTTTATTAGTTTTGAAACCATTTCCTCCTTCATTTATTTACCTAGGACTGATTTCTTGCTTAGATCTGTGTGCCACTGGAGCTGGGGAAAGCCTGGACACCCCTGCTGACTCCACAATCAAAAAATCTCCATGGTCATAAGGTGACCTACTTAATGAGGGATAAGGCTCTGACCCTCTAAAATAGAGGAAAGAACCAGTTGTTTTCAGAGAAAACCAAGGCCCAGGCAGGAGGAAAAGAAGAGGTCAGGAGAGGGCTTGGGGAGAGAGTTTAACTAACCAATGTTAGTCTGATACCTCCTCCAAAAAGCCTTCCTTACTTTGGTCCAAACTAATTAGTGCTTCTGTATGCTACAAGCAAAAATTGTTTCTGCAACTCAGCCTTTGACATTCAGGAGATTCATTTAACTGTAGATAAAGTAATATTGTTGATACAGAATTGTTCAGCAAATCTCCATCAGACAGCAAACAAAAGAAATTTGCTTACTATGGATCTCTGTCAAGAAGCTTGCACTTACAGTATGGTACTTTACTTAGCATGGATTTCCTTCAAACATCTGACTGCTACAATATACTACTTTATTTACAATGGACCTCTGTCAAACAGCAGACATAAATTTACATACTGTTGAACTCCTTCAGGTAGCAAACATCTAGAGTATAGAACTTTACTCACCATGGATCTCCATCACATATCAGACACAGACCTTTACTTACTATTGATTTCTGTCAAAAAGCAGATACCTATATTATATAACTTTCTTAGTGAATCTCCTCAGACAGCAGGCATCTACAAAACAGAACTTTGGTTACCCTAGAGTTGCTTCAGGCAGCTGACACCTACACTATAGATCTTTATGTACCATAGATCTCTGTCAGACAGCTGACATTTACTTTATATAGCCATTCTTACAGTGGGTTTCCATGAAACAGGAAACACCTACATTATACTACTTTAACTACTATAGATTTCTGGCAAACAGCAAACATAAATTTACCTATTATTGATCTCTCTTATATAGTAGACACCTGCAGTATAGAACCTTACAATAGATCTCTGTCAAACAGTAGATACCTACAGTAAACAAATTTGCTTTTTGTGGATCTGTATCTGACAGCAGATACATGAAATCTACTTACCATACATCTATGTGAAGGCAGACAGCCATTGTAGGCCAATACTTATTGATTTCCATCAGATATCAGACTCCTATAGTATTGAACTGTAGGTATCATGGATTTGCTTGAGGAAGCAAACTTATAAAAATGTACTTACCATTGATCTTTGTCAGATAGCAGACACTTACAGTATAGAACTTTACTTAACAATGATCTTTATGAAGCAGCAGTGGATTGCTATTTGCAATGGATTTCTATCAAACACTATACACAAAGAAATTGACATACCATTGATCCCTCTCAGATAACAGACACCTAAAGTATAGTACCTTAGAGTTCCAGCAGACAGCAATTACTTACAGTATAGAATTTACTTATCATGGATCTCTGTCAAACAGCAAACACACAAAAATGTTCTTATTATTGATGTCACTCAAATGGCAGACACTTGCAGTATATAATTTACAGTGGATTTCTGTTAGACAGCAAACACCCACAGTATAGAACTTTATATATAATGGATTTTTATCAAAACCCAGACATCTAGAAATTTACTTGAATGCAAATTTCTATCAGATAATGGAGAATTACAAAAAAGAACTTCAAATGAATATGGATTTCTTTCTGATAGCTGAGCATTTCAGTATAGAACTTTAATGATCTTGGATCTTCACCCTAAGAGTAAGCAAGTATAAAGAAATGGAAATTTGATTTTCATGTTGAATTTTTTTTCCTAAAGTTCACCATCTTCCATACGCTGTCACATGATGTGCGCTTTTTAAAATAGAAGGGTCATGTATTTGAAGAATAAGAGATGTTTTCGAAACAAGATACTGTGGATCCGTGGAAATGTTACTTGCCAAAAACCGTCAATGTTTTAAAAAGTCAGAAATAGCCCAGCTGGAGAAACAAATAGCATTAAATGTGCATTACAAAAGCAAGCAAACAACAATGGGGACACTGTAAGTACAAATGGTTTAACATCCTGCAGGATGGATGTATCTAAGTTATTTAGTTATGCATAAAAATAAGAATTTTTATGGTAAAAATACTGGATACTACACATAAGTAAATATTAATATTTCTATTTTTTAAAAAGGCTCAGTTACACAGGCAAACAGAAAAGTTAAATAACCCCATGAGACTGTCATTAGCTACAAGTGGAATAGCTATTTAAAGGGTTAGTGTACAGTTTAAAAAAAATCTGGAAAGAAAACAACTAATCTTACTCACCTGTGGAAATGAGTACATGTGAAATGTTGTCAAGAAAAAGCAGTGTGTGTATGTATTTTGCCAACTCAATCTATCAATACCAATTGACATAGTTTTCAGAGAGTGGTAATGAATGCCAAATGTTTGTGACAAAAGCCTAATGTATGGCAAAATCTGGTGATTTGCAAGAGTCAGGGGACACATGGAAGGGTTTAAAAATGGAGGGGGCTGTGCCACCAGTGTAAAAGTCCCCAAATTAAACAGCAAAAGTCAGTAAGAAGAGCGGGTATGCATGGTACAGCCAGAAATCAAACTAGGAATGGTTTTCGTATTTTTCATTTAGCTTTTCTCTCTCTCTCTTTTTTTTTTGTTTAATACTCCTCCAGCATTCACTCTGAGGAAGAGTAGGAAAAGTTTTTTTCTTTCTTTTTAGTTTTATTAAAATACATGCACATTCCCAGCTCTTCTAGAATGTTCACACAAACATGCAGCAGCAGTAGCAGCTGATGATTACTTTTGGTAGAGGAATAAGCAAATGCAGGTGATAACTCACAAAGCTAACCCTCTTAATTATTCATGCAGATATAGATAATCAAAGAAGCAGGAAGCACTGACAACTTAAATACAACTTCTAGAACAAAAGCAGCACATATCCATTATACTTCTAAAATATTTAAATCTTGCTGCATTGAAGTCTGCTGGTATTTTATGAAGGATCCATGACGAGAGGTCATCATTGCCATGGTTAATTATCCTGGGCAGTGTGGGGCTAAAAGTGACAAGGAGAACAGGGTTCTAAATTAAGCATCCGTATAAAGTATGGCTGACTGACAAATCTGTGACAAGAAAATGAATTAAAATTCTAAAATGAATGGTATAGTTAGTCAGCAGCACATTAAGTGACTGGCAATTTAATGTAGTGTTGTTGCTTGTCATGGGGAACACTACAGGTCTGGAGTAGGTAGCCAATAATGCACCTTCTCATTATTCTCCACCAGTCTATTCTGTGTAGGTTTCATCTTCTTAATAATTAGAGAAGTTCTAGTATGTTATTTATCCAATGAAGTCACTAGTATCCAACCTACTTTGTGTGCACGCATACACCAGACACTGCCCAATATTTTTCACGCTTGCAGGAACCGTTATCCAGTGAACAACCAACCCATTTCCACTGCACTCAATACCCATGCCTCACTTGATCTTTTCTAATAATCGGTATATCCTTTTGCTCTTCTTTAAAATACACAACAAATAGCTGGCACATTTTTTGTGCCTGAATTAGCTATATATGGTTCAAATTAAACAAAAGTACAATTTAAAATATTTATAAATTTGAAAAAAAAAAAAAAAGAAGTTGTCTTCTTAACGGAAGACAGTGCCTGATGTCATACATCTCGTTTGAAATAGTTACTTTGGCTAAAATGAGATGAAATCCCTTGAGCACAAGTTGTTAACCTTATCCACCCAGGTAAGGAAATCTGATGATCGTAAAAAAAAAAAAAAAACAAACTTAATAGTTGTTATGCTTGCTTTCAGAAATGAAACATCTCCACATAGTTTCTATTCACTGTTAAAAGAACCATTAAAACAGAGGCACCAGGTTTCCTTGTCCCTTTATTTAAAGTGGTGTGTAGACCTCATCTGGAGTATGCAGTACTTAGCAATGTTGTCAGTCTGGAAGGGGTGTGAACGGATTCAGCAAATTCATTTTGGGAAATGAAGGATCTTGGTTATTCTGATCAATTATGAAAGATGTCTTCTCAGTCTTGCATATTAATGATTATGCAAGAATCTGATTCAGACATTTAAAATGTTAAAAAGATAAATCAGCTTTGACTGTTTTTTTTATATTATTATTATTATTTGAAGCTCCCAGGTAACAGAGGAGCACAACAACTTAGAACTTTTTAATCATCAGAGGAGGGTGGACATCATTAATTGCTTTTCCAGTAATATAATAGTGAATATACAAAATAGTTTCCGTAGTGCAGTATTAGGGTAATGAAATGAACAGATTTGTAAAATGTATTGATACATGGTTTGAAAGGACGAAAGCTTATGCCCCTTTATAGTTCACTACAATTATAACAGTTTAATTATTTATTAAGTCATGCATACCAAACAAAGAAAGTCTGGGGGGGGTCAGGGCATTACTGACAACAGCTTTTACATTTTTTAAATCTTGAAAAGTCACCTAGCAAATTTAACATCTTTAGCTAAACTGGACCCCATTTATCCTAAATGTTTGCTGTATGCACTACAGCGGTGGTCAAAAGTTTTGCAACACTTGGAATTTTAAAAAAATTTGCTTCATAAAGATTGAATTAAACCTGCTGAATTTGCATAAAAATGTTACATTAGCATATTTAAGTGCACAGTACTTTGTAGTTTTCTGCATACTTAAAGGAAGTGACTAAAACTGATAAATGTGACAATCTGAAACCTGTCATAAAAACATGGTTTCTGAGAAGATCCTAATATAAATCATGAGGATAGGTTTGGGTGACTTGATTAGAAGTGATCTTGGGTCCGGTGTCATGATATGATTTGAAGGTAGATTTTGTTATTGTTATTTCTAAGGTGATGCAAAACTTTTGGCTGCCATGGCTGTAGGTGTTTTACCTAAATAAAAGATTTTTTAATCTTTTTTTTGTAATACTATGCAATACAGAAAGCCAATAATTTGTTAGCAGAGAATAAGCAATGGACAATCATAGAGTAGATCATTGGTCAAATGAATGTAAATTAATTTTCTCTGCATTAATTATTAATTTTACTACTAAAAGAAGAATATGGAGAGTAAAATCATTATCTTTAGCACAGCCTCAATGAATTGTTGCAGTATTATGTAGCCTATTTGATTAGCATCTCGAAAACCTGCATGCATTACCTATAAATGCATCAGCAGATGCATATGCATAATAAAGCAGACAGAACTCATTCCGGAAGGCTGGGGGTTTCCTGACAGTGGTGAGATTAGTACACTGTGATAACTTCGAAACATAATTGTTTCAGCACTGCTATCTTTGTTGCTGCACAATGATAAGATGCTGCATTTTTCACATATCTGCTGAAACTGTGAAGAACTATTTGTGGACATGCATGCACATCAACCAGTGGTCAGGCCAGTGCTCACCAAAAATCTCTGTCAAAGACCAGATTGGTGTCAGCAGCAGAAAGCCTGGGGGCATTGTCAGATAGTCACATGTCCTTCCATGGATAAATCTTGGGTTAATCTGTCATTCAGCCAAGTGCTGAAAATGGCCTCAAGCACAATAATGTGCTAACCAGTTAACTTAGCATAGAGAAACCAAACTGCTAAATACAAGCTTCTCAGACTACACAATATTAAGCACATTTTCAGAAGGTCCAGAGACTCCTGAGTTAGACACTAATTTTCTGAAATACATTAAAATCCTTCCCTGAGCACATTATGTATAACCAAAAGGTTTTTCATTTATTTAACATAGTAGATCTTCAACCATAATGCATTTGAAATGCAGATGGATTACGCTTTATCATCAGTGAGAGGAAAACAGACATTAATCTAGGAAATCCCTTGCTATATTACTCTATTATACAAAAAAAAAAACACACTGTGACATGATTAGACATTATTTGATTTTATAAAAACAAATGGCCATTAAAAAGAGGCAGGAGTAATCTACTTCTTTAAAATCTTTTAATTTCATAGTAAAGATATATCTTTAAATTGTCTTTCAAATAATAGCTAACATTATCTGGAAAAAATAACAAACATAATATTTTATAATTGCTCTAGATTCACAATATCAAAGGCTGGGAGACTGTTAGATAAATGAAATTACATCAGATACTGACATCAGAGAGAGATTTACTAGTTGTTAAACTAAATGTCATCCAGCAACAGAGTGGCATCAACAAGTTACCACAGTTACGAGAGTCCATGTCTACACAGTCTTCGATAACAAAAGGGGATATAGCCAAAAATATGCTGTTGACCAAAAGGCGTTGGAACAAAAAAAATCTTCTATCTGTTGTAACTATAGCTAAGTGACTGACTTACAGCAAAATAAAAAATAAAATTAAGAAAACAAACAGAGATGGAAGTAAATTGTTTTGAGAGAGAGAGAGAGATCGATCTTAATGAAGGATCACTATGTGTTATAGTATAAACAAAACAATTTACTGTGCTTCTGGAGATCAGACTAGTCTTAATTTCTGGTGCTAAACTATTTTTTTAAAATTATTATTTCAAAGTGTGAGAAGAAAATAAATGGCATGAATACATATGCAAACAAATCTGTAGAATTGTTTCGACAGTTAAAGATTAGGACAGTTAACTAAGATGTTTTAACTCAATGCATCAAAAAGGAAATAATATTTGTATGAGAACACTAAGAAAGGAAAACCTACTTATCAACCTTTTTTTTTTAAATGTGTATTAAGTAGATTTAATTAAAATGATTTATAAAATATTTTGATTTTTCCAACATATTGTCTACATAAGATTGCATAGTATTATGGTTAATGCCAACAATAATGTCATCCTTGTATCTTTTTTTGCGGTGCTTAGTATTTCCATCTTCAGCAGAAAATGGAAAGTGTCTACTAAAATTTTCTGTTTAGCTGTGGGAGGAAACTGGAATAACTACAGGAAATCCATGCCAATGAATGGATATGGAAAATCAAGAATAAATCATGGGAGGTTTGCCAAACCAAGAGATGCCAATGGTGATTGAATCCAGGTCTTCTACCAAAGCAGGTTAATACACCTTTCACTTGGCTATTCACCACTCAATAAACCTAATGCAAGCAGCCTCAATGAACTAAAAAGAAAATCTGGGCTTATATCTATCAAATTAAAGGAGACCAGAATTAGCTTTAACAAGGCTAAGTTGTTATAAAACCAGTAATTCCTAATTAAACATAGGAATGAGACTATAATGGGTGTTATATGCTTTGGCCTTTATAGTATAAGACATCAGTTATAGCTTATCTATATGTTTAATTAAAAATTATTGGTGTTGTAACAACTATCCCCAGCCTCCCCTAAAGAATGCATGTTGGTTATGATAGAGAGGTAAAACAAATCAGAAATTAAAATAAATAAATACACATATATTTTTTTAAAGAAAGGGCTGTCATCAGTTCAAACTGTGCACACCATGAGACAATTTCTTTATTTCTACTACTATCATCAACTCAGGTTAAATAGAAAAAAAAACAAACTCCTAAGTTTTTATTAATATTCCAACTACTATTAACCCTTACTGTAGTGCAGATTGTTTTTTCATATTTATTTGAAAAATTTCTGTATCTTAGAACAGTCTCTCTCTCTCTGTACTGGCGTTATGTCCTTTTCTCTATCTGTACTGCTGACATCATATCTTTCTCTGTAGTGATGTTACATCTCTCTCTGTATTTCATAATCTCACTGGCATATCTCTCTCTGTAGTGACGTCATCTCTCTCTCTCTGTACCAACATATCTTTCTTTCTCTGTAGTGAGGATCTCTCTCTCTCTCTGGAGATGGTGGTAGTTATGCAAACATAGAAACTTCATTCTGAAACAATATCCAAATGAACATTTTTACTCTAATGGTGGAGAAATGCTAATTATTAGATGATTCCATTCTTTTTGTAACCATTCAAACTAATACTTCATGGAATATTTGGTTTTGTAATAAAACTAAGTAATTAATACACTGATGCAAAATATATTCGAAAATTAGTATTTGGACTGAGTGAAAAGATAGTATTGCTTTCAAAACATAAGAGAATTTTTGAAACAGTAGGTGGTTGGAATCAGAGCAGTGCCAAGTTCTGATGGTCCAAACTGTCTAGAGTATTCCATGTAATCTAAGCAAGCTAGATACCCTCAAACCTTTTTACTTATCAACAATGATTCTAGCTGCCAGAAACCAAGTGTCAGAATAAATACAGCATTTATTATCAGTCCAAAAAATGACTGAACAGCATCAATGATGAGTGGGTGGGGATGTGAATACAGTACTAAGATATAAAATGATAATAAGGTTTAAAATGTCAGCAACTATTTGCTTCCAGATGCTACATGCTACCAAATACACCCAGAATGTATTATTCCATACATGTTTAAGAAAAATGTATGGTCCACACCAGAATATCAGTTTTAAGTTGATTAAATAACTAAATTATTAACTTAGTGCAATTAATTTTCAGAAGAGACCAAACAAATGTCATGACAAATTTCTAGCAAAGAGCACATCTACATTGGTAAACAGCAATTGTTCTAAGGAAAAATACAAATTAAATATATAAAATGTGTTCAAATGAAACCTGTCTGGATACAATTATGGGGATTCAATTTATAGTCAGGTTTTATTTGATCATCCATAGAATATTTTTTTAAAGGGCAGATACTGAAACTGGTTCAACACATGATTTGCTACAATTGTATGGATTTATGTAATTCAGCATAATTAGGAAGAAAACAACTCAAGTATTTATTCAAATTAAGTTTCACAAATGACTGAGAGGTGATCCTAATGAAGTTATTTAAAAATTATTGAGATCATTGAATGGGTGAATAAATTTTTTTTTTTCCTTCTGATATCAGATGATTAAGGTTTTAGATAATTTAAAAACTCACCAAACTGTCAAGTCAGCAGAACTTGAAATAAGTATATATTATCTTTGCTAGCAAAAGTTTATGTTGATAGCAGCATTGCCAGTCAAATTAAATGCATTTTTTTTTACTCCAGGGATCTTCTTAAAGGACAAAATGAGTTGCTACTTTTTTTCAGACTGCTTATGCACTATCCTCTTTTCTAAACTTCTTACCTTGTATTACAACAATAGAAAAATGCACAAATACCGAAATTGAGGAAGTAGGTGCAGGATACATTTTTGAATGATGGATAGGTCCAAAAGGCATTGATAACTGCTGTAATTTGGAGAGAAACTGCTATCTCTTCTCATATGATCTGTTCATTTTAACTACTTAAATCTACATGCTTGGAAATGTCCCTGATCACCACTGAGCAATATATCTAAGGTACAAGATCAACACCTGAAGAACTGGCTCCAGGCCTCATTTGCACAACAATATTGAGGCTATCTGGTGAAGAGCTTGGCAATGTTGAGAACAGCTTTATTGTTGACCAGCAACATTAAACACTGGCACATTAATGACGGACAACAAGATGGATTTACGTTGTTAATGTGGATATATAGAATCCAAATCCTTCTTTTAGTGTAATTTTATTTTTTTTTAAATAACAACAGTTAAATAGGATTTGAAAAATCTTCGCTCTATTTTTTTACTGAAAAAGCATTATAAAAAAAAGGCTAACATTAATAAAGGTGTTAGGGGTGAAGCAACAAATAAGTAGGGGCTACTTGAAGGACCAAAGTTTGAACAAGTGTTCTGCAAAAGAGTGTCTTCTAACTGCTGTAATAGATCGCTAAACCAGAATAACAGGCTGGCCAGAAAACAGAAGAGCTGGTGGATGAAAGACTAAACTGGTCCACAAGGTCTGAATTAAATCCCTGAACACTGGAATGAGCTTGGACAACAAATCCAATGATGAACTCACCTTTCCCTCTTGAAATGTCATACAGCTGACTCAGGCTCTTCAAATGGTGGTGGAATGCCCTCTTTACACACAAGACTTGACTATAGCAATCAATGCCTTTCTGTTCTCACTTACATTATATGCATGAGGTGGTTGGCTATGCTAGTTACTAGCTATGACACATGTGTATATCAATAATGATATCCCTGTTATATATTTATTAATAGTTTATTTATCGTTGATGCTAGCTATGACAGACACTGAAGTTTTCAAGGTTCCATATTAAGTGGTACTGCATCTATTATATGTTGGTGTATCTTCAATACTGTGGCACTATAAATAACCAGTTTATTATTTGCATAACTCTACTTCCCTATCATAGGTGATGAATGGGAATTCGTTCAATCAGTTTAAGATGGATATTTTGTCCTTTCTTTATGTGTACATTTTTACAAAAAATAACAAAAAACAATTCAGACTTGATTGACATTTAATTTATATTTGCATACTTCCTAGAATCATGCTAATAAGATTTACCAAATAGCTTGCAATTTAAACAAGAGAAACTGCCATTTATATTTCATAATCACAAAATGAATTTCCTTCATATGTGTGTGTTTCATTTTGACTTTTTTCTTCTTGATATTTTTATTTTAAAAGATAATATAAAGAAAAAAATTAACCAGAAAAAGTATTGGCTTTTTATAGTTTTGTAATTGTTGTCAATAATTTAGATATTAAAACAGCTTTTTACAGTTTTGTATTCATTGTCAATAATTTATATATTAAAACAAAACTCAATTTTAGAATTTTGTTCTCTTTAAGTTATCTAATATTTAAAATCATGAAAACAATAGCAACAACAAAAAAAGCAACTCTCTAGATCTAACTACTTTTATTAATATAAGTATAACTTTGAGAGAACCAGTGGACGGACCAGTGTTTAGGCTACTGGACTGCATTAGTTGAGGGTGCAAGTTTGATCCCTGGTTGACTTGGTTTGGCATATCTCCCTAGCATAGTTTAGTTTTGCTCTTCTTCATCATCCAGTCATGTGAGTTTCCTCCTACATCTAAAGTTAAAGACTTTTAATAGATATTTAACTGCTAAAGTCAGCAATACTGGGTCCCTTGTGGAGCATGATGGGCCATGCTTTCTAGTAGCTAACCATAACACTCAAATATCACTGCACTATTTCACAAAGGTTGTCTCCAAGATAGAGAGGTTGACAAAGAGAATGCTTTTTCTTATTAATTCTCAGTCACTGCAAAGACTGGCATTAGATGGGTTACTTTCCTGGCCATTATGTGGTCACCTTTCCATCTTATTATGCAAATAAAACACATGTATCACATCTACTCTTACCCTTGATTCCTCCCCAACAAGAGGGATGAAGAAGAGAATAAAAAAAACCCATGTGTTTCCACCTTAATATAAACAATTTGCTAAACCATCAGCTTTTACTTGCCAAAGGCTGAACCACAGAACAACTATTTGATCATGTTTTTTTTTTTGACTTGAAGATGCTTTGTTAATTAAAAATTGTTTTCTGCTAAATCTTATTTTGTAAATGCAAACCAGTTTTACCTTGGTATTATTAAACATAACATTTAAAAAGTCATTATAATGTTGTTATACACATGCAACAATAGGAAGGAGGAAAAACAAAAAATCTGGTGGTTCATCAGTCGACAGAGAGGCCTTTGAGGAAATTCCCAGCACCCTGTCATACAGGATCTTGGTCTTCACCCAGCAGATATCAAACATGCCATGAAGATGATGAAAAATGGGAAAGCTGCAGGAGTGGGCAGAATTTCAGCAGATATCTACAAACTTGGAGGAGGTCTCATCAGATGCCTTCACCAGCTCATCCTCAAGATCTGGGAGAGTGAAGAAATCTCAGCTAACCTTAATGATGCTGTGCTCGTCACCATCTTCAAGAATGAGTGCAAAGCTGACTGTAGGAACTATCATGGAATCTCTCTTCTTTCCATCACTGGAAAGATCATTGCTAGGATACTTGAAAGCTGCCTGCTGCTTCTTTCTGAAGGTATCCTACCAGAATCTTCATGGCCTGACAAATCCAAGAAAAATGCCTTGAGCAATACCAACCACTCTATATGGCATTCACTGACCTCACAAAAGAATTTCACTCTGTCAACCATGAAGTACTGTGGAAGATCCTCTCAAAGGCCAGATGTCCAAAGAAGTCTATCATCATCCTCAGGCTTCTTCATGACAAGATGTCTGCAATGAGACAGATAGATACATTCGAGGTGAGAACCAGGGTCAAGGTGGGTTGCATAATTGCTCCTACCCTTTATTCAATCTTCATCACTGCCATCACCCATCTCATCGAGGACAAGCTTCCCAGTGCAGTCAACATCATCTACAAGACAGATGGAAAGCTGTTCAATCTCAGAAGGCTGAAGTCCAAAAGGAAAATGACGACAACATCAATCATTGAACTCCAATACACTGATGACAATGTTGTTGCTGCAAACTCCAAGGAGGATCTCAAAGTCATCCTCTAGCCTTTGCCAAAGGATACTGGTCACTTGGTCTCAGCCTCAATCTCAAGAAGACCCAAGACCTCCATCAGCCTGCCCTTGGTGAAGATCCTACTGCCTTTTCTATTTGGATCAATGGTGAACTTCTTGATAATGTGGAGCCTCTCCAGTACCCAAGAAGCCACCTGTCATCAAAAGCAGACAATGACACAGAGATTCAGCATTGTCTGCAGTCTGCAGACATGGCCTTCATTTGACCGAAGAAGAGAGTCTTTGATGACCGAGATATCCATTTTAAGATCCTACTTCGCAAGACAGTCATCCTCCCAATGCTCCTGTATGGTTTGAAAACCTGGACCCCATACAGATGCCACGTGAAAGCCTTGGAGAAGTACAACCAACAATGCCTTCAACAGATCCTTCACATCAGATCGGAGGACAGACATACCAACAACAGCATTCTGGTAGAAGCCAATGAGTTGAGCATCAAAGCTTTGGTCATCCAAACAGCTGTGATGGATCAGCCACGTGATGAGAGTGCCAGATTCTTAGTTCCAAACTGAGTCTTCTTTGGCCAGATCATCGAAGGAACTTGAACAACAGGAGAACAAATGATGCACTTTAAGGATACCCTGAAAGTGAATCTCAAGAAATTCAACATCAATGTCAGCTACTGGGAGACCCTCATTCAGGAGCATCCCTGTTGGGGAAAGCTCCTGTTTGACAGGTCAGTGCACTGTGAACAGGCACAGCGGCAAGGGGAGGATCAGAAAAGGACTCTCAGGAAGGAGCATGAAAATACAGAACTTCAAAGGCCTTGCCTCCTCCAGGAAACACCTGTTGCATCTGCTGTCAAAGATTCAGATCCAGAATTGGACTCATCAGTCATTCAAGGGTCCACCAAAACCAAAATGAACTTGGCAGATGATCATACTCATTCTCAAGTGATTGCCGATGACATGATGACACATGCAACAATAGGAAGGAGGAAAAACAAAACATTTGGTAGTAATAAATAAATAATACTGTAGGCTATCAGAAAATACTGAGATGTAAACAAATTACATCTGAAATTCAGGAAATACATATTTGTTTCTTTTAGTATTACACAATGATTAATTAAGTGTCCTTACTATATTCTGAAAAGGAAATATCATGCTCTGTACCTCAATATTATATCTTGTTATTCTAACAGTCATTAGCTTACTACTTGAGCACAATATGAATTACTTATTTTATTATGAACTTTTAAAATTTGCATAAACAGTCTACTTTCATTAAGGTTCTTCATTGTTCTTACACCTGTAAGAAACCAGAATGTAGCCAATGCTCATTCTATCATTTGAATACAGGCTATGATTTGTGTATGTATACTTTTAGCAATAATCCACAGTAATGCAGAATACTATGGTAGCGTCTTCAACCCATCCCTTTAGCACAAAATCCTGCAAAAAACTAAGATTAGCGATATTTCTTTTACAATGTGGGCTTATGACTGGTATACAGTTAAAAAATGGTTTTGTTCTAAAGCTTGCCATGATAAAAATAAGGAATCTTTTTTTTTTATAGTAGCAGGGATGTTCATTGTAACCCTCCCATTGAAATAGCATTGCTATAAAGGTACCCCTCATTTCATCTGAAGGTCCATAGTAGTTAAGTGTAATGTATTAGCTTCATTCCCTTTTCTTTAAATCACACACACACACACACCCTGAGTAAAGCCAATTAATACCTCATTCAGTATTTTCCACATGCTACAAATGTCTTCATAAATAGCTCACCTACCAAGGTAGGTAGAGGTCTTGTTATTTTTGTAAGGATAAGTTGAATTTCCCTTACACACAAACACATGGACAAGTATATATATATAGTTAACCCCTGTAAATTCCCCATTCCATCATCATGTGGTCTTTTATGCATCTGAAGTACATACCGCAATCAAGTCATTAAAAATCTCTCTTTTCCTTTCTCCTGTGAAGCTGAAAAGAAACCAATAGAAATATCCCTTAAAGGTGCCTGACCCCAATTACCCCTACTAAAAGAACTCCCTCTCTGAAGAACTGTGTTAAGGGTTTGATTTATTGGTGTGAGACCAGAAGGGTCAGATTTTGATGGAGAAATGATTGCTGTTGGGAGGAGGAGGAAGAGAGAAATAATGCTGGGATAACAACTTGTTAATGGTTACAGCAACAGATCTGGCATCCTTCATCTGGCTAGAGCCTGGGTTTTCTTGTGATTGCCATCTTGAAAACCAGGGCCCAGTCATAAATAAGTCAAAAGAGTAAACAGCCAAAGACATTTAGTAAGGCCCTGCCCCTTACTTTTATAAACAATCATGGCCTAGTTTAGGGTGCAAGTGTTTGTATGTAGCTTCAGTTCTATAGATCTAGTCTTTTTTTTTTTTAAAGAATCTCTCATAAAATTATAGCAACCTCAAAAAAAAAAACACTATTCTATTATACACTTACGAACAGTGTAAGAGTAAATGATCAAAAGCATCACCTAGAGAAAAAGATGGGAACTTGTTGAGAGTTAGACTTGCATGATTAAAAATGTGTGCGTGTGTGCGTGCGAATATATATATTTACAGTGGTGAACAAAAGTTTAAAAAAAGATAAGAGAACAAACATATAATAATTGAAACTAAGCATTCCCTGATAGGAAATCAATTTCTAGTTCTTTTGACTGACTTATATGTCAGCATGCTCAGTAGTATATATTGTGGATATGCTTGATTTTCTTAGATTATGACGGATTGTATGGCAACAAAAGTTTAAGCCAGTGTCAACTGCTTTATCTTTGCGATTCTTTCAAACAACCCACAAAAATAGTAAACTAATGCATAATTATTTTAGCGCTCTACAATGGTGAAATAGCTAAATGCTCTTGAATGGTGGAGTTGCACCAAAAAACCCTCTCATATTCCAAGATCACTAAGCAGGTGAAGTGCAGTAAAATGGCTTGTTAAAGGAGTGGCTACATCAAACATTGTAAACGTGGCAGACCCCCAAAAAATGATGCTTGGACTGCTCAGAAAATCAAGCATCTGTCCTAAGTGGACTGGCACAAAACATCCTATGAGAACTGTCCAGAGATGACTTTGTGATTTGGAATTGATGAATTGTGCTGCCAGGAAGAAACCCCTTGCTTCCTTGGAGAATCAAAGATCCCAACTTCAGCTTGCCAAGGACCATCTCCATTACACCCTAGAAATGTGGGCCAGGATGCTTTGGATCAATGAATCACAGTTCTAAAGGCTTCCATAAAATGGTAAGACTTAGTGCAGCAAAGATTTGATTAAACATTCTGTCCTAAATTTACCAAACCAATAATCAATGGTAGGGGTTAATCCATTTGGCATGGGGCTGCTAAAAAATAATGGATTGGTTTGCTTACCTGGACATTTTGACCAATATACTGGAACTATAATCTGAGGACTGCCTCCCTCTTAATTTGAATTTCTAAACTGATAGTGATCCAAAATGTTTTTCTGCCATCATCAAGCAATATCTCACAGATATGGAAAATTCAGTTTTAATCTGGCCAGCTCAAAGCCCTGATTTTAATCCAAAAAAGAATCTAATATATAGACAAAGCTGTTAAGATAAAGAAAAACTATTGTTTAAAATTATTCAGTTGACTTAGGCTGATATTTGCATAGACTGGTGTATTTGTCTAGTAGACTGTGTTCATAAGTTTCCATTAGGCTTTAATTGATTTTTTTATGGCTATGCGATCAAATACTAATATTTCCTTGATCTGTTTATCTCATGTAATCTCTACAAATAGGGTTTTTGTGACAAAATTTTTCAAACATCTTTTTTTGTCACCATAAAATTCTGTCATCATGTAAAAAAAAAGCAAGCATACAAAAAATATTTACTGCTAATCATGTTAATATATAATTCAATTAAAGAAAAACATGAAACTGCTTTTCTATCAGTGTAATGCTCATGTTGGAATATTTATGTTACATATCTAGTGTGTTAATTTATGTTTGTTTTGCCAGCATTTTTAAACTTTGGTCTGCCATTGTTTACACACACACACACACACACAGTATTGAAAATAATTATGGAAACACACCCAAGATATGCACAAATAATTAGTTGCTGCAACTGAGAGACACACATAATACACACAATGAATTATTACAGATAATATATACAAATATGTTGTACATGCATTAGCATTTGGTATGAGAGTCCCTTGCATTCACGCTGCCATACAGGTTATCACTGTGCAGCTATGGAATGTTGTTCCAAATATCCTGCAACATTTTTCACAATTCATCCAAGGTGTTTAGTTGCTGTTTGACTTTCTCAGTAGCCACATTACCCCATATAAGCTCAACAATGTTTATATGAGGACTTTGTGGTTGGCAAGAGCATCTTTGCGAGTGTTCCATTAGCTTCTTTATGTTCCAGATAGTTTTCATCACTTTGGCTAAATGTTTGGGATCATTTTCATGTTGGAAGATGAATCCTCATGCAATGAAATGTCTTTTTGAGGGAATTGACACTTTTGGCTGATATGCAGCCCCACAATTGTATTGATCCATTCCCATGCTTTACTGTAGCTATTGTACACTTACTGTTAGACTACTCTATGGTCCACCTTCAAATAAACTGCTGTTGATTATTGTTAGACAATTCAAACTTGGAGTTATCTGTAGATAGCACCTTCTTCCAGGTTCGGTCAACCCACCGTTTCATTTCTGCTGCTCATTTTAGCCATTCTGTTTAGTTTCCTCTCTTTGGTAGAGGTTTTCAGACAGCCACACATCCAGTGAGGCTACTTTATGCTAATGTGTATCTTACTGCCTTTTTTTTTTTTTTTTTTAGAAACAATAACCCCATACTTGCAGATAAGTCATTTGCAAGATTTTTACTTGTTTGTTTTCTATCATGTATATAATATAGCCCGATGTACTTAACATCACTTTTGAAGAGTTTGGGCTTTCTTCCTCGAAAGCATCTATGTCAGCAATACCAGTTTTGGTACTCTCCTCAAATCCTTGCATGTAGCTCCTTCTGCAACATGAAATCGAGCTGCAATCTGCTGTATGGGAGTAGCCTTCTCTAGCTATGACTTTGATTTCTATACACTTTTCATGTGATATTTCCTTCCCAGGAGCCACAGTATTTGTCACACTACAATGTTATCACTGCCTACACTCCTTCAGATTGGACATTTTCTGATTGCCTGCATGACAACCAATCACAGTTTACTATATCAACACATCACTGTACTGCGGAACATTTTTTTTTATACGCAAAATGTGATTCCATCATGGGCTTATTTGCATTTTATATCCAGTTTTCACTCTTTTTCCATAATTATTTTAAATACTGTATATATATTTTAAGTTACCTAACTGTTAGAGTTACCTTTTCTGAATGAATGAAAACCTATTTTATTTGATTACATTAAAATTTCACATTCTTAGTTATGCAAATTTTTGGTGAAGAAAATAGGATTCATTTTATTGTACTTTCTTTTTTTTTTTAAGTACATTCTAGTCCTTTGATTTTGCGATAAAAGCATCTTGTCTTAACTTTTACTAACATTTATTCAGAACTACAAATACTGAGCAATTTTCAAGCTGGTAATATGTATCATTATAATGAAAAAGTCCTTTAAATACAAAGTATACTTGCTTAAAGCTAACATGAGCTCAACTAGTCAAGTGTACACAACCATAACAGAACAGAGTTTTGTATCTCTCCCACGACTCACTTTTAAACTCTTACCTGGTTTCAGTTTTAAGGGTGTATTGGTTTTCAATAATCCACTACTGAAAAAACTGTTCCAGCTGTCATGATATTCTAATGAATTCATTATGTACAAAGCAAATAAATAAAACTCCCCCCTGTGAAGTTTGCGGTTCAAAAAGACTGAGCAGTTTAAAGCAATAAAGATGAAACTAATCTCACATTCCGGAAGCCTCGCTGGATGTAAATACAGAAAGACCATGCACAACCTCTGCTGCTGAATTTACTTTTCTTAAAAAAAAATAAATAATATGTAAGCCATTTTATTTTTAAGATAACGTTTTTCATCGTGAAATATATTTTGCTGGTTTTATTTCAATCAGACATCAACCACATTACACACAGAAACAACACCACATCGGTGTTTACCTCACTTCAGCCTAAAGGTCACCAGGATTCGGATTGGTCTGGTTGTATGCTATGCAAAAAAACACGCAGGACTGGAGTGATATGGATTTGTCATCACAAAAAGTAAATGTTACTGAGGGAAGTGTAATAGGTCACAGCTACTAAGGCTCAACCTGTGTTCTGTAACAAACTTGAAGGATAGTAGGTGCACATGCAGTAGTACACAGAAAGATTTTAATTACTTAAAATAGGGTCTTTTCTATCAAAATAACCAAACTAAATAAAATAATATATTCTAAGGTTTTCTTCTACAACCATAAAAACCAATAAGCAAACTACCCCTTTTTTTAAAAAAATTATATACTATGGTGTTTAGTGAGTACCTGAAAATGAGAAGTAAAAGAAATTTTCTCAGTATAGCATCATTAACTTAATTTCCAAGTTTTTTTTCCATTTTTTTAAAATTCCCTCTCAAAACAACTCAAACCTCTCTCATCTCTCAATGTTCTTATTTTTTTAAAATTCTGATTTAATTTTAAAACGCATAAAGTATAAAAGATTTTGAAAACAAATCTATTCAAAAGTCAGGGCTTTGGCTTGCTAAAATGAGCTTAACACGGTTTGTATTTGACTGAAATGCAATCAGTTGTCAAGATTAAAAATGTAAATTTTGGTAATTTTTTTTTTAAAAAAAAGCACAGTTTAAACCCAAATCTCTGTTTTAACCATTGTGTAAATTCTATTCTTGAAATATCTTGTTTCTCTCCTTACTATATCCATAAAATGGCTTGCCATAGATGCCATATACTTAACCAATAAACAGAAGTTCATGAGTCTTTGAAACTAAACGCTAAGTAAGATAAGAATTCTGTATTTTATTAATCACTCAAACTTTCACCATTTAATTAATTTTTTTTTTTTTTTCAAATATCTAACCTTTGTAGGCATCATTAAGTGAATTAGTTTTATAAGCCGACTTTAGTAAAACAAACGTCAGTAGTAGGACCATGATTTGGAGGTGACCATTAATGAATGTAATTTTTTTTCTTTTGTAGTTAAGTGTCAGAAAACATTTCGTCTATATTTCTGGATCACCAACTGATCCCACAAATTTTTTTTAAATTTAAAACAAACAAACAAAGAAATGTAAAAAGTTAATAAATATGAAATATTTAAAACATTGTCAAAATTTTTCAATTTCACAGATCCTTTGCTCTCTGAATATTTCCCTTCTCTGCTGCATAATCCGTCAGTCTCTCGCTTACATTTTTTTTTCTTTTTGAGAGAGAGTATGTAAATAATGCTTACTTTTATCTATTTATATCAATTTAAGTTTTAAATCAGATTAGGTTTTAATTATTCAATAAAAATCACTTAAATACTGCAATAATTTTTGCTGCTTAAAATTTAAAATAATTCAGACATTTTTTTTTCTTCAGATGTTGGTGCATTTTGTTTGTTACTCTTTCACAGCCGAACCATCCTCAAATTTTGGGTGCGGGTACCTCAGAATCTGGGCAAGGTTTCAAGCTACAAGCTAATTTTTCCCATGCAGCAACAGGTACCCCAGCCAGCAAATTGATAAATTAATCTGTTTTAAGATTGTACAGGTAATGCTTATTTTATGCACGTCTTATAATTAAACTTCTTGGAACTTTTTAATGCTGAAAATAGTCTTTCATCATGTACAGATGTTGAAAGCAGTGAATGTTTTGTTATACGTTTAGAATCATGTGATGTATTAAACCAGTTTTTCACTGTTAGTGTATTGAGAAACTATTGAATGGGTTGTGGTCCAGTAGTAGACTTCTGGACTCTCATGGTTATGAGCCCAAGTTTGAATCCTGGTTGAGGGCTGACTTGGTTTGGTACACCTTCTTAGCATTCTTTATCAGCTGGACTCTTGGCTTCCTTCTAGATCTAAAATTGAAGAGATCTAGTAGGGTTTTCTAGGGACATGTGACAGAGGTTCCACGGGTAACTTTTAACTGGCTAGCTCTTTGACTACTGTTTAAGAGCTCTCAGCTGTACCTAGGTAACTCACTTGGTCACCAAGGCT
This sequence comes from Nautilus pompilius, assembly GCA_018389105.1. NCBI lineage: Eukaryota > Metazoa > Mollusca > Cephalopoda > Nautilida > Nautilidae > Nautilus > Nautilus pompilius. Next base: position 150,483 of record JACATO010000677.1, read on the forward strand.
GATACTCCACACCTTCCCCCTTCCAACTCTCACTGTTTGGAGATGTCCTTAGACTCTGAAAGTTGTGACAGGGTTTGCTGAGAATAAGAGAAGAAACATCTGTTGTCATCTAGTAGCTCATTTATGACTAAATAATGTTCTTGTGGAAATGGCATCAAAAGTCTTACAACTGCAAGTGTAATATTTGGATGCATTCAAGATTTTATTTGTTGAAATTTTATAATTTCAGAAAGTAAGAGAGACTATAATACGTAAGTAAAATTAAAATATCTAGAAAGCCAGATGCACTAATCAGCTGATCTTAATTGCATTACTTCATGGTTGGTGGAGATAACTCACTTGGTAATATTCTGTCAGTCACAGATTGTTGTGTATACTTTTAATGTTACTAACATTTCGCCAGCTCTGATTAAAAAATTTAAGCTTGCAAACTTTATTCCTGTACCATTTCTGTCCAGTAATTTCTTTAACTTCAAAAATAAAATAGTGTCAGATGTAGAGCATTTAATCATTCAAATGAAATAAGATAATTAACTGATTAAATTTTATTCTAAAAATTTTTTTAAACAACCACAAAAGTAACAAGAATCAAATTTCTTTACCACATAAGGATTTAAAATAAAGATGATTAAAATATGATTTTGACTGTTAAGAAAAAGCATAAATAGTCTTTTCTTGGTGTACACTGCTAGCGGAGTGGCCATGTTTACACTGTAACAGCAGCAAGAAAACTGGCATGATCAAGCTCAAACTTCAATCATGTGACCACAATAGTACCAACTATAAGCACGCATGAGCAGAAGGCAGTGTGATAAACCTAAAGATATGTTATGGCGAAAGTGCGGATAATTTTTTACTTACCCTTGTATTTAAACATTCTCAAGCTCATATCCTCAATTTTCCAGGCAAAGTGGCTCAGTGGTGAGTGTGTTGGCTTCAGGACCTAAGGGTCCCGCTGCTGGCACATTGTTGTGACCCTTGAGCAAGGTACTTTACTGGCATTGCTCCAGTTGCTGCTGGGGAGTGGCCTGTGTAGGCACTCAGACAGAGGAACCAAGGGTGGGGGACGCTCTATAGCCATGACAGAGGCAAGTCTCCTATGACAAGGAAAAGTCAGAAGAATAAACCACTGCTGAAGACGGATGCACTGGGACAGAGTGGGCATAACGACGGTGCAACGTATCCCACTCTTATGATGAGTGATCGAAGGTATCCTCAATTTATTGTTTATTCACCCTTATTATTTTATTAAATATGCAAGGAAGCATAATAATTTAGATACCTCAGTTAAAATGTTTTATTGTCATAATCAATTCTTTATTTAAAAAAAAATTCATCTGTAATTATACATGTATGAGGTGTAGTCAAAAAGTATCCAACCTTTGGCCAAAAAAACAAGTAATATTAAAAAACTCACCATTTTGATTTAGTGTCCTTCAAAGTATTCACCTTGGGAGTCTACACAGTTCTGCCAGCGTTCCTGACACTGCTGGAAACATTTCTGGAAATCCCTTTTTGGGATGCTGTAGAGCTGTGCCGTCGAATTTTGCTTAATGTCCTCTGTTGACTCAAATCTTCTCCCTTTGAGTGTTTTTTTGAGCTTTGGGAATAGCCAAAAGTCACACGGAGCCAAGTCTGGGGAGTAGGAAGCCTGACGAACAAGTGGTGTGTTATGCTTGGCGAGGAATGCTTGGACGACGCGGGCGGAATGAGTGGGTGCATTGTCATGGTGGAGTTGCCAGTTCTTTGCTGCCCACAGGTCGGGTCGTTTTCGCCACACAGCTTCACGAAGGTGACAAAGAACCCCCAGGTAGTATTCTTTGTTAATTGTCTGACCTTGTGGTGCATATTCATGGTGCACAATACCTCTGTAGTCAAAAAAACAGGTCATCATCAGTTTAACATTGCTGCGCACCTGTCTTGCTTTCTTTGGTCTTGGCGAGGATTGATGCTTCCATTGGGATGATTGCAATTTTGTTTCAGGGTCATAGCCGTACACCCATGTCTCATCGCCAGTGATGATAGTGTTCATGAAGTTTTGATCTTGGCTAGCACACTCCAGCATGTCCTGGGAGATTTCCTTTCTGTTTTCTTTCTGCTGGTCAGACAGAAACTTTGGTACGAATTTGGCCGACACCCTCCTCATGCACAAATCTTCTGTTATAATTGACTGAACTGACCCCTGGCTGATTCCAACTTCGGCAACAATCTCCTCAATAGTCACACAACGGTCTTAGACTATTCCTCGAATCTTTGCAATCATTTCGTCGTTTCTGCTAGTCGATGGTGTGCCACAATGTGGCTCACTGTCCACTGAGGTGCAGCCATCTTTGAACCGGTTGTACCACTCCTTTATTTGTGTTTTTCCCATAGCATCATCTCCAAAGGCCTTCTGAATCTTCTCGATAGTCTGGGCTTGCGTATCACCAAGTTTTTGGCAGAATTTGATACAGTATCTTTGCTCAATGCACTCGGTCATCTTGACTCAAAAAGAAAAATCGCACAGCACACACTTCATGTCTGTACTCAACGCGTCACTGTGGGCGACTGGCGCATCCTACAGACACGAAAATTTTTGTGCATGCTCAGGAAGGACACGGCCACCTAATACCCATGCAGATTTTGCTCACGCACGCATTATTATTTTGTTCAAACACATTCAAGGTCAGATACTTCTTGACTACACCTCGTATGTGTAGAAATAATTTTTTTTAAAATACATAAAATTCAAAACAAACTATTTTAATATTTTTCTGTATCCTACTTCCCTTAAAACAAAAAAACCAAAACAAAATTACGGTTATTAACTAAATGTAGGATTAGCTAGGGTTTCCAAAAGCGCATATCATTAACTAGACCTTAAAACCCCTTATTTGATAGTTGTTTAATAAATGACAATTCTAAGATAGGGTTCGTCAGGTTTTATAACTGATGTTGTAATATGGAAAAACAGATTTTACTTGTATACGATCCATTTATTTATTTGTTTGTATCTGCATATATTGCACCAAATTATTGCAAACAAATTGTAAAAAAAAGTAAATTATTCATAAAAAAAAGGAGAGTTAATTTTGTCTGTACTCTCAAGCCCAAATAATGCTACTGTTTATTACAGAAAAAGCGATTTTAAATTGTTTTTGTGCTTTTAAAAAAAAAACCTAGTTCTAATGCAAATTTTAAAAAAAATGAAAAACCTTTTTTTAAAAATAAGGCAGTTTTTTTTTTTTTGTTTTTATAAAGGTAACATTCTGTAATTGTTTATCTCTTTTTTTTATAAACCATGTGTGCCAAATTATTAGATACCAGTTGAAACTGCATGCTTTCAGTTTTTCTATAGTGAGTGGAGGAAAACAGGGTGAGAGACTAGTCATGTCTGCCACAGAAAGTTCTTATTAGAGCTCTTTAATTTTTAGATGTAAGAGGAAACCAAAGAACTTTGAGAAAACCTGCCTAACTGACTAACTTGTGCCCTCAACCTCAGCAATCCAGTAGTATTCAGTCAGCCAGTGGATAACCACACTGTGTTATTAACTATAAAATCAAAAAGAATATTCTCATTGTCAAAGCAAAAAATTTTGCATTTTCAAGTATTTATTTTCTTTTTGTGTTTGAATATAATTCTTAATAATTATTATAAAAGTTAAATAAAATAATTTCCAACTAGAAAAAACTCTATGGAATTGTAGTTTCATGAATAAAAAATATATTTTGGTCCACCTGAGGTTTTTGATATTTTTCTATTTAGTTCATCCCAAATGCGCACCAAATAGTTAATTTAATCATGGACATGATATCCTTTATAACAAGGAGTGTAACTTAATTGTTCTCTTAAGCAAAGATCGGTTATGCAGTAAATGTTAAGATGTCTGGTGCTGACATTAACAATGAGAGTAGAACTGTGTCCACATTTAGAAAAATATGACAAGGATGTTGAATGTGTTATTTTCGTTGTTACTAAATTTCTGCCAATGAATAACACTGAATACTTTTTAAAAAAATAAATAAATAATTTTTTTGCAAACACTGGGAAAAAATTTCATTCCATCTGTAAAGATGTGTAAAATACATCTTTAAATAAAATTTGATGAAGATCGATTTTACTGACTTATTTCAGATTTCATTAAGCGAAAAGATGTTACAAAAAATTAATTTATGAAAGGTCTTAAGTACTGCAAATCCACCAAACTGAATGAAACAATCCATTAGTGATGGGATGTCAGCGGGACAGATTTGGAAACACTTATTTGTAGGGATATTTAGAAACTGGTGTATCAAATATATTCATTTAATTAAAACAAAACTAAATAAAGAAATAAATAAGCATGGGAATGAGTTTATTGAAAGCTAAAATGATGTGTTGATTACTTAACAATGAATAGAATTACACAAATTTTAATTTGTATAATGATATGTATGCTACAGAATTTTTAAAAGCAGCAAAACAACATTTTAAAGTGCTTTTTTCAGAAAACTAAAATGTGTACACACAGACACACAAAGAGTTTGGGTTGCATATAGTTAATGGTGTCGCAATAACATGGCTTCCTGATTGGAGATGAAAGCAGCACCTGATTAAGCAGCAGTCACTCTCCAGGTTCATGTTGGAATTCTATTACATTGGAAAGCAGTGGAGTAATATTGGTAATTTCATAGTCACTTTTGGCTCTAGAGAAGAAAGATTATCCTAAGTTTTCACAGCTTTTCCGGCACAACAGCCCCTAAATCTTCCCATCTTGGAAATCAAGAAACTTGGCAGTGACAAAAATTATGCAAAACTGAAACAAAACTCCAAGATCAATTATGATAATTGCAAAAAGAAGGATGACAGTGCCATCAGGTTTGCAAAAATAAATGTAGTCCTGATTGAATGATAACTTCTTTTCTAGTGGTTCGTGTTTGATTAACTAACTCGGATTTCAGCAAAGGCAGACGACTGACAAAGCTCAAATTTATATCACAACGTGACATCTGATCTGAATAAGTATTTCTCAGTTTACCCTAAAATAATTAAGTGTTCTCCATTGTAAATTTAATAACAATTATAAGTGCTATATTGGAGAATTAGGAGGAATAAATCACTTAAAACAATACAACTCAGCGAATGGCATCTGCGATGAAACAGCAGGCTTGATTCAGTTTGGGATTGTGTTGCAGACATAAAAACACCAGCAATCTGCTAGGTACATGGATCAACTTCCCAAGGGTGTACTAGTCCTTGGAATAGAAAAATATGTCTTGTGGACTTTGTTTTATTTGAGTTGATGTCCATGTTCTGTGTTTATCATAAATAACATGCATTTATGAAGAGAAATTTCAAACTAAACTAAACTATCAAACACAAAAATAACCATAACAGTTTGTTGAGTAATATGTTCATCCATATTTTGTATTGTTTGTTCTTTTCATTTTACCATTTGCACAATTTCAATTTTAAAGAAAAATCAAAGACAAATGGTGATTAACAAAGGTATACTTGAAAAACCAAAAACTTCTTTGAAATAAACAAATTTCATTATCAACCAAAGACATCAAATTTAAAAAAAAACTTGTTCCTATGTAGTAACACTCCTCACATATCATAAGTTGTAAACAAAATTAAATGTCAGAGCAGTAGATCTGCAGACACTGGAAAAAGGATCCAGTGTATTTATGAGTAATGTACAAGCCATCTTTCAGAATGGGAGGATTTGGCCTTGCTTAGTCATTCCAGGCATAAGTTTTGTTTAGACGATGTCAAGATTCTGACAACATCCTCACTGATTTAAAATTAAAAGGAGGAGGAGGAGAAGAAAGAGGGGAAGAAAAGCTGTTTTTCTAGAGGGCTAGCAGGTACAAAGCAAACAGAAAATTAGGACTTTTAATTAGAATTTTGACTTTGTTTGATAATGAATCTTGCTTTATTAAAATTTTTTTTTAATTTTTAAAGAATGCCTTTGTAAACATCCATTTGTGGTGTTTCTTATTTTAAATTTATTTCTTCTGCTTTTAATCTAAATATATATATGTACACTAAACATTTTTTTAATTTTCATATGTACACAAAAGGCTAAGTATTACTTTTAAAATAAATTTTAACATCAGATTACTTTTAGGTTTACTCAGATATATAAAGGTAGACAGATAACCTCTTTATGCATTTTGTATTTAACTGTGCAAATAAAAAGAAAAAAATATCACCGCATGTGGAAAGAAAAACACAAAAGCAATTAAGAATTCCAGAACTTACAGGAAAAAAGTGTTTATTTTTTGTCTTTATATTGGATTGAAAGTTTAAAAAAATCCCACTAGAAAATTAAAACTGCTAAAATTCAGCAAATTTGCAGATCCGAGCAAATAAATCTAAACATTTCTATTAATCATTTCATCTGATAGAATTTTAAAAAAAAGAATAACATATGATAAAAAATAATTAAAATTCATAACTTCTAATGTATAAATGAAAAAAAAAAAGAACAAACAAATTTGTTATCCATTGAGTCCATGGATAGAACTTTTTGTCTACTTTTGAACAGAGTCCCTACAGCCCAGAAAATGTCATCTTTTTGAGGGTATCTATCCTGGCAAAAACAAGAGTCATTCTGTTCTTGATTTTACTTTCATTTTAGTATTTTTGTTGGCTTGTTTTTCAGTCTGACCTATAAGACATACAAATGAAATTTAAAGTCAAAATTCAAAATAAATGAAATTTATTTTTGGAAAGAGATTAATATGTTGCAGTACTTTAATTTTTTTTTTTGAATATATTATTTATTTAGAATGGAAATTAAAAAAAAAATTCCATGCTTTTGATTTTAAAGAACCATGACAACTCTGGTTCCTGAATATCGAAAGCTCTGATAGTTAAAAGAAAGTGCTGATAAGAACACAATAGTTTTACACTATAAACATTGGCACCGAATAAATGTTAGAATTTTAAAATAAGGGTTTTTTCTTTCTGCAATAGCAAATTAAGCATGTTTTTATTTTATTTTATCTGCAGTAGTGTAGTATTTCCTTAAGATGAACAAACAAGCAATTCTTTTAGAAATTAGACTGTTAATTAAAGTTTTTTTATCACTTTGTTGGTAGAACTAATTAAGGAGCTGGTGTTTCAGTGATCAGTCTCTGTTACTGAGACCAAAGTATTGGCCATAAGAAAAGAAAACATCAGATGGAGTGAGAAATAGATAGTGGGTTCAAGCCACCCAGATCCAACCAATTGTACTATCTAAAATAATAGAAGCATCTGCTGCGAACTAACATTATTTTCCATCAAAAAAGTCCTTAGAAGTACACCCTGATGATGACAAAGAAAGATTTCTGGAATGTGGGTTCTCTATTTAGTCTTACTAACAAAATTATGAGAAATGCTAAAAATGATCATATAGTGTCTATAAGTAACACATCCCAAATAATATTCTATTCTTATCTTAAAATTTTTTTTTTACTAAGACAATGGCCTAGTTCGATTTGTTTATTTGTTTTTCTGCTTTATCAAAGCCTTTTGACATCTTGAAAACTAAAAATGAAGAAGTAGCTTTAGCAATCATTTTGCTTTACGTAAAGCAGTGCGCGTAGTCCAGCTTTAGATCTGTCAAACACGAAAAGGAATTTCTTCTGAAATCTTTATTATTATTTAAGAGTCCAGCAGGAATAGTGTCTATCAGTCATAACACTCTAATACCGTACCCTGCATCTAACATTTTGAAGATAAACATTAAAATCATCACAGATTATGTTATGCCCATTTAAAATATCCATGAGAATCCATCAAACTGATTACTGCATCAACCACTGAACTATATAACAAAGCTTGTCAGTCCAACAACCACACTTAATAATTTTAATGGGATAATACATATTTATGCACAAATAAACACATTTGTATCAAGGATATGCGAACTAAGCTTTTAGCTTGTACATTAGAATAATTCCTTACAAATAAGAGAAATATGTAGCTGATTAGGTGTAAAACAGCAGCAAAGTTTTATTTTCTCTTTGGTGTTTTACATGTATTTGTTGATATTTTAAAGCAGTTTTGCATGCAACAGGAATTGGATTTCTGTCTCCTGATAATTCAGAAAACTTTCCCACAATGCAAAGCTACAAAAATGCCCAAATGCGTACAAGTTGGTAAAATAACTGCCAATCTTCAGAAGCAAATCCAGGGCTAATTCTTTTGCTGTCTGACTTTTTTGGGCTATGTTTTTTAGTGTGATTTCTTTCTGGTAAAGTTTTGCATTTTTGGGAAGGTTTCCTAAGTCAGTTCCAGATTGCATGCATAGCCATTTTAATTTAAAATCTATGCAGTGGTGACATTTACTGTGTAATTGATTTCTATGATATACAAGAGTTCTAAAGTGTAAATTAGAGCACCAACTATGCCAAAATTATGAAGTGGTAGTTGACACATTCTCACTAAATGAGCACTCTGGCAGTTAACGATGTTATTCAGCAAAGCACAAGACTACAAAGAATAGAACAAATACTACAGCTTTCACCAATAACTCTTACTATATGGAAAGAAGCTCACAAACAAAAATTATAATGTTATATTATGACATCTTCAATCAACAGCACATAGATAAAAGTAAATGGTTTCTCTCCCTGAAAGAGTGTCACCTTATGTTGATCCTGGTCTATTTATGTCTACAGGGAAAAAGCATAAACACACCCTTGACTATATATCTTTGTACAATAAAGTTTATGTTCTATTTATGATCAGTCAATGACAGAAGTAAATTTGATACTAAGCTGAAGTCCCTCAAATTGTCGATTAATGGCTAGAGCTAGGAAATGAACTGTTTGCTTCGATTAGTATTAATTCAAGCAGCCAAGAATTTGTGATTAGAATGTCAGTGAAAATTGCCTTTTAATTTTATGATGATCTCCCTAGAAGATCTGAAGAAATCTTTAAAACAAGATAGAGGGATCTTAACTAGGATTTTTCTTTACGTAATGTCACTTAAACTATAATAATTGTTTAACTTTAGAAATCAATCAAATCAAAGCTAAAGCCTTTACCAAAAAAAAAAACAAACAAAAAATGTTTTAACTCTTTTGCCGCTGCACATCCAGCATTGTGGTCTGCAGGACTTGTTGTAAAACAGCCACTTTGATTTGTTAATAGCAATTTTTTTATTGCATAACCTAACCCTGACTTGTACCAAAACTTGATAAAAGAGTGTTTTTGATTGGTAAAACTTAGCAGCAAAACAGTTCTAGCTAAACTTAATTAAACAAAAACAAAAACAACTAAATTATTATAAAAACGGAACATATTTTGTGGATGCATGAAATACTGCATTTTAAAAATAAAATCACTCAATCTATGAAATTGTTTGTTTTTTTTTAAATCAGGCTTACAAATATTGAAATAATTTAAATCAAATAAAAAAAAAACAAAAACAGATTAACAATCACTCATTACAATTCTAATTAAAAGTAAATGTTTAACTGTATCATTCTAAATCAGATAATGAAGGCAACTAAGATAGAACTGTACTATACCGATATCAAGTGATGTATTTACTGTTACCTTTTCTGCTGGAATGGAGCTTTATTAACAGGTGTGCACATTTACCTGCCATAAACACAGCACTTACCTTCAAGAAATAAGCTAGCCACTAAGTTATTACTACAGAAATAATTTGGCTGAATGTTAAATAAAATGAAGCAAAAAAAAAGGGGGGGGGGCGAAACAGGAACATCTTGTACAATTATTAGGAGCTAAATTTGTCAAGGAAGAAACGGTGAAGTAAGTGTAGCCCAGTTTCCAGTAATATGATTGTGGCTCAGAATTTGGCAAAGTGCACCAGTGGTGGGTTTTGCACAGTATTTCAGGAAAAGCGGAATGCCAAAATACCATGACAAGATTCCTCTTGTACTCTACATATCTCAAGTGCCTATATTTATGCTGCTGGTAACAAAAAATAATAATAAAAAAAAAACGCTGTCAGAATCTGGGATGTTAAATGCATATTGCTGCCAAAGAATTTCTGGAAGAAAAAAAATCCGCAACTCCCATGTTACCTACAAATGGCTACTATTCTGCTACTATTGAGTGAACTTCCATTTTTCAAAAATATGTTTGGCGCAGTCTATAGGCACTCTGACTTTCCCTAATGGCACAGAGCGACACTAAGAAAATTCTTTAGCTTCATGGCTCATTACCAAAATAAAAACCCTAACAAAAGTTGTCTGTTTTTTTTCCCAAGATTTATGCAGCATTCCAGGCATAGAAGATTTCGATCATGTATCACTTGTGGTGGGGAAAATGCAAGACTTAGTTCTTCAAAGCATTTACAAGCCCTAAAGAAATAGACCAGCAGTAAGTACACCGCATCATGGTAGCTATGCCTAGGGTTACCAAGAAAAAAAAGCATAAATAGATGTTTAAAGTAATAAAAAAACATATCAGCATGAGCATAGCATGGCAGTTCAACTTCCGATGTAGCTTATTGCTCCACATGATGTTCATTCCAAGATGTGATCAAAAACCTTTTTTCTCCTAAACCATCCTTCCACAACTCAAAGTAGGGTAAAGAAAGTGTATTAAAACTGACAGTGAACAACTCCCTTGGAATTACAGTAAAGTCTTTGTTATGCAGCATTCGCAGGACTGAGCAGATGCTGGTTATTCAATACTCCTCAACATTACACTCTTAAAAAATTTTAATTGCTGAAAAATTGAATTATAATCTTGCATTAATGTGTTCCAATTTTCATCTTTTATTAAATGCTCAATGTCAGCACAGCTCTCTAGCATTTCTTTTCAGAAGATGGCGTTTTATATATGTCCTCCATTCTTAAAGAATACTGGTAATAAAATAAGAAATGCAAGTTTGGATTGCAGACACTGTACACACAATAATGGTGACTGGCAAACTGAGCAGGCAACTAGAATCCCACCACCTGCAAGCATAGGAGAGTCAAATCTGGGATGCCAATTGACAAACTCCCGTATATGCCAGACGTATGTACCAGATGCAAGTGTTTCAGATGCCAATTTCTAAAATGTAGAACATTACTGAGGTATTTTACACATTACAGATAATAAAGTTCCAGATAAAAAAGACTTTACTGTACGTTCTTCCATTTACCCTCTGTACTAGCTTATGGATAATACAAATGAAGTAACTCTAGAAGCAAGCAGCTCTGATTTTTGACAAGCCAACACAGCCTGCCATACTGTAAATATCCTACTTACATATAAGCTAAAATGTAATTTTTTAAAATACATAAAAAATAAGGAATTTCCTGCTAAAATCTAAATTTATTTTTAAAAACTTTTACATCACTTTCTTAAAGGGGATAAAAGTTTGTGATAATGTATGGAATAAGTAAATTCTTTGTAAAAACAGGCCTTCCTCTTCTGCAGGATCCATGGCCAGAGTGTCAATGGTGGATCTTGAACATAGGGTTATGGAAACATCTACTAAAACTCTTTTGAGTATGGATGGGAAAATTGGTTTATACAGAAGAGCAAGATAAACTTAGCACTGGCTAGAGACATCGAACATAGCTGAAACCATAACAAGCAAGTATTATACTAAGCTAACCATCACACAATTGGCTAATATTTTCACTGAATTTAATGATCACTTTTAATACACTATTAACCCGTAATTTTATTTTATTTTGACTACAAAATAATCCTTTCAGTTAAAAAAAATGACACTATATTTATGGAAAATAAATGTTGAAATAACTATTAAATAGGGCCACCTGTTTGAGTAGAACACATTAGTCAGGGTTGTCTGCTTTCAAAAGCATATTTTAACATGGTAAACAGAACAAGTAATGATGCTTTAAAAATAAACAAACAGAGATGTTGAAGAAAATGACCAGAAAATACAAAATTGAAACAAACTTAGGGTCACCTGGGGATGCACTGCATTCTGCTATTCTTTAAATCTGCATTACTCAGAACAGGTTAAGCCATAGGGGTTAAGACACATGATACCTTCATCATTAACATAATCCTTTCTAATGACAAATCTGTATCACTCCAACCTCCCATGTTCTGCATTACAAGTGTGTTGACTAAATATACAGCAAGTTCAACATAAATACTAGTCAGGGCTTTTAGACTGATAGTATAAGTAAGGTAAAAGCTGGCATGGTATATGGAAAACTAAGAACATTAACTGATAATGTATTTGTGACAGTAAGAGAAATCTTTTGCAAAAGTTTAACTTTATGATGAAGACGTGATTTTTGGTGAAGAGAAAGAAGAGCGTAAAAGCAATTTCACAATGTCTTTGGCAACATGAAATATATTTTCGGCCATTAAAAAATACATGTTAATAAAGAGCATTAACTGAGATCCCTTGTTCGTGTGTCTTTTGCAGATGTGAACCTTGTTTGTATGTTTTTCTTCAGAAAAACAAAATGGATGTAACTTTTTTAGCCATGGCAACTATTAGCAACAAAGTTATGATCACTCATACCTTGTGCTGCAAATGATGGTTAGGCATTGTTTAGTTTCAGAATGATAAAACTAAAAAATGAACAGTTTTTAAATATCATTAATTAAAATTGTTTAAGATATACTATTTCTTAAAATAGTTGTATAATTACCTATTTTCCTCTTTATTCTACTTATAAGCAAAACTAACCAACTATATAGAAAGCATTATATGAAATAATAATAATAATAATAATAATAATAATATAATAATAATAATAATAATAATAATAATAATAATATAAGTAATGTAAAGCTGGTTAGCATTATAAACTCTTCGTATATATATACACACACACTGACTCAGAATTATGAGTGAACTATGCGAAAACACTCCAAATACTCTATTGGTAATGAAAATGCTTTATTCCAACAAAAATTCATGAACAAAAAGATGGACCATGCATTTGAGCATATAAGCTATTAATTGTAATTCTATTAACACAGTTCTTTTTACAAAATAGCCACCATTTATGAATGAAAGTAATTGCTGCACATATTTTGGAAATTCTATTCAATAACTTATTAAAATAGTTTCATAGATGATTGAGATTAGTATTTTTTTACTTGGGTTTTCTGTTCAATGGAGTTCAGATCTGGAAATTGAGAGCTAAACAATGAGAAGTTCTAATTCTTTTCTAAGGAGATATTATTGTGTTAAGTCCTACAATGTGCTTCAGACTATTATAAACCCACGGTTTATCAAACGATATTTTGCTAGAATTTTACAGCATTGCATAATATTGTGAAAATCCACCAATTTTTATCAGTTTGCCAGTTGAACCTTCCCCAAATTTCTACATTCTCAGCACCATGTGTTTAAGTATAGAGAGAGTACTCTTCTCCAGCCTTTCTTACAACATATACCCTGAAAACTTAAAACAAAGTATTCCAGATTATGCCACTGCTCCAACGTGTATTTCTGAAGTTGTTTCAAGTCAATTTCTACTTTTTTGTCACCATGTCTGAGCAAGGACTATCTAGCTAACACCTAATCAGGCTTGATGGTAGAGGGTGAGATGCTGGTCAGTAGTTAACTGGCTGCTTGTCAAGAAAGAGTTTGTTGTACACTTTCAAACCATCAGCTATCTTCCCAGTCTGCAGATGTTCTTTTTCTCCTCTTTAAGTTCATGACTAAGCCACTGACTCTTTAAAAATAAATGGTTGTTTGCAGACCACCCTGTGTAACTCCAATTCCTCCAAACTATTTTTTTTTGGAAGTAACCAGGCTTATTTATGAAGTTCAATAATAGATAGACTTGCTTTTTATGGAATTTTGTTTATAGGGGCCAAGTTTGTCTGCAAAACAAGCAATAGCAGTTATGAATAATGAGGTTCAGTAACATTTATTTAAAGGCATGGTATGAGCTACCAATTATTAAAATTATTGTTATAGTAATAAAAAATATCAGATAACATGATAACATCATGCGTTCAGTATGAATTTAATTTAAGACACATAGAAGTAACTTTCTGGGCCCACAATTTTCCAAAAAAAGGCTTGGTTTCGACACCATCATAATCAATGCTTTATATGTTCTAATACATGGATTATCAGATTTTTTCCCCAGGGATAATACATTTTAACAGAGTACTCATGATTTTTAAGACCAGTGTATACATTTTTATTTTCAAATTAAAATTAATTGATTGATTTATTGTTCAGATTCTCATGCAATAAGGTAACCAAATCTGAAATATTTGACAAATAGGGGAGACGTTTTCTCTTAAATCAATTAACGTACACTCATAGCCAAGTTTTTCTACTTTGCTATCATTTTGAAATGCACTGATACATTTTTAATCAGTTGAAATCAAAGCATTTTTAAAAATGAAATTTAAATCTCTCTCTAAGTACAAGAAATTAATGAAATCTAATAATAAACATTTAATGATCCATAATGTGTTGTTGATCTTTGCAACACTGATTTTTTTCTTACTAGTCAGCATCCTAACTCTTGGCAGCAGAGTTGTTATAATCTGAGGTCTTTGCACAGCTCCTACTAACAAGGCTAAGTGTGCTCTGTCTGTTCCTGACATTTATCATCTTCCTCATCAACAATGGCACTCCACTCATCAATACTGGATCTGCTAAGATAATTCAATTCTTCCAAAGTATTTTCCATACTGACAATGAATAAAGTCCCTGCTAATATATCCAGTGTCATTTTAAGATAAGCGAAAACCCAGCTCCAAACAAAAGGGGAACCTGAAAATTAAGCAAAGCATCTTTTTTTTTTTCCTCATCTTTTATGCATTGATGCCTGAAGGGGAGATAACCTTGATAAGAGAACATAGTGCCGTGGTTGTCCACCAGGAAGTATTGCCAATTCTGTGCCATGCTGGGCCTGACATTCCTGAGCTTGGTAAAACTTCAAGGTGGTAAAATGTTCAAACCTGAGACTGCCAATGCCACTTTTTATGCTATCAGTATGTAACTGAAAAGCCAACAGCCAAAGATCCTGCTCTGAAACTACATGCAATTTTTTTTTCAAAATTGTCAAACTTAAATCAATGTTTTCAAATGCAGTTTATGAAATCTATCTTTCTCTGATGGTGTCTAATTGCACTGACAGGTTGAAATTGTTGAAGAGTTATGATGCACTGCATTACAAGATCACACAAATTATCTAAGCACTGCATACTTCATTCTCCAACAAATCGATTTTAATGACATCAGAGATGATTTTTTTTAATTAGAAAAAAAAAATAGTTCTAGATGCACTGATAATCACCACTGTTAAGACACATCAATTACATGCACATGGTAACATACATGTATTTAACCATTTTTTTCATTATTACCAATTAGAATTTACATGGAATGAATTTTCCTGCTAAATGTCAAAGAAAATTTAGTTCTATGTTAAGATGGAGGTCTCCCTAGGTTTCCCAAGGCCCTAATTAACCTTAAGATGACCCCTGAATACATCATGACTTGAAATTGAAATCAAATCTTTGATTAAATATTTCAAGAAAACGTGGTTTTACAAGTTAGTTTAATTGATAAATTTATACTGGTATTTCAATAAAAACTATTGACTACACAGAATTAATGAATAGAGAACTATTTACATGGAAATTACCATGGACCTTTAAAAGACAGGTAAAAGAAGTCTCCCTATTACCCATTTACATTTCACTTGTTATTTCTTTTTTTTAAAACAGATCTTAATTACCTTAATTTCCGGGTTTGTTTGTTCATTCTCACTCTCCCTTCCCAACATTTTTCATTCTGTAAAATTCAGTCATGAAGCAAGCAAACCAAATCAATGACAAAAGGCAGAAAGAAATCAAATGAAAAGTAACTCCTCCATGTTTCAACAATATTCCCAAAACTCATGAAAACTATTTGGAAATGGCTCTGTTTATACAAACAAAATAAATATGCAACTGGGATTCTACTGAATTTTTCCTGGAGTAAAAGAAAAGAAAAGAAGAAAAATAATAGTTACACGTAAAATTACATTTGGAAAAGCAGGGATATGTATTTCAAAGATAATTTTAAGACAATATAGCCAGTGAGCAGTGGATGCTGATGAAGGCAATGATATTGAAAATGTGATCAATCTACAGTACACTTGTACATTTCAGATTTATACCACCAGTTATAATGGCATCCTACAAGTCTTCATTTCACCAAATCTCTACAATACAAAATTGGCTTCCTTCTCTTTTTTGCTGCTATAAAGGTTGATTTCCCACCATGAGTTCTAGCCAGTAAGTACCAGGATCCTGTCTGTTCCCTGTGATTGCATTCCACTTTTAACCAGATCTCTAGCAAGTTTATTCTGGCAAGCTTACTTGGTCCAAGATGCACAGCAACTGGGTTCCTGCAGCCAGCCTGTATGACTGTATCTAGATTTCAAATTGCTACATATAGTCTTTTCAGACGATAATGAATTATCTCCTAAAAGTGATCACATCATCATTCATTGTTAGATTGGCATCAGATGCATAAATACATCCAGCAGGCTGAGGAATATGCGTGAGTGTGAAATGGAAAATATTTCTTCCAAAAAGTGTAGAAAAATTTAGCCATTGTATAGATAACTTCATAGCTATATTATAAAGTAGTGGTGCTGCTTGTAAAAATGAAGCATTATTCTACATGATCCTACACAAGAGTTCAGATTTTTGTTTTTAAGCACAGTATTTTCACCATCTAATTGTGTCAAAGTCAACTTGTTTTCCTGATGGCAATAAGCAACATTTAGCATATATGATCATGCACTCAGACATGATTCCAGTAACCAGATCTAAAATGCAAACTTTAAAACTGCTTTACCAAATCAAACAGCAAAAGCAGAAAGCATCAATGTTCTTAAGAATAGATTGGACCCACCTTTCTACAGAAGTTTCTTATAAATTTCAAAACTTCCTGCCCATCTGATTTTTCTATATCTGCATTTTCATTTTAAAAATCTAAAATACACTGCTAAAATCTTAAGTATCAATTTTTCTAACACTGAAACACTGATGAACGAAAACTTAAAAGCTTATCCTATCTTTAATCCTTTCTCTCCCTGCTAACCAAAGAGTCTGATATCATCTTCTAATGTAAAACAAATGCTACATTCTCAACTCTGAGCAATAACTCCACTTTTCTGATAATTTAAATTTCAACAGACAAGGTAAAATGTGAAAATCTAACCAAAACAAAAAATCCTGCATTTAATTTTGTGTACTTTAAATTTATATACTGTATATTAACTTACCAACACAAGAGAAGCTATGCATCATGCAATCCCTAAAAGTTGTCTCTTTGATTTCTTAATTTTTTTCAGAACTACTATTTAAACATAAGTAACCATATGCTAATAAATTTGATCATCTAAGAGATTTTTTACAATATTAGCTATCGGTAATGATTGTTTATATTACTAATAATTATTAACAGTGCCACATAATTAAAACATAGTAACAATAAGTGGTAACGTTTTCAGCTATTATACATTATATAGTAACTTCAAAAATGTAATTAGTTTCTGATCTCATTAAACAAAGTAAAATATCAGTCATAACAATTTTTATATTTTAAAATTACTTTTAATATACTGGGAACATTTAAATGAAACCTGTCAGATACCACTATGGTGATGCTATTTCAACCTTAAAATTTAATTTGAAGTAGCATTTTGAATAGATCATGTGTGTGTTATTATTTTGGATAGTTGAACAATTATATATTAATTGTAAAAACCAAATTTTGTGAACTATTAGGTACACTTCTATGAATTTCTTATTGGTAAAAGGGTAAGGGTGGAAATTACAAAATGCCTGGTAGATTGCAAGTGCTTGGAAATGATAGATCTGGCATACTAGCAACTTTGAAGAATGAGAATCTGTTTTTATCATCTGATATATTTTATGAGATGATACAATAATGAGACACATTGGCAGATTATTGGAATGAATAGAGCAGATCATCATGACTATCACATGAAAAGAAATTGGTTATCACCAAAATATTCATTATTCAGTAATCTGGTTGCCAAATCTTACAATATAAATTGGTTGTTAATCTGTCACAATGGGCATGTTTCAACAAGACAAATGTCATCAAGAAAGGAACCAGTAACATGGTCCTCAGAGATCAGTGGGTAATGAATAAATGTGTGTCCACTAGAAGTGCCACCACCAAGTATCCCAGGCTACATGTACTTCTGTTGCTACCATGACAAAAAAAAAAAATAAATGTGGGCTCCAACATCATACTCACTAGTCTGGTAAGAATAGTTTTCTTTTTTCTCTTCTCTCTGCAGAATGCCATGTGAATGCAGGATAGAAAACCAAGTTCACAGTTGAAAAAACATTGCAAGCACATCTACATGTGGCAGTAAATTGGTATTTTTTCATAAGACTATGTGGGAGTCTCATCATGATTCCTTCCATGAGCATCAAATGCTATCAGTTACCAGACAGATGTCTTCCAGCATGTTGTTGTGTCTTGTTCCGAAAATGATCTGCTCAGCAATACTAGATCAGCGTTTGTAGGTGACAATGTTGGTCAGCAAATAGCTCCAGATCTCAATTCTAAAGAACATTCATAAAACTACCTGAAATGGAGAGCGAAAGTGATACACTTTCACAAAATGCATCAAGAGTGTATAAGGATGACACACACACAAAAAAAGAATCAAACATCTGCTGCTGAAAATGGAGAGATATAATTCTGGGCTTTGAGAGTAAGGGAAGTAGCCTACTAGTGAACATCAAGGCTTGTGTATGTTTGTGACAGTTCCACGTCAATATTTTACATTTTGTGTGAGAATCTGTGCAACATGTGTGGTACTGTGGTTGGTTGCAGAATGAAGTTGTACATGAATATCTGGAAATAATGCTATACTTTCGTGTCTGATAAGGCTTGGTTCCACTTCAGGGACTGTTAACTCAAAAAATTACTACTACTGGGCTGTGAGAATCCAATACACTCTTCCCAATTCCCTTACCCCGTTACATGATGAGAAGATTGCTGTATCATGTTTACACACCGTGGGACCTATATTTTTCAGGGAAACTATAAATTTTGTTTGATAATGTTAAAGCCATATTAAACCCGTTGACAGATCACCTGGCAAAGAAAAAAAAGGGCCTACAACTAGTTCTGGCAAAATGGAGCTATGATGTATACTGCACAGGCAGCTCTTGCAGATGTCCATGTAGCTTCAAGGGAAGAACAAATAGCAAAAGGTAAATGTGCAACATTTCCTAGACTCATCAACATGTAAATTTTATCTCTGGGGAAACTTTTGCTGTCATAGGTGCAAATACTAGCCTTGATGAGCTATTTGAGCCCAAAAATATGAAGAGGAGACTAAATTACTTGATATAATATGTTTTAGCTTGTGTTTTTCATTTGGTCCTATAATTAGTGCTAACATATACATATATTGGTTACTTTCTACACAAAAAATTACATATTTAATGTGTGGTTCAAAAAAAATATGGATGGTACTTAATTAGCATTCAGGTAAATGTGTGTGTGTGTGTGTAAATATAAATACATAAGCAACTAATAAATTTTTTCCATATATTTAAGAAAGCAGTGCGTATTGATGTTTTCCAGAGATATACCCTAATCATTATGTGGATGTAGTCCAGATATATGCAAAGGTACATTTACTGGATAGGAAATTAACTGATATCTAAAAATAGATAGATAGATAGATACAATAGCATAACATCTTTATAAAGCAGGAAGAAGACTGAGTGGTGGACGAAAGCAATGGTAATAAAGATTTTAAAAGATAATAAAACATTAAAAAAGTAAGCTAATGCACTGGAGTAGACTGTGAAGGTGCATCTAAAAGATAAATAAAAAAAATATATTAAAGATCTGGCTGAAGTCTTCTTGTTTCTACTTATCTGTAACCTTTTAAAATGTCAGCCAGTAAGAACAGCTGTATTTTTTGTTTTTTTTGGTGATACTAGTTATCAGTTCTTCCATTCGAGATGAGATTGAAGCATAGAATTCATGCCAAAATCTCTTAAATGCTGCGGCAAAAAAAAGTTATATTATTACACATATTTTACCAAAATAAAACACTGAAAAAAAAACAACAAACATCTAATTTATAGAACTCTTCATTTTTAGAGGTAGGCAAAAACCTAAGTGCTTAAGAGGAAATCTATGCAGTTGACTAGTAAAGGAGAGAAAGAGGAAACCATACCATAGACGTACATTACTTAAATGAGCTGGTCCCAACTCGGAATTGAACTTTGGTCCCTCAACCTTGGCAGTCCATCAGTCTACCACAGGCTGCCACAATTTACTTTAGTTTTATTATTATTATTATCACCATCATCAGCATTATTAGTAAAATAACGAGAAACAAGGTTTATTCGTGTTTAGACTATTACGAACAAGAACCAACTATTACAGTCATCAAAATGCAGTCTTACTGAAAGCCAGTGATGGGTAAGACATGTTGAATTCCTATCTTTGCTGGCTATTTAAATATTATTCCCAAATTTGGTTATAAATATAAGCTGCACCAATAAATGCATACAGAAGATATTCCATTCTGATACTTGTTCACATGGCAAACCAATGGAGTGCTTTTTTTTCTTATAGAATTCCTTTTAACTAGTGAAAATAGTAATCTATAGAAGAAAACATTTGTAAAATCTAGTTTGGTTTTATTTTCAGTTATGAAGTACAAAAATAAATTTGTTTATCTCATCACATGATATAATGAACCCTAATAAACAACTATAAGTAAAAAATTAATTTAATTACATTTAAATAAATTTGTATTAATAGTAATTGGGGGTGATAACTATGAAAATAAGTACTGAACTGCTCTGTTTTATCTTTGCAGCTAGACAGACAATAGAGGAAGATTAATATAAATAACATGCTGAGAAATATACCTCCTTTCTTAAGGGGGCCTTGTGTATACCAGGGTTTTTTCCTGCCTTCTGCTGAACTAAACTAAAAGCTATTTTCACACATAGTAATAAGCAAAGTCTGTAAATGAAACTATTTATTTAAATAAAAATCACTAATAAGGGCTTTCCACTTGAAATTAAATTTATTATATTTTTCTTTTAAAATTGATCTTAGTATAAGAAAAATAAATCTTAATTTTCTTCCAAAAAGTGTTTTTTTTTGCCTAACATTTAATTTCCCTATAGGTCCATTGAAAAATATAAAGATTCTCAATGTATAAGACGTTGTTTTTATTGTTCTTTCTTAATATTTCCTATAGTTTGCCTTAAGGCACCTGGCTTCAATGAGAAAGATGGTGTCTTTATGTATCACTGCACCTGATGCTTTCCCTGGAAGCAGCTTGAAGACTCTGCCTCCCCGTGGAAGTCATGCACTGTGGTACAGTCAGTGAACGTACAACAACAGACTCCAGCATTTTTTGGGAAACCTCGAAGCGGGTGGAAAGGTGAAACCAAGCTCACCAGATACCATGATGGTGGACCTAATCAGTTAATTGTGCGAACAAGCTGTCAAAAACACTGATAAGCAATAACTCCAATGAACAACTGCATGGGCTGTTGCAAAACCTTAATGCTGGCTCTGTTGTGACAGTCTACACACAACCAAGATACTAAATGAACTATGTATGCTTCCTATTTGAAACAGCTGTATATATTGATTTTCACAATTTGGCATGTTTATAGACCTATGCGGAATGACAGGTTTATAGGCCACTGATAATAATGTGTGCTTGTGCGGGAACAAGAGTGTTCTTGTATCTGATGTTTACTTGTAGAATTTACATTTGCCAGAGGAAGTATCAAAGTTTAAGAAAATGTTTAGGTTTTGGATGTATTCTGGCATTCAGAGAGTAAATGTAGGTAAAACAAGATACGACATATTGTTTTACTTGTATTAAAACAGGTCATAAAACTATTTCCTGCTCTGATCTAGCAAAACTTTCCTTCTTCCCATTTATTCGTAGCTTGTGGGGAAAAACTAAAATGAAAAGAACCTTTTCAGACTATGACAGAAATGAGACATTAAAATTAATTAATGTAGCAATCCATTGTTGTTATAACAACTACAATAACAAAGAATCCTATATGGTAATGCATGCATAAATCTGAAGCATGTATTGAGTAGTATATAACATTATCTCTTGCAGACATTATATTTGGAGAAATGGGTAACCTTTTCCATTCTTGAAAATTGAGTTTACACAGCTAACAAAACCTGGCATTTTTAGAAATGCTTTCTGCCACTATCATAATAATCTCTTATATATATATATAATATTTCATTGGCAGCATCTTTAATTTAGGTGTTCTTGTGCGTGTTTGTCAGAACTTGTTCTTGGTAATTATTTTTAGAATGACAGACCTGTACCTGTCTGACACAAGCAATGCTGAAATATTTCAACTGAACATTCTCCATCCTCCCCTTTATCATGGAACTTTAGAATTCATACAGACATGGCCACCAAAAATGAGGTGTAATCAGAAATCCTCCAGAAACTAGTAGGAAAGGAATACAAGAATAAAAACTGCTATAAATCACTCATCACTAACTTTCTCTTCTCACCTGAATATAAAAAAATAAGAAATCCTCCATCCTTTCTAGTAAATGTTGTTTAGTAAAGGGTTAAATCCAATAACACCACTTAGCAAAATCAAACCTGTCTCGAAAACCACATCAGTTAATATGAGGCAAACATATGAGAAGAATTATTTTTGAATAACGTTGAAAAGCAAGCAAAAGAAAACCTTATATTCTAGAATAAAGGTCAGTATGTGTATAATTTGAATCATCAGCTGCAATTTGTAACATAAAAAAAAAAAATACTTTGGCCTTAATTATGCTGTACAAGCCTGAAATAGTGCTTTTTTTAAAGGAGAGAAAAAAGACAGTTAAGAAAAGAAAAGTAAAAAAGGAAATGTCTGCAGAGCAAAGTTATAGATTAGCTAACCTTTCTAGAAGACCAGATACTAGAGATTTTACCCGAATGAATTAGCCTCACCATAATGGTATCTGGCCAGGCTTCATTTGAACATCCCTGGTATAATGAAAACATTTTTTGAAACTCTTAGACACTGCACAGACAAATCTGAAAATAAATAATATTCTTTACTCATAAATATTAATGCAGATATTTTTATTTAGCTTATAGTCATTGTCTAGATTAGTAAATCAAAGTTCATAAAACAGAACCTGAAAACAGTGGCAAAGCATTAGATTGTGAATTAAGCTGTCATCTTACTGCAATGGAATCATCTGGCAGATCTGTTTTCACTAAGTTGCAAATACTATGTACATACAGGTGTAAACTTTGTCAAGTTTTGCAAAATTAGAGAAAAAAACCGAGATACAGTTGAAAGTTAAATGCAGGACTGACAAGCTCATTTCCATTTATAAATGTAATATACAAAACATCTAATTTCAATGCGACACTACTTACCAATCATAGCCAACCAGCTAATCAGGTTGCAGGGACATGGCAGCTAAGATTAGCTAGTGTTGGAAAGTTTACTGAATCACTGATGATACTGGTGGCACAAGTTGCTCTTGGAAAAAAATTTTAATTTATCTAACCTTTAAAAATTCTATTATTCCCCTTCTCTAACTTAATATGTGAATAGTACAAATCTACATATGCAATTAAACAAATGAATAACTAATTTGAAAAGATCAGTTCCTTTTGTGGCTTTCCAAGTAAAAAAATCTCCCCTGTTCACCTCTTGAAGTTCTTTCTTCTTGTTAAATACAATGTTGGAAAAAATTATGGCGATACCCTCAGTTTTGTTTGTTTATTGTGGTCAATTAATGGTTGGGGGCTCAAGTTTGAATCCTGATTGGGACCAGCTAGATTTGTTTATTTGGTATATCTTCCTGGCAGGGTTTTTCCTTGCCCTTCTTTACTAGTGATGTCACGTAAGAAATTTGTGGGCTCTATTTTCCTCCCATATCTAAAAAATAAAAATTTTTATTAGGAACTTTCTGTGGTATATGTGCATGCAGCTGATTTCCACTTTCATGAGAAAACTGGGTTTTCTATGGCAGGTGGATATCTTACATGCCAATTGACACTGCAATTTTTGAGCAGTTGTTTTGCTCTGGTTATTGCATATGTATTTCTTTTATAACCTTAGTACTCTAAATTTGCATCTTCACAAGAAACTACTACATTAAGAATGTCAGTGGAGACTCTCTGAATATCCAAACAATGACAAATTGGCTTTATTATGTTAAAAACACAGTTTTTTAACACACATGGTGAACATTTAATATATATAATTTAAAATGTAAGGTGAAGAATAATTTTGGCCACTCAAAAAATCTACCACAAAAGATAATTTACTGTCTTACTAAATAATCTGCAATTTTAAAAGTAAATTTATAAAAAAATCTTGCATTTTTCAAGAGGTTAAAAAAAATTCAAAAAATAATTTCTTTGATTTGTTCAAACAACAAGAAGTCATTTTCCACTAAACATTAGTGCTTTGCTGGATATTTCATTTGACATTAAGATTTTTTTCTTCATTGCTTAAACATGACATAAGCCTAGAGAAATTCTTGCCCTTAAATTTTCCATTCTATTGCTCATTAATACATCAGCACATTTATAGAATTCTAATGCATTTTTCAGAAAGGCAATCTCTGATCCAGCCTGCTAGGGAATCACTTTTACTCTTTGGTAATTATCATACATTGATAAATGTGAAAGGGCCTCTCAAGGTGCAGGATTGAACACATCCTGGCAGACTAATATGACACTACACTCTTCCAGCAGGTTGTCTCTCTTGTATACATAAGCTTACACACAACATAGATATAAGTACATGAAAAATTAGTTAATCAATCAAACTTTATCTTACATCAATCTAAACTAGTATATTTTCAATGTTAAAAAAATGTACTATTTACTAAAGATATATATGTAAAACCATTTTGTTACACACCTAATGTATAAATAAACAACAGTGTTTAAAATGTCCCTATATTAAAATTCAACATTTCTTATATATTAATTAATCTTTTCTAAAGAGTTCTGTTCAAATGCCATAATGAAAGCCACTTCTGTCTTCTGCTGGATTCATTGTATTAGCCTTAGTTAGGTTTATTTAAAATTTCCAGATGATCAGTAAATGAAGAACAGTTTAGCTTGAACTTCATGCTGAGAGTCTGTCAGCCTCATTTTTAATATGGTGATCCATTGACCTGCCAATAAGAAAGGCCTTGTAAACCCAGCTTACTATGTAAGTGAATGACAGGAGCCACATAACTGTAAAATGTTTGAAGGTTTTTACATGTGGCATGCTACCATTTTATATGAAGAAAATATTGAAAAAGTTAAGCTAGAAGATACTCACACTCTCTCTTTCACACAGATAATATACAGAGACACATTTGATGTATTTATTTAGGTGATTGTTCATTTGTTCATTCTAGATCCCTATCTTTGTAAACAAAGTATAATCTTTTCTTGCTATGCAAAATATCATAAGGTTTTGGCTGCTTTAGTGCACAAATTGATTATCTGATAATCTTGAAAAGTGTATAGACTTCTTTTCCTTTTCCTTCCAAACTGCTGAAATCTCTCTGGTTCACTGTTGAAGTCTGTTTGACTGATTGCTAAGTTAACAATAAAATATCAAATAAAAATTAAGAAAAGCATTATCTCATTTTTGTTCATTCTTTTTTTTTTTGAGCCTGCAGACTGTTATCAGCTAAGATACTGACTTTTGGTTTTTAGAACCTCCTCTTCCCATCTTTGTGTGTTTTAGGCATGGCCATGTTCCTGATCAGTTGTTCTTGGATTCCAGCTCTTCCAGACCATATTGGCAAAATCTCATTTCTAATCGTGTAGGATGCATGGTCAATAACTCTAGTTTGTTCTAAAAGATAATTGCCAGTATAGGGGAAATATCCTTCATTTAATTTGGCTGTTTAAATATTTTTATTACAAAATAATTATCCTAATTTGCATATATATTCAAACAATGTAAGAGTGACTACATCATGCTAGTTCCAATCCATGATATTAAAATTGAGATTCATTCAACAGAAATTATGCTACATCCTTAATATGCAATTCAGATGCTTTATATCCACTAAGTACTAGGGATGTTCAGATGAAATCCGGCTGTACACCATTACAGCAATGCTATTACAGTTGAGTTTCTTTTTTTAATTTGCAGTCCCTAGTAAATTAGCTTTAGCATTTCACTAACAGACCCAAAAAAGACCAATGTTTCTTTTTGTGTTTTTTTTTAATCTCCATGCTGGACAAAAACATTTTTAAAAGCACAAATTAATCTGAACATATTATCATTATAGGAAGAATAAAACATAATGTATATAAAATATGTTGCAGATTTATACCTCACTACAAATATAGAGAATAAAATCAAGCCAGAGAAAAGCTGTTGCATGTGCCATCTCAAGAGTTAACTACAAGAGTAATCTCAAGAGAGAGAGAGAGAGAGAGAGAGCGAGCCATATTCATGAACTGTCTCTGCCCCTCCCAATTTTTTTTCATGGATATTACTAATTAGATATAAAAAGTCAGAGGGGCAGAAAGTTTTTGAAACTTATATATAGTCTTTTTGTCAAAACAAGTGTTTAAACTTTACCACACACACACATATTTGTATATATGCAAAATGTTTTGTTGTTTAGTTGATTTAAGGCTACAGATTAGCCGTGTGTATTACTGTTGGAGCAAAAGTAAAAATTCTGCTGATCATTTTATATTAACCCTAACAAAACCAATGTGACATGACAACATCCTATGTTTCAAAACATTATGGTTGACACATTAAAAAAAACAGGTTTTAATGGGTTGCACTTTAAAAAAAGAAAATGCTATTTTTTTTTTACAATGATAGAGATGACTTTAAGAAGTGAATTCAATTTTTTTATTAAAAATAATCATAGCTGTTTTTTTTACATGATCAGAATTCTGAAATGATGTTTACAGCATGTTTCACCACTAATCATTATTGTATTTCAAACTCCTACTGCTCTTTTGTGAACTTTAAAGAGAACATTAGAATAAATTTGTAATGACTTTTAAAAAAAGAAAATGGATGGAACAGAACAAATCCATATGGGTTTGATGAGTTGGGAAGTGAGTATTCATGCTATGCCAATTCTGCAAGAGTTCTGGTTTGATGGTTGGTGGCAGATGATGATTCTGAAGCGGCTGCAGACACATCAGTAAGGCTAGACTGGGTGGGGTTTTGTGATGTCAACCATGGATGGTTAACTGGCTAGGATTGTAGAGCACTGCTATTAACTGGCTGCTTCCAGCAAGGCTACCTTGTCAGTTTGTTGAAGACATTACATCTGACAGGCTTTGATAATGTTTACTGCCATTTTGTGATAGTCCCCCCCCCCAACCAGAGGTGCACTTTTCTGCATATCACTTTCACATTTCTCTGTCTGTTCCTTGTCAAATGATGCAAGCAGGAGTTGGCATCAACATTCTGTAGAATAGTAAATACCTGTTAATAAATGCAAAAAAAAAAAAGAGAATGGCTTGTCTGCTTGTTTAAAATGCAACATTTTAAATATTAATTTTAAAGATTTGCATATGAACAAATTCCTTGTTATTCTGTGAAAAATAGACAAAGAACTCATGAACCACACAATAACACTAAAATCAGAACACAGATACCATCTTTTCCTGTTAGGTAATGAAACAAAGTAATTTGAATAATAAATTTCAACCAACAGGTATTTTCTAATAAAATATAAAATCATACTAATAAAGAACCTAATTTTAGATTTCATCTGGAAAGTCACTCTTTTAGATCTGTACACAATGGAGCTTATTTTAGTTATTTTGTAGCCTCACATCTTGCTGTGCAAGTTTAATCTTCTCTTACACATTAATTTCAAGTAAGAAATACCTTCTAACATCTCCCCATTAGCCTTATCAATTACTGGATCCAATAGGGTGGTAACAGACTAATCAATCCCTCTGCTATTCTCTGCTTTAGTGTAATTCCAATCATAAAGTGATTGATCTGAGGGACAAAGAGTCATCTGACCACTCCAGAATTTGGAATTAATGAAAAAATTGGGCTCTGCTTGAATTCAATAATATTAAATAAATTACAACATAAGACATCATAAACTAAAAGACTTGTATCCATCCATACTGTCAGTGTAATCTTTGATCTTTGGTATGAAACATCATCGCTGATCAGTAGCAACTACAGGTTGAATCTATAAGCAGTCATTTAATAGCTGACAGTGAACATAAAGCATAGGATGGTGAGCATCACTTTCAACAAACCTAAAACTTCCATTCCTTTTCTGAACAAAGTCTCTTTTTAAACTATGACTAGAAGATCTCAGTATTTTACCTATCTAATTGGTTAGAAATATTTTAAAATGTTAAATTAGACTTTTTTTTTTTCCTCTTGCAACATTTTCTTCTTTCCTTTTTAAAGTGAGTCTCATCACAACCTTAATCCTTTGTATTCCATGTCAGTTTTTAACTTACCCATACTGCCTCATGCTTCAAACTACAGAGGGTTAAGAAACAAAACTAACTAAATTAATGTAAATAAATGATTTCAACTCACTCATAATGAATTCACAGTAAAATGGCAGGTTCATGCTCCAACTCTCTTGACTTAGTGCATGAATTTTAATTTTGGTACTTTTGCAGTTTTATATTTCTTTTGTTATGCAAAGCTATTTAAGTGAGTTGCCTAATCTAACTCAACAAACCACCCTCAGACCCACCACAGGTGTAAAGAAAACTCTATTAGCCATTAGTATTATCTGGATCAGCTTTTTTAGAATCCAATTTTTCTTTTTCAATACCAGTATCAAAAGATTTCTATCTTTAAAAAATACAAGTAATTTTAATGGAATATTATTTTCATATCAGCAATTCACTCAGTCTGCTACACAGTTTAACAGAAAAAAGAAGACAGATGAGTAGTTTTCAGATAATCCTGAATAATTTATTAAATTGGTTATTAAAGTATCAAATTGAATATAACACTACATAGAAAGAATTAAACGTAATTCCAGAAATAAAACAACTAAATTTATGTTGTCCACATTTGGAAAAAAGCTGAGCAGGTATGAATACTTTGTTTAGGATATTGAATTATTAGAAAAGAATTTGGTGTAGATTTGATAGAATGTTCCAAGATTTTAAATGTAGAATAATATTCTTTAGTTGTTCAGCATAAAGTCGGCTTCATGGAACTTTCTCAATTCCCTGTCCTGGCTTTGTAAGTTTAAGGGTATCTGACTACAGTGGGCTAGAAGGGGAAAGTGTAAAACTTTTAGCCTTGGTAACCAAGCAAATTTCCTAGATTTTGGTTGAGGGCTTTTGGCAATAATCAAAGAGTAAGCCAGTCAAAATCTCTTAATTTTTAGATGTGGGAGGAAAATGGAGTCTCCAGAGGGGGACCCCCCCCCCCATGAATGGCTGGTAAAGAGAAGAGAAGAAACCATGCTAAAAAGATATACCTCAAACCAAGCCCTCAATCATGGCAGTCAAGTGGTCTACCACTGGACCACCAGTTTCCCTGCTGAAACCTTAGATCAGTGCTTCTCAACCTTTTTTGGGCCATGCCCCACCTAATCACCTCTAAAATCTTGATGCCCCCATGTGGTGATATATTTGGACCAAGACCTCTTCATTCGTACTCAATTGCTCACCTTGAAAATCAAATTGCCCCCCTTAAAAATCGAATTGCCCACCTGTGGGGCATACGCCCCACATTGAGAACCACTGCCTTAGATGCTTGTAAAGAAACTAGATGGTCATCCAAATAATCAAAGGTTTTAAGAATGAAGAGTAGGACCTTTTTTTCATGTATCCAGTACCTAATTTTAAGGGATCATGATTACAAGTTGACTAAAGTTTCAATATAGTGAAATACTAGAAAATACTGATTTAGCAACAGAACTGTAAAATCGCAGTAAATTATGTTTAATAGTAGTGCTGGTATAAATTACTTTTAAAAATTGTCAGTATTCCCATGGAGCACAGGAACAATTAAACTAGCCATACCTTACCTTATAAAAGAATCCAGTTGAAATATGGTGTGCAAATTTTAATCCCATTATAAAGTATCATCTTTCTAGGATGTTTTCAAAACTTAAATCTTTCGGTTATTCAAAACAGCTAAGAAAATAACTTTACTTATCAACCTTGGGTTTATAACCATTTGAAGAGACACCTTAACACGTTTATAATTATCAAAGATTTTCAACATCAAGGACTTAAAAGAACAAATGTTTTCTTATATAATGTCAGGAAGAGTGTGTACATTCCAATGTAGCTGACACATGCAGCTGTATAAAGCTCAAATACACTTGTAATCAAAGTGATTATTTTCTGTATCGTTAAGACAACCTATACTGTAATATCTTTTAATACCAACAAAATCAATTATCACTGCTTAAAAACTTTCAATTCTGTGATAATTAAATTTAAAATTAAATATATATATATGTTTATAGTGTTTGTATTTTTCTCCAGTATTTAAGTGACTTAAATAAAAACATCCTTAAAAATGTACTTGTGGTCTTTAAACCATTCAAATACTGGAGATGTTGAAATGAAACTCAATGCCATAATGGTATCTGGCCATATTTGAAAGTCCATCCCTAGCATAATGCTGCTCCAGCATCTAATTTCTCTCTTATCTTTTTCTATAATTTGAATGCATCTAATGCAATGTCTACTTAAAAAAACATTAACAGCACATCGTGTTTCTGAAGCATAAACAATCTTCGGTCCAATTTTGATAAGCAAAAGCCATAGCTACTATTTTAAGTTATTTAAAAATAAATTTTGAAACTTTTCTCTTTTAAATTATAGGAATTTAAATTTTAATTGTATCTTGATTCTGCTTGTAGCTGAATGGATAGTTTTATAAAAAAAATAATAAATGTCTCTGTTTTCCAAGTTTTAGGATTTTCATATTACTTACTACCTGAGAGGAATTGTAGATAAAAATTAAAAATTAAAAAAAAATATATCAAGTCGTTTTTTTCTTCTTTTCAAATGTAAAATATTTAGTTTTGAAATACTCAAGGGTATACTTAATTCCCTTTCAATTCTCCAACACCGATAAATGTGACTCACCGAGAAGATCAGTGCTTTGCACAGGTTTGTTTTGGAGAATACTTATCTGTGACTGAAAAAAATTCTCCAGCTCATCACACACAGAGCATGAACTGGTCCTCTAAGCATGTTTTTTTCTTCTTGGTGAACCCTGTCCTGACCTTTTTTAGGGTATCTCACACCAGAGAGCTAGGAGAAGGTGAGTTACCTGGGTGCAGTGCTGTGCAATGGTCGAGGTAAACCAGTCAATAGGTACTCTTGAAAAACCTTTACCACATGTACCTAAAAAAAAAACTCTGTTAGAACTCTTCATTTTTAGATGTGGGAGGAAACCCACATGGCTGGCTGGCTGGTGCGAAGAAACTCTGCAGGCAGAAGTAGGCCAAATCGAGCCAGTTTTGACTGAGATTCAAACTCAGGCTCTCAACTATGACAGTCCATTAATCTACCCTATCAAAACATCTAAAACTAGAAAGCATTGACATGATGCTAACAATAAACAGACATGTGGTGTTATGAAGCAGGCCATATGCACTGCTATTAATATTTTCAAAAAAAGCTGCAATGTACCTTGATTGTGCTGTACCAAAACCCTAGGTCTACCCTAAATCATTGATGATGTCTGACAAGTTGAGCAAAATTACAGCTTTCCACCAATGATGCTGGCAACCATCATGTTTTGATAGAACATTTAAAGAGGCAGGGAAGATAACATTTGCAAATGTACTTAAAATATTATCATGTTAAAAATAATTAAAATTATGGTTTGAATGCAGCAAGGAAAGTAAAGATTTTTTTATTTAAATAAAAGATTCAAAATATTTTTGTATAGAAAGAATTCTTTGGTCTCACAAATGAGATTGCTGCTGCTGCTGTTCTTCAATGCATCCAAGCAAATGGTGAGAATAGATTTTCCATTTCCCCTAAAACAAACCAAATATTTGTTCATTCAAGTTGATAAAAATAAAGACTCCAAGCACTAGATTATGTCTTTTGTAAGGTTTCCCAATTTTAAGAACCCACCCACTAAATCAATTGCAACAAAAATTATTTTATAAGTAAAGGAAAAAAGTTTTTAAAAAATTTCGTTTTTAAAATAAAACAATCAATAAAAGGTTTTTATGAATGGCATCAGCTGCCAAAGCAGAAACACATTTGATCTATATACTTTATTTATCGTGTAGGTTTTTCTCTCTGTAAAATGACAGGTACTCTACTATAATCCTCACACTAAATGTTATTTTCTTGCATCTCACTACATAGTGTCTTTAGCCTGGCTATAAAAATCTCAGGTATTATAACTTTATTGGATGAGAGCCCTGAAGGGGGCAAAAAAAAAAAAAAACAATCACTGAGACCAAAGTACCCCTAACAAGGCTGAAGGAAGAATGCAAAGCAGCCGGAGACCGTACTGTTGAAACTTTTACTGCCAAACAAACAGCTTACATACATTTTCCCCCTGCATTCATGACATTACACCATAACACTACTTCGACGTGCCAGGGTTACCGATGCCAAAGGAAGCAGAGACATGAATGAATTCAAAACATAGTGGCAGCCAAGTAGAACGAACTATTGGGGAGAAGAATGGGAAAGTTGAAACCATATAATGTGTAGCCAGTAAACGCAAGGAGAAAAAGATGAAGTGGGTCCTTTTCAAAACTCTCAGCGATCACAGTCTTGTAGTTGTAGCCAAGATGGGGGAAGATAGATAGAGTTTGACAGCTGTAACATTCGGTTCATTATTTTTTTATCCCCTCCCCCTCCCGTCAGTCCGCTTGTGGTAAATTAAGCGTGGCAATGAGAAAATAAGAATTCCGAACAGAGAAAAATGTGAGGTAAAAGATGGCAAGCATTTGAACAACATTACATGGCTCTCAGATTATGATAAGCAGATTGACTGTTTAACTGAAATAACATCTTCCTTTGAATTTTCTACACACTCCTCTAGACAGATGAGCCCAGATATTATTTAAAATGCATCTAAAGTAAAGCCATCTTCCCTAAAAAAAAAAAAAAATGTGATGAGTGATGAATGATGAAATGTAAAGAGAACTGTAAGATAGATCAGAGAAACAGGAAGGAAGTGAAAGATTTATGTCAAGCTTCTGTTTGCTCCAACTCTTCCTTCAAACATGCAAACATCTTGATTTAGCTAGCAAAATTTATTTTTATAAAAGAAATGCAATGATCAATTTTGAAAATTCAACATTACAATAGAAGTCAGATACTGGAAATGTATGAGCTGATTGTATTTTGAGTTTTTAAATCCTAAGCTAAGGAACATCACATTGTTAACCCGTTTATGTTCCAACAACATAGCAGGGTGCAGATTTCTGCAGACGTTTAAAAGTGCTACTCTTTTAAAACTAACCAATGCAGAAGATGAAGACATGAATAAAACAATTTCAGACCAGTCAGTTTCTCTTCCTCCTCTACCAGCCAACCACATTGGTTTTTTGCCCCAATGATTTCCTCCTACATCTATAAAATTGCAGAGCTTTAGCAGAAATTTCTCTTTCAAAGTCAGAAGTGTCAAACCCCACATGACACAGGATTGGTAAATGCTTCCTGGTGGACAACCAAAGCACTGTACTCCTTCGCCAGAGTTGTTGTCCCATTTGTGAGCAGCAGTATAAACAAAAAAAAGATCATTTGGGGCACAGGTAGATTCTTGTCTACTTTAAGATGGTACTGATATTTAAGGAAAAACAACTATAAAGCAACCCTTTTAGAACAGGAACAATGCACAAGAAACATTTCTGTTTACAAATAGCATGTGAAACTCCACAGCATTTAACCAGTTATGCTATGTTCATAATTACTTCCAAATACCCAGTTAGCAGATGCTGTTAGCTCTGTCTTA
The DNA here is from genome assembly GCA_018389105.1 of Nautilus pompilius. Classification (NCBI taxonomy): domain Eukaryota; kingdom Metazoa; phylum Mollusca; class Cephalopoda; order Nautilida; family Nautilidae; genus Nautilus; species Nautilus pompilius. The sequence continues at coordinate 184,336 of JACATO010000677.1, forward strand.
ATTGTTGTCTATATATTATTGGCTCTTTCTTCATCCCTGTCACAGCAGGAGACATACCATAGAAAGACCCATACTTCTACACCACTGGTACAAGCTTATCGATACTGATGCTACAGCTAGCTTTGGGTTTTTTATTTCCAGGTTGTGTTTTCCCAGAAGTTTTACAATGCACAAAATATTCTGGAACCATGTTTATGAGAAAACCTTCCTCTCGTCAAGACATTATTGCTTGATTGATTCTCTCATGTGACTGAAAATCATAGTTCAGTAATTACTCTCTAAAGTCACTTCATGCTATCTGAATACTGTTGTTTCCTTAATTTTTTTATTATTACTTATTTATTATTATTATTATTATTATTATTATTATTATTATTATTATTATTATTATTATTATTATCTTTTAATGTGTGTTATTCACATCCTGAGTTTACTTAGTTTAATTCTTAATCAGAAGTCATCTCTTTAAATTGAAATCTCATTTTTTTAGAAAAACGCACAAAATCAATGACTGGCAGAGGATGTAATAGGAACACTTAGCTTGTTTTTAAATCCTCTTATGCTGTGATTCAATGTTTTGTTTTTTCCTGTAGGAAATGCTCTGCTGCACTGTGGTACAGACTACTCATTGTGTACACAGCTGTAATAGAAACACTGTCACAGTTTCATTACAAAAATATGATTTAATGATCTCTTATTACCGTTTAGATGAAAGGAAAAAAAAATTAGAGATAAAAATTCTGCAATAAGAGAATTTGGAAATTTTGAACAGCCAAGTGTATGAAAAAGATTTGCCTCTTCTTTTTAAAAAAAAAACTTATCCTCAATAATTTGATCATCACATTCTTTTTTACTGCTAAATGTACCAACAAAATCTACCAAAGAATTCTTTTTTCATCTATGGAAGAGATTAGGGTAAAAGTAACAGGGATATGATGTAACATGATTTTACAGCTTTGTAATTCTAGGAAAAACAGAAGAAAGCCATTTTGTTAACTGGAAGCATCTAAAGGTAATTTTTGGTCCATGTACATTTATTTATAAGAAAAATATGCAAACTTGCTACGTGTACATGTTAATATCAGTTTTAAATAAACTATGGCTACTTCTATAGGTCAAATAAACATGAAAGTAGTGTTTAAACTGTTGTGCAATGATCAAAATGAAGATCGATATGACTAATTGTAACAAAGTAAAGGAGTATGTTGTAATAGTGTTACAACTTGTCTCAATTGGTATATTAATATAAATCAAAACATGAATATAAATCAGAAAATCTATTGACATGCAATATTGGAAATAATCATGGAAACAAAAGAAAACTGTGTAAAACACAAATAATGTGATAGAATTTTGGCTCATGTTTAAAAACTAAATGCTCCATAGTAGTCATGTGTTGATATAATACATTGCGATTGGCTGTCATTCAAGCAATCAGAAAAGGCCAAACCTGCAGAAGGACTACAAAGTACAGGCAATGATATTATTGCAATGTAGTGAATGTGTGCTCAATACCAAGACTTCTGGAAAGGAAATATCACATGACAAGCATATAGAAATCAGAGTCTTGGTTAGAGAGAGCTTGCAGCAGATTGCAGCCAACTTCATATTTCAACAAGAGCTGTATGAAACTGGTATTGTTGACAATAGACATGGTCAAGGAAGAAAACCAAAACTTTCCAACTTGATGTTAAGTACCTCAGGATATGTTCTCTACATGATAGACAATGAGGTAGTAGAGATCTTGTGAATAACTAGATACAAGTACAGGCACTAACATTTCTTCAAAAATAAGATACATGCTGGAATGAAGTAGCTGGTCTCACTAGATATTTAGCTGCCAGAAAACCTTTGTTGAAGAAAAGCAAGCAAATGGCAAGATTGCAGCAGAAACAAAAAAGTGAGATGACCAAACAATGACAGTTTGTTTGAATGTGGATTATTCACTAGTATAACAGCCAATGTATTATAGCTACAGGGAAGCACAACATAGGGATGGAATCAATACAAGTGTGAAACTGCATACTGACCAAGGTTAAAATGTACATAAAATCAAAGATACACTGACTGCCAGCAGGTGCATGCAGGTTTACATCCATCATGCCATTCCCTCAAGATGACATCTCACTGTGTGGGAATTCATCTTCCAACATGAAAAATACCCATGCATATAACCAAAGTGACAAAAACTATCTAGAATGTAAAGAAGTTGCACAAAATCCTGATATGAACAACACTGAAGCTATGTGGGATTATATGGTTACTGAGAAAGACAAATGGCAACCTAATGCCTTGGATGAATTGTGAACAGTGCTACAAGATATCTGAAACAAAATTCTAATCATACATTGATAACCTGCATGGAAGAAGAAAAACAGGGTGTCATGCTCCATACAAAGAAAAGGGCTTACATATGAAATACTAATGCACTAAACAAAATATTCATTTTGTTTTGTATATATTTTTTGGAATAGTGGTGTGTGTATTATATAGTCTCTCACATGAAATATTCATTATTAATGAATATTTTGTGCATTTCCATAATTATTTCCAATGTTTTATGATGCATTTATGCATGCATACATATGAAGAGATGTTGAAATCTTAATAACATGTCATGTGACATAAATTAAAACCATAAAATTCTGTTAGCATTAAATAAAAATACATTTGTGATGAAATCAAAAATATATACCAGCATAATGTTACTTATTGTCCCAGTAAAGTTACTTTGTTACAACTTTCCCAACATGAAAGTAGATTGTAACAAAATAACAGGCATCAAAATTTTTAATTTTGCTTCTGATTTATACAACATTGAGAAGACATTCCACCTAAAATTATTGGTTTAATATATTTAAAATTTTTATAAGTAGGTAGTTTTCAACAGCACATAAATTTTTCAAAAGTTGGAAACTTGTTAATTTTGTCATAGCTAACCACATTTTTCCCTACATCAACTTTTCCATATTAAAATTGTAGGTTTTTTTTGTTTTTCTGTGTGATTACACTTAAAGAAAAAAATGAACAAATAGTTGTAGGCAACAAGTGACATGGCTCCTTGGTTTCCAGATAGAACTTTCTGCATTGCATCAGAGTAATAGACCATGCTTGTGAGCCACTCAATTTGGCAGGACATTATGATGTACAAAAACACTATAGCCCCAGCTGTGCTTCAATCTTGGTCTAAAGATGCAGTAATAACTCTCTCGTGTGCACCATGACTTAATCAAAACCATCAGACATTCAAAAAACAAACAACCTTAATGTACAATAGAGAGAAGAATTTGGCCATATGCAACAAGGTTAAGTGACAGGTAGAAGATAGAATATACATAAGTAGAACCAAGATAATAATACAGGGATACTGTTAAAGAATGCCACTAAGAAATATATTTTTTGTCAAAAAGTTCTGATTTGTCAATCTGGAAAAGTAAGAAGCTGAAAGGCAAGGGAAGTGATCTTATGCCAAAATATCCATACCATAATCTGATGTACGCTAAAGCAACACTAGATATCTACTTAGAAATACTTACTCACTTAATGGGCGTGTTCTCAGATGGTACCAGAGTACCTGAACTAGGTTAGTTCCGGTATGTCCATTTATCTACAGATATGTCACTCATGGCAGAAGACCTCCTGGGAAGTGTGAAGACATGTTTGGTTCGATGATAAAAGGGCATGCGTGATTAGAGTTCTGAAAAACAGCTTACAGTACTTACAGTAAATAAAATTCCCCAATTTTGTATAAGTGAGGGGTACAAATATAAAAAAAGAGCAGGTCAATAACTATAAGATTTTGTTATTAGCTTTCTGTAGGCACTCAGGCCAGAGGGGAAAATACCCAATGGATAATGAAAATGGGAAGATGAAAGAAAGTTTCTTCTTAGTTTCTTTTTAAGTCTCCATGTTATGGATTTATGAAATGTTTTGTCAACTAAAATTTGTAAAAATGAATCTGCAGTTAGAGAGACAGACAGATGAACACTTGGATTTTTATTTCTCTTATAAAGGAAAAAAAAAAAGGAATTATGAACATTATTATGAACATTTCCATCTTTCTTTACTAAGCATTTTAAAATTCAATTCTCATTTTGGAACCAGAACTCACTTGTATTTTTTTATTTCTGATTTTCTTTTTAATACATTTAAATCAAAACAGAACAGAAAAAAAAAATAAAAACTTTAACAACATGCCTATAAACCTTTTGACATAATAACTAGGGATATTCAAATAAGACTCTGGTTGAAAATATAAAATTGCAATATTCACTACTAGCCAAGTTTCACTGAACATCCCTTACACATATATATATATATCAGCAGAAACAGTGTGTGTGTGTGTGTGGGGGGGGGGCTGTCAATACCGTTATGCAGCATGTGGGTACATAAACACAAACATTTCTTGTTAAAGGAACTCCCTGTTATTACATATAACAAAGTGTAAAGTAGTAAGTGTAAATTTTAAAATAAAAGAATAACAGAAAACCTTTTTTAATTTTAAAAAAAACTACACACAATCTTTCTGATACTAATCAACACGAATAGTTAGCTCTGCCTTACAGCATCATCATTGTCATTTATCTGCCCACAGCTCACTAAAACAATCTACTTGTTACAGTCAAAAGCATTTAGTCAAAATTATTTCTTTTCTTATTCTTCTTCTTCTTTTCGGATGATTTTTTGTAATACTTGTTTATGCACAGTTCACAAAATGAAATATGTAAATATGAAAAACTGGAAACAGAAGTTATAAGATATCGTAAGTGTGGAATGAATGGAAATGCTAATAAAATTAGGGCAGTCAGGTGTGAATGTCTATCTGATTCACAGTTCTGACACCAAGTGACACCACTTTTGCTTTAATTTCTTCCCAGTGGTCACAGAATGTCTTCTATTTTTTTCGGCATTCTGACAGAATTCCATCCACGGTGACAGGATTAGCTACGGTATAGAAATGATGGTATTAAATACTATGGAGAAAAAATCCCACCCAGCTTTGCCACCAAGGTTTTGGCTTGTTCCCTCTTTCAGCTCAACTTCAATGCAAATTGATAAGTTGTCTTCCATAACAAGAGAGTTGTTCTTTGTAAAAGCAGCTATTTAAATAAGTTTAAAGAAACCATGCAATAATGGTGCAGAGCTTCAGAGTTCTGCAAGAATATTGATGATAGATGAAATGCAGAAGTCATCAAAAATAAAAATGTCTTTTCTTTTAAATTATACAATGGAATACAAATTCAAAACATGAAACAGCACTAAAACAAAATCATATGAAAAACTTTGTAGTTTCTGAGATCTTTCTTGTAAATAACAGATGCTAGAACCTTTAAAATAAAAGTACAGTAGTTGTAAGCTGAGAAAATAGGACCAGTTGACCTGTCGTTCTGCTATTTTCCCACTACTTTTGGTTTTAGTTCAACCTAAATATACTGATTTATGGTGAACCCTAAAGTAAGATTTCTAAAGCTCTCTAAATACCCTGAAATGTTTCTATACAAGTATATGGTTTTCTTTTTCTATACTTGGCCAACTTGTCAATATAAATGTTTTAAGTTTTTCTGGTAATTAACCTGGCTAATAAATCAATAAAAGCAACAACAACAAAAAAAATTTGTGTTGGGATAGGGGTGTGTGCATGAACTGGTGCCTCCTAAGTCCAGTGGCCATAAAATCCACTCATATAATACTAGTCAGAATCACACAGGAAGGGGCCAGATGAGCCTATAAACTGATCCTGTGGGTCTGACAGGCAGCCAGCTGCCCTGACAATGTCCATCAGGAAATGACTGATCACAGCCAATCTAACACAAATACTTATCACATAGTGACCATTCTCCTGACAAAGGGAGACTTGTTGTATCCAACTCTGAGTGGAAAGGGGGGAGGGAGGGAGGGAGGGAGAGAGAGAGAGAGAGAGAGAGAGAAGCAACATGCAACATTAGAGACTTTAAAGGTAAACAGCATTTTGAGATTTAGCATTAGCCTAAGGAAAAAAATTTTTTCTTGTACAGTAATTTAAACATGTAGTTTTTGTAAGGCATATTGTAAGAGTCAAAGGTTTTCCCATAGTTTCGAGGTGTACTTACCCAAGAACAACAAGTGCATTAGTAAAATGTTGCATTTCCACAGCAAAAGTCCCATCTTCCAACTAGGTGTGATGTTTTGGCTAAGCAAAATACAAATTCACTGAAACTGTCCCTCTGGGTCCATCTTTTTCTAATGATCTGTTTGTTCTGTTTAACGACGACTGAGTTCACAGTTAAAATTCATTAAACAATTAACATACACTGTATAGCACTACTATATATGATGTATACTACAGGTGTTCAAATAGAATCTGGCTAAAATCCCATCACTCTAAGTATTTGAACACACACACTAAACATAATCAGACTTTTATGTATTAAAATATTTTTATCCTTAATCTAGAGATGTTCAAATGAAGCCCAACTGTATATAAACTATTTTAAAATTGCTATTTCAGCTGACATTATCTGAATATCCCTAGTATCTTATTGGTTTGTTGCTTTGGTGAAATTTTGAATGAAAGTTTATTTTTAAAAGCAGATGGTGAACAAGTTCACTCCAAACTCAGATGAGATTTAAACCAAAACTTATGTTGTAAGTTATCTTGTAATATATCTAACTCTAAGATTCTTTTGTTGTCTTTTTAATTTTTAAAGAAAGTTAGAATATTTAAATACTATAAAAGTTATTTAGATCTTATTTAATTTACTATTTCTTTCAGATTTCCAAGTATACTTTACCACTACTCTCATTATACATACTTAGAATCTGCTAAAAGCAGGTATAACTTAAATTATCTGCATGGATCTCTTGGAAATAAATGGTAGATTATAGATGAGTACATAAGCCCTTTCAAGCAGCAAAAGGTTTTCAACCACAGTTTGGAATTCTACTATCTTTGAGTCTCAGAATGACATGTGACATTTGGAAATCTCTGGGTCTGCAAATAGTGTGACCTGTAACCTCTTCTCTTTCAGCAGAAAGCTATGATGAATGCTGTCTTGGAACTTTCTCTGTAGATAAGCCTGCTCCAAACTACTCTCATTATTGTTGAAAGGTGTCTGTCATTTCCTGGAGGAGAAGGCATGACAAGCATATTTGACTGAGTGTGGTTTTAGGTCCTGATGAACCATAGAGTCTGTTGATAATCCTTAGCAAAATCAGTTTAACATTAGATCATGTTGGTTAAATGAATTTAAAAAATCATATCTTTAACTAAGTGTAGAATTTTATTAAGAACTCAACTCGAAACATGTCACAAACAATGAAACTATCTTTATTCCAAGAGAGAAAACAACATTAAAATGTTATTATATCTTTCCATACTCAGTATTTAAATACTTTTTCTTTAAGAAATGAAATAAGGCTGTTAAGATGAAATTTAAAAAAAAAAAGCTACTCTCTTTCGTTTCCCTGAAAACAAAACAAAACTTAAAGTAAACAACCTTATAAATCATAAAGCCAGACTTCTCTCAATAAATTCCCACATTATCTATAGTATTAAAAAACTTCCTCTCCCACACATAACACCATCTTCTGCCTCTAAGCATCATTAAAAAATAACCAAATTGTTATCTTTCTAACCCACCATTTGCTCCCCAAGATAGAAATGCAGAGGTCACAAACACTTGGTCACCAGCAGTAAATGATCTTAAATCTTGTAGTTGTTATACTGAAAAATAAGCCACTCTTGGTTCCCCTCCTGTAGATCTTAACACACACTAATTCAAATGCAAAATATCATACGAGACACAATAGTTAACTTTCTTCTCTTAAAGTTACAAAGTTAAGACTCCTGTCTCAAGCCCTTTCTCTCATAGTTTATCTATCTTTGATAATTTACATTTTGGCTCATACGAATTTAAATTTCCTTTGAAAAGAAAAAAAACATAACACAACATACAATTATTATTACATAATAGGTAATTATTTTCACAGAATTTTCAAGATTCACTTTTTTTTTGCGAAATTGGAACAAGTGAAAATTTAGAAAAAACATGTTCCAGGGGATAGACGGAAGGAACCTAACTAGTAGGTATCATCAGCCAACATTCACTGCATGCCTATCATGGAGATGCTATGCTAAAACAAAACCCTTAAATTTTTCTTTTTTTTTAATATTTATGAATGGACATTCCGCTTTTTATCCAAATGTTGATTGTATAGTTTGTTCCCATCTTTCTAAAACCCATTTACTAGATGGCTTTTCTGGATTGCAAATGCATGCTTGCATCACTTGTAAGTCAGCTGGAACTTGTCTTTGAAATAAGGAATTCTTCTGGTCTAAGCATGAGAGCGCTTTTGTGTTAATAAATTTTAGAACTTTCTTTCTGTCTCTATTATACAGAAGACTTTCAATATAACAACTGAAAGTAGAGAGAGAGAGGAAAAGTACTAAAACTTTACATTTTTTTTACACTACTCGCACACTTAATAGTCAGAAAGAAAACATGTTGGATGCAGGGGAAGGGACAAAAAAAAAAAAGAGGGGAATCTCAGACCCTTTTCATGATTAATAGGCTGTCAGAATTCTTACAAATCAGTCTCCTGATATCAAATGATCCTCTGACAGCTTTTAGAATAGCATCAGGGTCACGCACTCACCACTCATTCCAGGCCTACAACAGAGATTGTATAGAAAAAAATTAAAAAACAAAAACAGTTACTACCTAACCCTCCCCCCAAAAAACAAAAGAAAAAAAGAAAGGTAAAATTTAGTGTGGAAGAGAATGTGGAAAGTCTTCAATATTTCATCATTCTCTGTCCAAAAAAAAACAAAAAAAACTTTCTAGATTTGAGAAAAATACAGTAGTAAAATGTTAGACGTTATTTCTGTCTGAATAACTATTATTTTACACTTAGCCATTGGGTATATGTAATTTCAACCTTTAATGAAATAATTTTTCATTAAATGTCAAGACTTGTTCTCAATAAGCAATTTAATCAACATCATGCACAGACTTCAAAAATTATCCTGGAGATATTTTTCGGAATGAGTCTCAAACTTATTGTCAATGCTTCTGACACTGACATAGGAGAGAGGAAGGAAGATAAGAAAAAAGAGTCTTTTATGCAAGAAATGTTTTTGTTTTTTTTAGTGGATTTAAATGGAATCTAGACAACATTTCTTTAAAAGAATAAAAATATGACATAAAAAACAAACGCAATAATTACACACAAAATTATTTTAGAAAATGGAATTAATCCGAGAGAAATCTGAATTTCTCAAATTTATTCAAACAAATGGAAAAACAGCAATATTATCAGCAAATAAAACACTGAATGGTTTTCAAAGAAATAATAGACTACAAATACCATTAAAGATGGCTTCATGTAGTATTAAAACCAGTTTCTGTTTCATCTCCATACATAAGTTCATGATATTACTACACATGAAGAGTTTAAGTTCTTGTTCTAGTGTGGAGGGTATTTTGCTTCTTCTGATACCACTGATACTATTAGTTTTTGACTTTATATCAAAAATAGAGAAAAACTGGTAAAATTGTTTTCAAGAACAAATGAGGAAACTTCCAAGTGTATTTCTGTAGTTTTGCTTTAATGCATGTGTTAGAAGCACAAATGGTGATAAATGTGAAAGCCTTCAGGACAGGAATACTTCTGATTCAATCTTTATTGGATCACGATGAGGAACATAAACATTTTTAAATATAATACTAAATGCTGTAGTATCAAGTTAAGGCAAAATTTTTCATGCTAAAGAAAGCTATCAGTAAATAAGGTGTTAAGAAAAGGGATATACAGGCTCTGCTTACTGATCTGTGCCTTGCCTGTCAAGGTCTAAGGACATCTCACAGCAGTGAGCTGGAAGAGAGTAAGGTGTGCAGGGGGGGGGGGTAGTCTTAGTGATCTAAGTACAGTTGGTCTACCAGAACACTGTTTTTAAATGTGGGAGGAAATCCACATAGCCAGCTGGTGAAACACACACACCAGAGAGGTATACCCAATTGAGCCAATCTTAACCAAAAGTCAAACTCAGGCCCTTGACCTTAGTAGTCCAGTAGTCTACCAATGGACTATCCTATATATTTAAAATTATTGAAAGAAAATGCTAGGTAATGTTTTAGTTATTGAATAAAGGAATATAATTTTCAATCAATTATACTACTGTATAGAAATATTTGTTCAGCAGAAATGTAGGCAAAAACATCACAATAGTATAACTTCCTCAATCTTGGAAACAAATAAAGAAAATGAAGCAAAATGTAATGATTATTTCTCTACTCTTTGGAGTAATAATGGCTTTCTTCCTGCCTTGTTTCCCTGCATTAGCTATAACACATTTACAGCAATTTCAAGATAAATCTTAATAGTGCTTTTTTTAAAAAAAAATTGTAAATACTGTTATTCATTTGAAATATTTTTGAAAAAAATAAATATATATTAATACAAATGATTATTGTTGTTTAATATTTCTGTTTTTTTTTTGGAAGTACAAATTCAGGAAAAGTGAAGAATAATAATCTGAATGATAACTGGAAATCTATAATGTATGTTAAGGATGCTAACATAGGAGGAGGAGGAGGAGGAAGTATCACAACAATACCATTTTTTAAGCAATAACATACTTGAATGTCCTTAATAAGAGTATAGCTTAAATATTTGACAAATTAGTCTTTCTGGAAGCCATAGAATGCCAAGCTTAAGCAGATATAGATTAATTTATTACATTTGCCTCTAGTTCTGTTAAAAAAAATATTTTCTGATATGAAACCAGGCTTAGATACAGAAATAAATATAATGGATCAAACAAATGGATAAGGTTGACTAAAATTGCTCTAACTTATTTGAGTAAAAACAAATATTAATTGGATAAATTACTAAGGTGTGCAGAAAAGATTTTATTTTTCAAATATTTTTGCAGTAAAGATGATTGACAGAATTTTAATTAAGTTAAAGGAAGGACATTTAAAAAAAATTATTATTGAACAGATTTATGCTCTTAGTAGTAGTGGTAAGAAAGTGCAGTATTGCAGTGCTATTCTGGGGCCAGCAGCATATGGTCTCCCTCTTTCTTGCAGAAACTTTTCTCCAGGTACTCCACTTCCCTCAAGCATCTATAGCTGTTTATTGCTATGGGAGCTAATGTTAACATAAACTCTGCGTTGTTTCTGATGTGTCATTCACACACAATTAGTCCTTTTTCTCACTGGCCCACTGCCATCTATACACTACCATGCTTTATTGAACAGAATGAACCCCCTAGAAAATTTTAATTTCTTCTCCTTTCACGATAGATTGTTAGTTTACACTAATTTTAAATGTTTGCAGTTTGACAAATAAGCTCTCCAATAAATATTAATTTGAATTCTATAAAAGTGAAAGTATTGGAGGCCTTCAAACCAAACACAGACAGGCGCCATTATGGCAATGGTACTTCAACTGGGTTTCAACTGAACAGCCATAATACATCATAATTGAAATCTGAGTCCTTATGAGCTTCCAACTTATTAAAAATGAGAGTAAATTGTTTCTTAAAAACAATGTTTTCACCTTTTGTTCACTTTTAAAAAATAGTTGTTTTGCTGAGTAAAATGTTTAAACTGATGAGTCTCTGTATTTGTAAAATTTCACTGTGTATGCACATCTGCATACTGTGGTGTATAAGTGATCATGGAGTTATGTAGATAATATTTTTTTTTTTCCTACATCAGAGAATTGTTCAATTTTGTGGGTTCTGGAAGGTTCCTTGTTTCTTAAGCTGAGAGGCACAGATAAGCAACAAAGAGTCATAATTGTGATCCAGTCAACAGTACCATGTACTGTACACAGATGTCATGATTAATTTAATAAAACAATTTAAAAAAACATACAAGCATTTTTTAACTCGGACTATTCAAATACATGCATCTTCTATCTGAAAAAATTTTTACATGCTTAATAAAATCTATTCCAAAATATTTCACGCATTCTTATCTAAGTTACCTTTAAAGATAACCTGTTAATGATGATATTTTTTATGGATGTCGTTTGACATTCTTTTTTTAAATATGGATTTTTCCTTTCACTAAATGCCAAAGATTAGCTACTTTTTTCTTTGCATTAAAAGGGGAGTTAAATAAAAACCAAAACTGAAAAGATCCATGAGCAAAACTTTTCATTTGTTTTTGCTAAACTGGGCTTTCTAATGTGTAGCTAGTGAGTGCCAATGATTCAGTTTATACACTATATAATTTTTATATGAACAAATTATATGCAAATTATTTAGAGCATGTATATACAGGGTGATTCAGAAATATGTATACACACTTTGAACACATCTATTTTTAATACTTATTGCAGTGAAAGAAAAATTTATGTACACAGGTGAAAATGCAAAAACAACATACAATGTTAATCTTATGTCAAATGTTTAAAACTGCAATGTTGCATACTTCCATCAACATGGCAGACAAGGCTGAGTTTTGAACAGAGAAAACAAACTTTTAAAGTAGTATTTTAAGTATGAAAATGTAAAGGAAATGCAGCATGTCTGGTTAAGAGAGTATGAAACATCAGCTCTCACACATTTATCAATTAGTCATATACATGATAAAACCACATAACTGTTACAAATATGAATAAAATCTAGAGCAGGAGAAAAAGGAGAGCATGGAGCCTTGAAAATGTGGAAACGGTAATATACCAGGTTTTTCCAAATAAGTCAACAAGGCAGTGTGCATGTGAATTGGAGTCAGTTTACCTACCATGGAATTGAAGTGGAAACCATACATACCTAGGCCTTTACATGTTCTGAATGAAGATGATCCAGATAGAAGATTACAGTTCTGCGAGTGGTTCATTAACATGTGCAATCAATGTGGTGATTTTAAGGATAGGATAGTTTGGTCTGATGAGCCATCCTTCAAATTGAATAGACAAATTTTCATACTGTTTTGTGCAGTGCAAAATCCAAACATGGACTTTCTTCTTGTGGCATTGTTGGACCTTTCTGTTTTTAATGATACTTTAACCGGTAAAAATTATCTGGAAATGCTATGCAATGATGCTGTTTCTACAATAAAACATCTGTATGGAGACTCTGAGGTTTTCTTTCAGCAAAATGGTGCACCATCACATCACCACAGAGATGTTCAAGCCTTTCTTGATATGGAATTTCCTGAGATGTGGTTAGGTCGTCGTGTAACACTACTGGTAAATATCACTGTATGTGGTCAGGTGGTCCTGAAGGACAAAGCGTACAGTGCTAAACCCCAAACATACAAGACTTGGAAGAAAATACTGAACAGGAAGTACGCAATGTTTCAATTCACATGTACACTATTGTATGTTGATCTGTCTCAGAACATTGTGGTGCGTTGTAAATGGTGGACATTTTGAACATCTGTCCTAAGATGACAATTGTATGATATTTTCACATGTTTACTCATGTACATAACAAAATTTTGTTTATTCAGTGATATAAGTATTAAATATACATAAATCCAAAGTGTGTATACATATATCTGAATCACACTATATCTTCAAAAATTTTGTCTTTTTCTTGATACAGTTTAACAACTGAAAAATTAAACTGTTAATTCAATCTCAGTAGGAAGCCGGAATGTTCAACAGTGGAGGGAACTGTTTCGATACAGACAGTTGGCACTTGGCACCAGAAAAGAAGCCACTTATTTGCCTGCAGATGGAGTATTTAAGACTGACTTGAACTTTAAGATATCAATTCTTATTATAAACATTTGCCTGGTGAATGTCAAATATATATATTCCTGATTCCAGTTGTTATTTTTTGGAATTCTTTTTTGTGCATGGTATGCCACTTCTGGAAATGCTCAATAAATGTTGGACAGAGATGTGAAGCACAGATAGTAAGCCACATTTGGTCCTAGTATCTGATCCACCCATTCTGATAGCTAGCTACGTAAACCTTAGACATTTCACAAGTCAAACTTAAAAATATATGTAAATATAATGAAAAGAATCATTTGGATGAAGTTACATGTTTCTTCCAAACTGTACAGCGACAAAATAGTGGAAACCAGAACTAGTTGATATACGGGAAGGATCCTACATCATCAGAAATTCCTAGTTAAATGTACAGATGAGCTATACAATCAAATCTCATATCCTCACCTTACATCTAATTAGGAACACTCCATACAACTAGCCCCAGTCTCCCATACTGTAGTAAAAAAGACAAAAAAAAATATTAAAGCCTCCACACTGTTAAATGTTTGTCAGTTAACAAAAGTGTATGGAAAAAAAAAGGAAGGAAAAAAAATAATTCAAGATTAGGCTGCAATAAATTTTACACAGGTAAAACACATCCTTTCATTAATATGGAAATAACTTAAATCAATCATACAATCATCAGATGATTTTTCTTTCAGATAGAATATTTTAACAAAACCTTAATTAGCATTTTTATTTCTTACAACCAGAAAATGAAGTCCTCTTAACTTTGAGAATCCAATTCCTATGGAAGATTTATCGCTGCTATTTTTTTTTTTTTTTCCCTTTCAGTTGGTTTCTTTTAATTTTTAAAATAAGAAAAATATTTACAAGAAAACAAAGTAGACGTGTAGTGGCCATTCGTTGTCTGGCAGACAACGGCTAAGGTTTTGGTGAGAATGTCAGCCAATCCTCGATCTACACGCCTTACAACATGATTGGAGAAAGTGAACACCTGATTGTTATCCGTCAGCTAAAATTTATCAATGTTGTCAATTTTTCTGCATATTCTGTTCACGTTCATTTTTCCTTTATGTAGCGGGTACCGAATTACAATCATGGCCGCCAAAAGTTTTGTATCAACCTAGAATTTTATAATTTTACTCTATAATTAAACCTGATTAATTTGCATAATTATGTCATGTATTGAAGTATACACCACTTTGTAGTTTTTCACATACATTTTTCCCATAGTGACAATTCCAAATCTAACACAAACACATGGTTTCTGAAAAGACTTAAATATAAATCATGACAACCAGTGTCGCTCAATTAGAAGAGGTCCTGAGTACAGAGTCAAGCTACACGAGCATAAATTTGAAGATACTATTGAATAAAAATAACAAACAGAGCAAATATTTGTGATTCTACACTGCACAAATGGGAAATTTTAAAATTCATCTAAATGATAATCATTGCCATCAAATGATATGTATTTAAGTAGGACAAGACTGATGCAAAATCGAAAATATATCACTACTAGTTGGAGTACCAGATAATGCATGAGAAAAAATGGCTTTAAGCCAATATGCAGTAGGTGGTACTGGTACATTACCAGTACAAAACTACAAGGGTGTTCAGAAAATAAAGGCAATATTTACATCATTGGTTTCTAAGTCTGACAAAGAAGTAAACACCATGTTGCCACAATGTGCCTGTTTTGTTCACAGGTTGTGCACTAGTAACCAAATAAACATCATGGCTGTGCAGTTTTCAGCATACACCAGAGAAGTGCTTGTGGGCCAACTGTGTTCTGCTGACTAAAATCCACCAGAGGCTGTTTTGCAAAGAAAAGTGTACAAGTGGGTGGATAAGTTTAAAAATTACCAAACATCAGTAGTGTATAAAGATCGACCAAAATTCTCCTGCGGCAGTGCTTCACCTGAAGAAAACATTAGCAGAGTGGACACTGCTCTCTTTGATAACTGATGAGTGGGTATTGATCAACTTGTCAATGCATCTGGGATAAGTGCAGGCAGTATCCATGCCATTATCCATGAACACCTAAACTTCTGGAAATAGCATTCATTGAGTCCCAAGGCAAAGCATGGGAGATTAAAACAAGGTTAATGTGAGATCACATATCGCTTGAGTGATCAACACTTTGAACAGATTGCACTTTAAACCTTTGTTACACCTTCCCTATAATCTTGATCTTGCCTTTCCAATTTCCATTTTTTTGGACCCTTGAAAGATGCTTTATGAGGTTGAAGACTTCCCAGTGGCCACAAGGTTCAATAGACAGTGTAGTTGTGGTTTACACAGCAACTGAAAAGCTTCTACGAGGATGGTGCTCATTAAACACAGTCCAGTAAATGATACCTGATCACTGGTTTCATTTACGAATTTCCTTTACTTTCTGAAACAATCTCATAGAATTTTTGTTTCTGAAAGAGAATATGATCAGTAAATTAACCAGTTTTAAAAAAGAAAATATTTTGAAAATCCAGGATAATAGCATAATTAACTAAATTGCAAACATGATACCAGATTTCCAACATTCCAGAAAAACAACAACAAAAAACACTTTAGAAATACTCAGGTGAATGCTTCATTTAATTATTAAAGGTAATTATTTTGAAAAAAAAACACAAGAATAATTTATTTTTAGAAAATCCGATTCGTACATATTCTAGGGATGTTCAAATGAAACCTAGCTGGATACCAGTTTGATGATGCTATTTCAGCCAGGTTTAATTTGAATGACCCTAGCTAGTATATGTAATTGTGCCTTCTTATCCTGACAACCTTACTGTTAATTTTACATCGCTTGATTCATTCCTTGTGTACAATGCAGTATGAATTTCCTTTTATGATCACTCAACGTTACAACAGCATTTCAGTGGAGCTGACATTAATAGGTAATCAATTTTTAGCCAAGGCTAGCAACAGCAATCAATCTGCTATTTTTTATGGACACTGTCTGATTGAACAGGTGTAAAACACCTGAGCAAGAAAGATGAGCATAGTGGTGGTAAAAGAACTAAACTTAGCTGAAGTAGTTCTTGTTCATTATCACAAGAAAAATGTAGTTACTGCTGTTAGAGCCATTATGCATTTTACGTTAAACTATTAACCCTTTAAGGAGTACACTTTCATATTTATGGAAAGTGGTACTGATCCTGACAGTGTAATTCCATAAATATAAATTGCAAGATTTTGTGGGCTGTAGGAAGGAAATTTGTACATGATTAAAAAATAAGGGAATGACTCAATTAAAGTGAATTTTTTTTCTCAACCTTTTTCTGTGTAAATAAAAACCACTCCCACAGGCCAAGCTAATTTTTATAAAACCCATGCCTCAAAGGGTTAGGGTCAAAACTACTTTTAAAATGCTGAAATAAATTGTTTTTAAATGTCTTTTGCTGTTGCCACCTGAAGAATGCTGGTGTCAACTGTTTTAGCAGGTGGTCTGCAACTAGAGTCTTCTGATACAGAATGATATACCAATAACAATGTAGTTATTATCATTTTTTGTTTTGCATCACCAGCAGCTGTGATTACTAACATAACCATCTTCTATAAGTGAGAAACAGAAAACCCCCAAGTACAAAAATAACTGGAAACATTCAATGAGTTTCTATGTTATACATCAATCTCAACAAAGATGATGATTGCTCCCTATACTGGAAATGATCCTAATGAAGAAGTGTAATGCTGCAGTTAACCATTAGAGAACGATGCCTATTCTATGTCGTAAGAGGTTTGATTGACACTTCTGACTTTGACAGGAAAATGCATATTAGAATTCTTCATGTTTAGATGTAGGAAGAAACCATGCTAGGGAGATATGTCAAACTGAACTGACCCTGACTTGGAAATCAAGCTAGTCTTCAGCCTTGGCAGTCCAGTAGTCTAACCACTGGGCCACCAGTTTCCTCATCCCTAAGAAGTTTAACATTTTCCTTGCTTTTTCATGTTCATTGACATTAGCTAGTATTTTCAATAAATACATTTGAGTACAAAATGGCAAAAGAAGAATTTGAGCAGTTTGATGCTTCAACTTTCTTCCATTTTGATTAATGTTCTTTTTAATTTAAAAGGGAATCATAATTAATAAAGTTGTGATTTTTTATTTTGTTCAACTAATTTGTTAGGTACAGCTTGACAGATTGTTCTGCAAGCATACTAATTAATGGTACGGTAATTTTCCACTGTTTACTTTTAGTTTCCTTATGATAGTTTTTTTCCATTTGTTGAAAAAAAAAGGAAAACAAAATTGATGATTTAACTAAACTACAAACCAACTGCACATTTTTGAGATAAATTTTTAAGTAAAAGATAACAAGTTTATTCTCACAAGTTTCTGGTTGAAATTTTGTATAATCTCATGGTGCCTGTCTATAAAGTTACAGATACAGACTGGAACACATCGCTGAGCACTCCAGTTTTCCTTGAAAAATGAAGAGTTCTAGTAGGGGAGTTATAAAAGTAGCACTGCAAATTGTTTACATTTGGACTGGAAGAAAAGTTAAACCAGGTAAGAAAAACAGCATTACATCAGATGGATAGCTTGGGTTTGAAACTTGTTGCAGACTAATAATAATGTGTTATTATTTAATATTAAAGTTTATGTATTATAAATGACATTGAACAGATGCCATAGTATTCAGAAAAAAAAATATATATGTTTATTACTGTGATACTGATAAGCATTTCTAAAAATTCTTTAAAGTCCAGTACAGTGCAATCAGAAAACCTATGGTGTTTTGAGAACCATGATTTTCCACTAGTTGTAAATCTATTCACAATACACACATTTGTTGTCTGAAGATGGAATGCCAGTATTAAAAAAAATAAAAACAAAGCCAAAACCAAACCAAATCAATAAACAAACATAAATAAAGAACTGATATTGTAGTAGATATTTTTGTATGTATGAATGTGTGTTCATAAAAAATACTATTCAGTCTTTTTGAACTTCTCATGTCTCATGGGTTTGGCATGAAACTGAAGTAAACAGTTTGGGCTGTTTCTGTATGTGACAGCTTCAGCTACATGAATGTAAACAAGCAGTTGCTTTTAGATGACCCAAAACTGTGAATGCTTTTATTGCCAGTCTTCCAGGACTATATAAACAATTTCCATCAACAGACAGGGCCCCCAGCTCCCTAGTTATGGCTCCTGTACAACACAGAGCTGCCCTTTCTCCTGAAGTAGTAAGAAATTTAATGAGAAAGAACCGTCACTCACCAGTAGGCTGGCAAAGACAGGGCTGTGCCCTTCATGTCAAGGGATACTGATAGGCAATTGGCACTTAATGGTGTATATACAAAGGAGGATGCAGGCATCTCCTCACCAGGGCTCATCTCACAGGTGGTAAGGTAATATGTAGGAGGAAGGTCTGAACAGATGACTGTCATGAGCTTTTCATAGCTTTGGCATAATTGGGGTTAATCTTTACAGCAGATTCTGATTGGAGGTGGCCTTCTAACAGTTTTAAAGGCTGAATTTTAAAAAAAAGGAGAGAGAGCTAAAGCTGAAAGTAAACATGATTCAAAACAATGTTCTGCCACTACCAAGCATACCTACTTTTAGAGCTTCAGCTTGAAGATAACAGTTTCAGTAGTGTGGTAAGAAATTACCTTTTTCCTACTATTTCTCTTTCTTTCAGAAAAGCTTTTTCAATCAAAACAGGTAATTTTGGACAGCAGCTAAAAACAAAAGTAAAATGAAACAAACTAAACAATGATCATGACTATGTAAATAACATTTAAAGTCTCTTAGATTTTAAATACAATGGAATTAGTTTTTTCTTCTTCTTGGCAAGCTCCTGTCCTGACTTTGAGGACATCTCGCAGCATTGACAAAAGTACCTGTAAAATCAACTCAATGTGTCTACCTGAATGAAGCAAATTGCTTTTTAAGACAATCTACTAAAAGGCACCAGGACTAATGGTAGATATCATGTACAATATCTGACATGAAGATGATTTATTGTTCTTTGACCTAAGAAAAATAACAAGCTTAATTTCAGTATCAGTTTCTTTTACAGAAGACCATAATCCTAGATTATGCAAAACCTGGAAAAAGATGCGTTTCAAAGGCTTAATTTTAATTTCTAAATTCATAAAAATCACTGACAGACTGTTTTCTTTTAGTTCTGTATCCCATACAAAACCATGTTTATTTGCTACAACATTTAATTGTTATTGTTTTTCTCTACACAACTTCTGACAGATAATAAAATCAAAAAATTAATCTTGTTCAACTTTTTTCATACATTTGGCTTAATTAATAATGGCTAATTAACAGTTATATGTCAATTATTAAAAAAATTATTGACATGACTAAATGGACTTCTAAGTTGGATGGGATAAATAAACTGAACTTTGTTCTTAATAGTCAGATAATCTGTGAAAGTGGAAAGTGCTGTTGGGACACTGATCATCCCAGACTAATCACATACATCAAACACCAGGAAACCACTGGATTTTATTGAAAACTATAAACAAGGATAATTCATCAAGAGAAATGTGTGGAGACTGAAATGACAAAACTATCAAGGTTCATGAGATTTTATGCTTTAAATGGAGATTAAAAAATTATTACCTTTCATCTGTTAATGCCCTTAAAAAAAAAAAAAGATAGATTTTTTTTGTTTTGTTTTCACTAATGGACTTTTTGGATGTGAAAATTGCAGTATATTTCATAGTAATAGCCCCTATAAGGTTACCTACAGTCTCCTTTTTAAAACCTGGATGACAAAACGGCATAATTTAATTAATGCTAAATCTTCCATGATCATCAGTGTTATAGTGCATTCACAGATACACAAGATTCCCATGAGAATGGACCGGGCAAATGATACTTTAAAAAAGATAGACATGTGCTGCATTTTCCACCATCAACCATTTTGCATCCAAAGTTTTTTCTCTTTTGAAATTGTGCTTTTTAATTTTTATTTTGCCTATGAAAGCTTGAAACAGTTTGATTTTGAATTGTAGCAGCAATTCAGTTTTGAACCTAACACAGAGTTAGGTACCAGCTACATTGACAGGTACTGAGGCATGCAAATGAATTAAATAAATAAAATATCTATTTTATAAATATCAGTGAAGTGGTAGCCTGTTTTATGATCACGTTTTGTAACTACGATCTTCTATACTTGCTTGAGCTTACATGGGTTAATAATGCACACATGTTTATGTCATGATTAAATCTGTAAAAATTATAATTCTTTAAAACATATTCAAATAACATTTTATTTATCTGTCTGTCTGTCTTACATATCTCAAGCAAATTACCAAATTCAAATATGGAATTAAATTGAACAGTGTTTGGACTTTAAAATTTATCAAAACAAACTGCTTATCTCTCTCTCTCTCCTTTTTAAAAAATTTTGCAAATTTTATTTAAAACGAAAACTGGATTTATTACTTTTTTTAAAACAAATCTTTGTTGTTTTATTCTGGAGAATACATGGCATCCCTATTTCTTTTAGCACAGTATTTTTTCTAAATAACAAAGCATTAGCAGGCCCATTAAAAACAGAATGATGCATCTCTACTCTGAATGGTAATTAAGGGACATTCACTTAAATTCTTACATAGAACTGTGATAAATATTTTTTAAAAGACAAGGAATAAAAGGTACCAGAATCTGACCATCATTTAGAGTTGCCTTCTGTAACCCTGCCAGTTTTGGGTACAAACAATGCCTGCTAGCAGAACAGGGGGGGGGGGTCCACACTGCTTGGATGGAAGCCAGCCAGCCTCACCAAACCATGCAGTATGGGCAACACAGGGAAGGTGGCTGGTGGCATGGCAGAATAAAGGAGATAAAAAATAAAACAAAGCGAAAATCAGCTTCATTGCTTTTTTTTAAAAATTTCCTGATCAAATGAGTAAAAAAGGTAACCTTACTATCAAAGAAATTTAATAAATTTAAAAGATTTTGATATAAAATGTTTTCGTTTGATTTTGTTTCTTTTTCATTTTATGATTCTACTTTTACAATAAAACTTCTAATTAATGGAGGCAGATGGTAAAAGTTTGCAAAAGTAACCCAACAGAGTGTTTTATTTTGAGAAAATTTATCATTCCATCCTATCTTGGGTCCAGTGTCAGCTGTAAGAAGGGGAGGATGTTTTGGCTGGGAGACTGGGATGGATCCTTCCTCATCTAAGTCAACTGTCTTTTGGCAAGCTATCTCAATCTTGCTGACAAAATGAATCTAGGAAGAATTATTAATACAAGCCAGACACCTGGGCCAGCCAATGTACCCTAATGTTAGTGGTTAAAAAAAAAAGAAAACCTCTTTCATACAAAGATGGAATTTCCAACACATCAGTAGTACACTCAATTCTTGGCTTACACCTCAGGAGAAAGACAGCTGTATATGGGTAATTAGATTTCTAATAAATGAGTTTAGTTATACTCAGGGGAAAGCTGATTGAGATAGCTAAATGCTACATCTCCAGACCAGGGCCCCACCTTCAACACATAGCCCCAGCATCAGCTTTCAACTGGCTGGTTTACCCTCTGTTGGCTGGTGAGAGTTCCTGACACTACACCTCAGCCTATCTGCCAGATTGACAATCCTGTCTTTCTGTTGTTCCAGGGACTGGCCAGAACAGCCCTTGGATTATATCCTCAGTACCAATCTTGGTAAGTGATATAGCTATAATTCCTCCCTTTATCTATTTGTTTAGAATAATTCTTTCTGAAATCATATCTGTTCTTCATGCTATAGAAACATTTTCAAAACAACATGTGCTCTTCAAAAGTAAGTATCAAAATTATCTTGGACTTTACAACCAGTCAACTATTATTTAAAATCTACAAAATGCTCTTTATATAATCTGCTGTTTTATTACAAAGTCTTTTTCGTATTTTAATGTGATCAATGTCTGATACTGCTTACAGCTTCTTTTTTTTTCTGGTACAATAACAACAAAGTAAACTGATTAAATATGTATAATGTTAAAAAAGAATACATATTTAATGTAACTGTTAATATTTCATAAATAAA
Organism: Nautilus pompilius; assembly: GCA_018389105.1. Classification (NCBI taxonomy): domain Eukaryota; kingdom Metazoa; phylum Mollusca; class Cephalopoda; order Nautilida; family Nautilidae; genus Nautilus; species Nautilus pompilius. The sequence goes on from JACATO010000677.1 coordinate 207,028, forward strand.
AGCTGTTGGATTTCATATCGGTAAAAAAATAATTAATGAATAAACCTAATGTTTTGAAGTGATAGGGCAAAGAGATCTTTAAAGTATTGTATACCAATGGCAACTTTCTAAAAACATAACTCACTGTGTATCTTCTCCCTTCATGCTTTCACACGCTCAGTAATCTTTTTATGAAGAAAAAATTGACAGTACTTTCATAGTAGTAAATGAGACACATCAAACAATGATATATCATTGTTCATAAAAAAAAATTTTTCAGGAAAAATATAGTATAAAATAACACTAGGCATGATGCCCCTCAAGACAGTGAAAATTTTTTTATCATGTTAGTATATTACTACCGATTTTTTTAAAATTTGGTTTCAATGCTAAATTCAATAATTACAAATCATCAAATGAACATATATAAATAATTAATTAAATACTATGAATACCAGACAAAGCATTTTGTGCAATTATGGTGTGCACAATTTTCAATGTGGTCTCCTTAACAGGAAAGCTTTGGCATCTCTCATATATTAGGATGTCTAAGGTTCAAATTTTCTGAAATTTTCTACAGGCTTTTTTGCTAAAACATCTGATTTATACATATAAATATACATTTTTAAGTTTTATTTTAGCTGTAATTTTTTTTTCCACACGAAACATTTAAAAACATCACCACCTTCAGCTGAGCATGGCAGTTAGTTGTTCACTGATTTTTTTTTAATGACTGCTAACAAACATTTAATACCAATTTTACCTAACTCATCTTCTCTTTATTTTTTTCTTAACAAAAAATATCTTTCACACCTACAAGATGACAAATCAAGTGAATTGCCAATCCCATTTAAACAACACCTGTTTTTTTAGAGCTAAGAGTAAATGTGTTTTAGTAAACACTGCCTTTTATTGGGCTTGTACACCTTTCCTCTGTTGGAAGCGGGTTAATAGAACAACAGCTACAGGGGTAGAAGAAAACAAAATAATAACTAAGATAATTTAGTGTCTTGCCTCTGACTAGGCAGATGAGAGGTTAAAGTTTTTATGGACTGGCAGACTGGTTACATTAGGCAACTGTCCAAGATTATTGGTGACAATGGAGCTGTTTTGGTTTTAGATAGCTGTGGTAATTTAGCCCAATAACGGCTCACAAACTGTTCAGAAGAAAAAATAATTTTTGTAATTTCATGATCAAAATGGAGTAATGGTAATCTCATCTTAGATGTTTCATTTAATAAGTATATGAATTCTTAATGTCCAAAGAACAGCAAAATAGGTAGTTCTGTGAAAATTAATAAAGCTAACTAGCTAGTTGGGAATGTTTCAATAGTAAAAATACAGCAGAAGAATGGGATAACATTTTAACCCTCCTATTATGCCCAAGATTCTGGTCACATCGTAATGCTTGTATGTATACAAGATCAGTACTAGGAAAACTAGACAGGTCATCAAAGTTGTTTATCTCTTATTGTGTGTGTTCATGACCCTAAACCAAGAGAAGTTAAAATATTATAGGACAGTAAAAAGAAATAAAATTTTGCAATATTTACACTTGGTGGAAACCAAATGTTGGGTCAAATAAACCTGAAATATAATTAAGGGGGTTGGACTAACTACAGATGTTCAAATGACACCTGCCTGAAAAAGCACTGCCATAATGATATCTGGCCAGGTTATCCATGGCAAAAAAGGTTACTGTAATTCTGTGCAGATCATCTTCACATGTTACATATATATCTTAGAAAAAGTTGCTTCTTATCGTCTGCACCAAATGTAGAGCCCAATAAAATATTTGATGTTTACGCATTTACAAGTAATCCTAAAAGGCTTTTTCAAACAAGCTGCTAAACTGAAAGGAGATTAAACAGAGTTTAAAATACATGCTATACAATTTCTTGTATCTTCCATCTGTGACTGAATTTAAATTTAAAATATTATTTGTATGAAAAATAATACTGACCCGTGTTGCTCATTTAGAAGAGACTAACTTTGTAAATCAGATTTGAAAACATGAAATTTCCATCAAAAGTAGAAGAAAATGTTATACTGTCACACGATATTTAATATTTTGTTGATTTATTTAATAAATATGGCAGTAACTCCATATTCCCCTTCTTTGAACCTGTATCCCAATGTTGCATATAAGACATCCACAGGAGGAAAACTCCTAGTAACTGTATATCACCATATTATTATTAATAATAATACATTATTGTCCAGTGTTCTTTAATCACACTAAATAGCTTTCTTTGCACGGTAAATTGTTCTTAGAATTTAAAATTATAATTTTATAAATTAAATCTTGAAAGTCATTAAATAAAAAAACAAAATTGAAATGGTAGAAATGTAATTAAATCATGTTATTAGCTAACGTTTTACTCAGTAAGCATAAGTTCTTAGTACATTTTCCATGCACCAGCACTGCTGTTAAAAGTTTGCAATCTGATAAATTATTAATGGATTAATCTAACAAACGGCAAATAAAATTTAATATTTCCAAGGGCAAATGTCTCAGCTTCGGAAAGATATTGAACTAATAAACTAGACATTGCAACAACAACGAGAAGGAAGAAAAAGATTTAGGTATCATAATAGATGAAAGTAATGTAAGAGTGTACTACATCTCAAAGCCAGTGAGGTCTCAGGTATGATAAACTATATTACAAATATAAATATTAAAACTTACATAGTTTTAATTTCTTTGTATAAATCATTAAACACCCACATCATCCTTTTAAAGCATGAAGTCAGTATTATGCAAAGAATATAGTAAAAACTGTAATTTTAGTTATGAAGAAACATTTTAAAAAAGCTCTCTGGTTGCCATATTTACCCCACAGATGTCTCTCATGATGGTATGACTGAAGATTTTACAAATTTTTTCTGGAAAACTACATTAATTTAGATAGAATTTTTCGTACTAGTATCACTCTGTGCTGATAAGGGATACAAGTATTTTTAAAAAAACAAGAAATACTGGCAACTAGACATTAGGAAGTACATCTTCACTAACTAAGTGTCTTCCAGGACTATTTTCCCAGACCAAGTATAGAACCACAGCGTGTAAACATTTTTTTTTAAAAATAGACCAGAGGTGGCAAAAGGTTTTATACAAGTTGTCAAACTTCCTGCCTCCCAACTTTCTATAATTAAAACCCTGAAATTAAAGATAAAATGTGTTAATTTGTAAGATCACCCTCAAAACATTGTGCATTCCTATAATTAGCAGCATTATTTTATAGTTACCTGACAAATACAACAAACCTACCTGTGAAAATTCAAACTTCAGTTTCATGCCAAAGCATAGCTATATCCATTCAGTACTGATTTTTATTCCACTTCAAACAAAATCTCTGGATGTCATTTGTAAATAATCTAGGAAAGAATAAAACAAGGAAACAGATAAAAAATAAATAAAAAGTCGAATATGTAAAAAGAATAAATGTGATTTAATTAATTCTCTTTGTTATGTTGAGATGTTCAATTTTATTTTTAAAAAAAACCCATGAATTGTCATTAGGGTAAATAAAAACTGATAAGACAGAAAACTTAATTTTACACTTCAGATTTTAAAATTATTTATTTAATAACTAAATTGACTAACAAAATTTTTAACAGTGCATGTTGTTATTAGAAAATTCTAAATATAAATTTTTAATTAAGAAATTAATGCAAAATGATCATTTTCTTAATTATCAAGATTAAATTACTTTGAATTATTTAGAGGTGTAATAGAAAAAAATGGTATGCCTGTACACAAACATTATTCCAAGTTTTGAAACTGTAATAAGATGCACAACATAACTAGCTTGTTTTGTGAGATGCACATTGTTTGCTTGATGAAGTGACTGCTTAACCATTATAACTTAGACCAAAGTTGAAAGTCATACTGTTAGTTGAGGTTAGTTATTACAGAAGAGCAAGCTATTGGTGCCAGTAATTTTCTAATTAAATGTATAGATGGGGCTATAATCAATGTCATACGTCATAAAGGTAACTCCCTACATTGCATTACAAATATACCAATTACTATGTTAAAATTACTGGATGAGACAGTCTTGCTTTTTAATTTATTCCACTCTACTTTGATTCCTATCTTTCCCCCCATTTTTTTTGCAAGTTACTTTAAAATGTAGCCTACCTTCATTTAAACTACCATTACTTTATTTTTAGCTAAGAGTTTAAATAAATTGTCTTAATATCAAATTATCTCAAAACGTTTGAAGCTAAAATTTCAGTATATTATAAACAGCAAAATCAATAAGTCAGTTATTATTCTTTTTAAAGCTATATAAAAATTAGAAAGTTTTGAAAACAAACAAACAAAATTGGTTGCACTGACTGAAGCTATAATTGTAATACAAAAATTTACATATTGCCTGGAAATCTATGTACAAAATTTTGGTAGTCAGCTTTATTAAGGAGCAGCCTAATATTATTAAACAATTTTTAGTTTTGATAATTTGAGTTTTATTATTTATTTATTTATTTATAAGAAATCATAAGAGGCAGGGAAATTTTTACATTGTTCTTTTTTTAATGCAGTAATCTTAGTGAAAAGCCTCTAAGATTTATAATTATCCTTACTTTGCCAGAGTGAGAAACTGTGGATATCAATCATGACAAACTTTCTCTCTCTTCTGTATTAGCTGGATTTCTCCCCCCCCCTTTTTTTAAGACAAAGTTTCACGTATATGAAGTTCTAATTTGTTTCTAAATTTCTTTTTCACTTAATAAAAACCATAAATGATTAGCAATCATTCTCGTAATTCTAAAATGCATCTCAATAGACATTTTGTCATCATACAGTTTGAAGTGATCTCGATGACTGGTAAACAGGTAAGAAGCTTGAAAAAATAATAATACCACATGCAAGTTAACAAAGTTGAAAAAGTCATATATATACATGTCTGATAGAAGTACAATGATTTGTTGACATCAGCAACAAGAATGTACTCAGAAAGAGAAGGGTTACTGGCATTATAATTCAACTCAATTAACTCTATGGAGTGGAAACCTGACACCAGTCATGAAGCTCTATTTTTGGCTTTAAAAAAATACATAATTATGATGTTTTAACATTGTTGTTTTTAAATGCACAGACAGGCATAAGAAATACCGCTGCAGATCATAAAACAAACATAAAAAAATAAATAAATAATTTTAAAACAAACACTGCATAAAATATCAAGTTTCCCCCCTTAATGAAAGCCATTTGGAGACAGAGTGATGTCTGGATCCTGTAATGTGGAAACTACTTTCAAAATCCGACTTTGCGAAAAACCAGACTTTTCAGCCAGTAAAATTCTAATTAATTTTCTAAAGCGGAAATATAACTGAATGAAGGGAGGGTTTTTGGGGGGGTGGGGAGCTAATCTATCGGATCTCAGGTATAATGGTAAAGCAGCGGTTATTTTGTGGACTAGATACATTAAAAAGGGGGGGAAATGGAACTCGCGAAATTATGAGGCTGATGCGCATATTTACTGAGAGAAAGGAAAAAAAAAAATGTAATATTTTATACTGTTGATGTTTTACTGGACTGGAAGTTATTCCTCAACATCTAGGATAAGAAAAAAACAAAAAAAAACAGCAGGTATTCCCGAAATAGGTGTGTTATATAATAGCATACGGTGAAATAATGGAACCCATTTTCTCATACTATACAAGTTTCGATACGTTCCTCCAGAAAACCAAACGGACTTAAAATGTAATACAAAAACAGCTGAATTAACCTATAAATGCTGCTGCATACGAAGAATAATGGTGGTAATAGTAACCACTTCACGCCACAGACGTAATGAGTCCCCTAACGGAACTGGTTAGCGACCATTTAACCGGAAGCGGATGCCAAGTAATGTTGAAGTTAATATATATATATATTTATTGGCCCTCATAGATTACGTGTAAAGTTAACTTCGTGGATTAACTCGCCCGTCAAATCAAACCGAATTAAATGGATAAGCTAACCTTAACAAGGAACCGAGCAATGGATTCACCCAGCGGCCACAATTTAGAGAGAGAGAGAGAGAGGAACCGGAACGCCGCCGTTCTGCAGCGTCCCGGCTCAGACTAACCACTGATATGAGGTGACCACAAACTCTTGCGTATCTCTCTCCCTCTTGTTGGGGGGGGGGTTTCTTTCAAAATTAGCTTCAATTGAACAACCCCGAGAGAAAAGCATATCAATTACTGGAAAAATAAAATCCAGGGGATACTGTGCGGCACAAGAATCACTAACGCGAGTTTCTCAATAGGACAAAATGGCTGGTATCATAATATAATGTAGACATTCTAAAGGTATGCAAGCTTTGTTATGTACCTTATTTTATAAAATAACAGAGTTGGGGGGGGAAGGGGGATTTTTCAACGATTGATTAGTTTAGAAGTTTACTAGAACCGGTTGGTTTATGTGACGAAGGGTCGCCTCTTCCCTTCATGGTGTCCCCTGGCTGCGCACAAGATGGCCGAAAACCATGGACTTTAGAAGAATGGGGGGGGAGAGAGAGAGCCCTCTAGGACTATTCTGGCTAGCGGGGGAGGAAATTGGAATGCCTAGAAGAAACCTCCCCCCACCACATAAAATCACACAGACAGTGAAATTATAATCCCCACCAATGACAGGTGAGAGTACTAAGGGGACCCGCCAGCACCCCCCCAAAACGTTTAGTTTGAGGTTATATTTCTTTTTGTTTTAAGTCTTTTTTTTTTTTAATTAAAATTTTTGTTGATTTTTCTTTTGCATCATCTTTATTTCAGCCCTTTTTCTTTAAAAAAAAAAGGGGGGAGTTATAAAACTCGCCTGTTTAAAATTATGATCAAAACGCTGCTGATATAAGGGCATTTCGTGGCCCACATATTCAGACTTCAGAGCGAAATTGCTAAAGGTTCATAAAAACGAACAAATTTCCAGTTACGACAGAAAGATAAAAGGAATTTTTCGCCGGTCTTTTGTGGTTTACCCTTTCAGCTCCTCCCCTTTTCACGCTGTATCATCTTCAGGGTAATTTTTGCTATAACTCAAAACCAATCTCTTAAAACAGGTAGTAGTCCTTCCCCTGAAAGGGATACCTCACGACAGATGCTTCAGCTGTATTATCTTTTAGATTTTAAGTGAGATTATGAAGTAAATAGAGATGACCCCTCTCTCTCCCTCTCTCTCTCTCCCTCTTTCTTTTTTTTTTTTTTTCCCATCAAAATAATAAACAGATGTGTTTCAGTTTTATGCTGGAAGATGTATCATTCCATCTCATTTGTATAAAAAAGTCAGTAGCATTTAAAAAAAGATGGGTTGGAGGGCAGGTACCATTACGGCGACGCTATTTCACTCGGTTTTAGTTGAAAGTCCCGAGTACTTAACTTAAAACTTCTTTTTTTTTTTCTTTTTGTGGTTCAAGTGCCATGGTCACACATTCATTGATTCAAATGACATTTTAATTTACTATTCTTAAGATTCTTTCACATGACAACGGTTCAAAATATTTTCTTTCTCAGTAAGGTGGCTAGAACCAAAAAAAAAAAAAAAGAAAACAAACTTTGAAGAATTTTTTTTTTAAAACAAATAAGCGCACAATATATTATCCCTTACAATCTTTGAAGTGACAGCTAGACAGCTGCTGACTCATTCATCAGTATTACACTTCACTGAAGTTGTTAGACAAAAAAAAATATATATATATATATCACGTGTGCATGCACCACACACCCACGCGCGCACACGAAGAGGGCTAATTTTTGTTCAGAACCTTCCCAAAAAGATGAGTCTAAGCCTCACTACCTTCCTTGTGCAAACACAAGATCTGGTTAACTTGCATAATTAGTTTTTGTAATCTGATAACTGTTAACAAATGAATACCAATTGTCAGTCTTAACTTTTGTTTGTTTTTTTTTTCCCTAATTTAGAGATGTGATTTGTTTCAGCAGTGGCATGGTGGTCCAGTGTTTAGTTTACTGGACTGCTCTAAGATCAGAGAATCAAAGTTTCATTCCAAGTCGGGTTGGTTTGGTTTTTTTCTCACTCTTCATTAACCGGTTAGCTACCTCCTACATTTAAAAATTAAGTTCTATTGTAAGACTTTTCCTGCCAAAGTCAGAAATGCCAGACTCCTCATGGCACAGGATTAGCAATGCTTCCTAGCAGAGAACTGTTACACTGCTCCTTTACCAGGGTTTTCAACTGTATACACTGATGTGTAACACACGTAAAGTTACATTAATACATAAAACAATTTAAAATATATGTAGATTGGTTAGGGTCCCATTTGGAATATGCTTTACAGGCTTAGAATTTTTTTTTTTTTTTACAGAGAATACTGCCAGATTAGGCAGTTCATTGCTGATTTTATAAGATGCTGCCTAAGAATCTTCAGAGAATCTAACACAGTTTGAAGTTACTTGGCCAAACCTTTAAGGTAAGGTAACCTTTTTTAAGACTGAAAAACATGAAATTTAATCATTTTAGAAGTCTGTGAATTACTTTTTGAAAGAATATTAGAAAACAAAAATAAACAAAGAATTGTTTATTATTTTAATAATAGGCTGATTCTTCTGTGTAATGGTTTACCATCTAATTTGTCCACAGTCACTGTTAAGAAGAGATGATGGCTTCTTTCCTTTCAACTATTGTATCATGCTATTTCCAGAATAAACACTTAACTAATGCATGTTTCTTTGTCCATCAGAATTTTATAAGCAAACTTATGTTCTTGTGCACAATTATAAATCTAACAAAAAATAGCCTGATTGGAAATGATGAGACTTGTTAAGGTCATCGTGGTGATTCTGCATTGAAGCCATTCAGTGATGATGTAAAGTAGAAACTTAGCAAAAAAGACAAAAGAATGAAGATTCAAACTCTACTAAAATTCTGGACAAGTTAAATCTTTCTCTTACATCAATTGTTTACTTTTAAAAATTTAACCCTCTTTATACCATCTGGGATACATTTGCAACTACTACCAAAATCTCTATTACTCAGAGCAAATTGAGTCATTAATATACCCCTTTGTAACAACAAATCTACATTGCTACAATTTGCTTTTTGCATTACTACTATATTTTACTAAATATACAGCCAGAGGCCCTTAAGTTTTCCAAAGTCAGCAATTCCCCATAAAATCTGGTAATCAGGGTACTCGTGTATTAGTACATACTTACTGTTAATTCAGCCTAATTTAAGATTCTAGTTTTCTCTTTAGAAAATCATTCAATTACTTTAGTATAAAAAATATTTCTTGCTAGTTCATATGTTATTGCAAGGGTGGAAAGACTAGATAACCATTGCTGGCCCATTGTAGATATCAAATAATTTTTTGCAATTTAGTTCTGAAAATATTCTCTAACCCATAACCACAGATCCAGGAATACTGCAAAATATTCAAATTGCTACTACAATATTAGGAAACATTTCTTTTAAGTTCACGCCATGCAGTTTGTTTATGAGCACCAGTAGCTTAATTTCCATTTCTCTTTTCTTTATAAATTTCTTTTTAAAATAATTGTTCTATCAATAAATCTTTGTCTATATCTTTCATATATTGTTTCAAAAAGTATTGCTCAGAAATCTCTTAATCTTTTTGATTATACCAATAAAATTCCAAAAAAAAGGTGGGGGACTCCAAATATCTTTCAATGCTTCAAATATCATACTTTGAAGCCAGCTATATCTGAATCAATTATACAAAGAGAACTTTGCATTGAAGTCTTTCTGATCTATTTTCTGATGAATCTTGCTGATTTTCAGAAAGACGACTATCTAAACCCATTGCTTCTGTAACAGTTTTGGTTTCATTTTCTATATTGTGCCAACTCTCTTGCAGGGGGCAGCAAATCATTCTTCAATAAACTGTTAATATTTTCCTGTTCTGTAAGATTGTCATTTTTCAATGAAAAAGATTTCTCTAACGAATTAAAACTAAACTCTGTATTTTTATTTTAAATTAACTTCAGCTTTGATTTTCATATAAGTTGTAATGATGCAGAACATTCACCAAGAGCAATGATAAAGGGCTTGTAAATATTGGACCCCATGGAAAATCAGCATTTATCTAGGCTGACTAACATGTGTCAATGATCCACTGAAGAGACATGATGCATTTTGAAAAAAGATTGCTCAGTTGTTTTGGACTGCTACTTAAAAAAGATGCTTACAGTTTGTAATGTTCAAAAATAGGTAACTGCTTAAGGGCATACTTCAGCAGCATCAGCATCAATTAGATTTAGAATATGATTGCCATAATTGGAAATATAGCCAATGGATTTAGGGAAATTAAATGTGCCTGAACATTATTAAATCTAGCTACCATATTGACACCATTGTTGTAACCTTGCCCATACACAACGAAAAGTCAATATTTGTTTGTTTGTTTTATGGAAACTTTTAAAATGAGTTCTGCTATTTCAAGCTTGGTTTTTTTTTTAAAATCATAATCTTTAAATTGAAGGAAACACTTTTTTGACACAATATTTCTAATCTTTGTTAGAAGTACTTAGCATAGAACAAATGTATTTTGTTCCATGTGTGAACTCTCTGGTGTTGTGTCAGCTATTAATTCAAAATATTGGGACCAACCTAACTCTTCCAAAATTACTTCATTCTGTGAGTTGGGTTTCAAATGATATTTTCAAAGCCAACAAATTCATTGATGTTGAGCAGACTGAATTTATCTAGATCTTCTTTCAGAATGGAATTATAGCATACCAACAATTTTAGAATCTTAAGAAAATTACCATTATCAATATCTCCAATTCATAAGCTATCACCTTGAAAAGCCAGTCCTCTTTCTGCAAGAAAAAAGTGTTTCCTCCAAAATTTGTTTTAAAATTTTCTGCCATAAAAAATAACATTCCTTAAAAGCATTGCTTCAGAAGTGCTGCAGTATATAATTATTGAGCTTGTGCCATTCCTTGGTTTTTGGTTTAACCATCTTTACTTACTAAAACAGGCAAGGATGAAAGATCTATTTAGTTAAACAAATGGCAGGGCAGACAGTACAATGATTCCTTAGATGAATTCCATTTGAGCAGCCTTTTTCTTGATTTCTCATTTGTCAGCTTTGATGTTAAAATAATGAAAGGAAAAGGGCTCCATATGGGTCTCTTGGAATGTTGGCAGTGATGGTCTCATATCACTTCTCAAATGTATTACAAGTGTACTTTCTGAAAATGATTTTCTGTTGCTTTTTAAATTGCTTATATCACAATAGCTGAACATGGTAGTTTGTATTCCTTCATCTCTATGAGTAGAGGTATTGTTGCCTGACAAATTCAGAGAAGACTTCAAGTTCAGCACTAGATTGATCTGGTGCTTCATTATCTTGATCAATAGGTTTGGCAACTGCCATACTTTCATCAGTTTCAGATGGTGGTGTAGGCATGATGACAGACGATATGGGATTGAAAAATCCTTTTAGAGACTGGGTACTGACTATCGCACCTTGCTCTCACTTTGAGACTACTATGTTCATTTCATTTAAAATATTTTAAAATACTTTTTAGCTTTTTAAAAATATATTTTGCACCTTACACTTAGAGTGACATAGAAGTTATTTGAAACAAAAAAATTTTGAAAGTTTGCATTTAGTGAAGGTCCCCCACTGAGTTGGTGTCACAAAACTCCTCTTTCCATCTGCTCCATCCATGCCCATCTTCTCATAGAAGGTTGGCTTCTAGGCTGAAGTGAAAATGTTCCAAAGATAGTGTATGGTATAAAAACTGATATGATATACAGAGGGCTATGTTTTCTTTTCAGTTCATTATTATGCATTTATTTGTTGTTGTTATTGTAGTTCTGTGGGAAATGCTACCAGCTTCCATCTTTACTCTCTCTCTCTCTCTTTCATATATATGAACAAACACAAACAAAAGAAACTTGTGATTGCATTGGGTTTCCTTCTAGCTACTGTATATAAACCCATCAAAATCATGCAAAACTCACTGAAAGAAACAATTTATGTTACTACTAAATGACTGCTCTGTTTTAGTTTGAAAATATTTTTTTCCCTTTTCTCATGTTTGAAACTTGCATACATATCATTTCATAAAAGTGGGATTAATTTAACTTTGCTGCCAATGATTTTAGATCGACTGATTCACAGTTTCAATTTAGCTTTTAATAAAATTTTTGAAAATTAAGATAATTTCAAAATAAGAGAGATAAAAATCTGTTAAAATTGCATTTTAATGAACATGTCTAGAATTTTAAAATATCTAACTATAATAAAATACTTTAGTACAACACTTACATAAGTACTATATTTACAATAAGTTTTTCTTAAGATAGAGGATTTGAAATATACTATAATTTTGAAAACAAATGAGGAGTTGACACCCTTATGTTATTAGGAGTAAGAGAGTTAATTTTTTTTACCTTAAAAGGTAGTTGAGTTAATCAGATGATTAGGTCATGTGTAGTGAATAAATGAAGTTGAAGGACCAAAAGAATTATTGTGAAAATAAGCATCAAATATTTTCATAAAGAAAACAGTAACAAATTCCTATTTTATTTGATGTAAGAAAAATGTAAGCCGATTAGTTTTTGAAACAAACCATCAGAAATGGAGCAAAATTTCCATACCTTTCTTTAAATTTCTCAAATACCACACTACTAAAGTTTAAAAACAGATATTATGCATCTCCATTTCTATGATACATTAAGCTGATCTAAAGCATCTTTCACAACATAACCCCCTCTATTTCTAGCTGTGATTTTTACTTTAAAAATCTTGTTTGATCTTTATTTACAAAGATACAAGAAAATACTTTATACCACTTTAATTTGCATCACTACAGAAGTTTGCACAAAATCTAACGCCATTTGGATAATGACCATCTCAATATACAGTGTCATAACTTCAGTCTTGTTTTAAACGTGCAATCTTTATGGTATCTCTGCTATACTACATATGATTATTTGTCTGTTTCTGTTGCTTTCCCATTACTGGATGGCATTTAAAGTTAATTAGGTAGCCATAATTAACATGTCATGAGAGGCACCCAGCTGTTAGTGCAAACAAGCTGTCTGGCATTTTTGGCCACCATTTCGCAATTTTCTCATGATTTCAGCCATATACTTGTCTGGACTTGTTAGTGTCTTTGGCTCGTGGCAGCAGACTTTCTTCAGTTATGGGTACAGACCAATCAAATTATATTCTGCAGAGGTGATTCCAGCGTGATGAGAGAAGAGTTTAGTACTCTGTACAAAAGGAAAAAAAAAAAAAAACCGAAACTACCTAGAAAACCTGAGGTCAGGTATCCTCAGACATTTAGACATGTGATTGGGTTAGGTTTCAGAAGAGAACTTAATAATTATGCTAATAATAGATCATAAAATACAGGGAGCAGGGTATTGTGTAACTCAGAAATAAGCATCAGACTACAAAATATGTAATTTTAAGTAGAGAATTTTACTCATGACCATTGATTGCTGAGAGTAAAAACTAATGCAGACATGTTTTTTTGTAATACCAGGTACCAAGTTAGTTCAAAAGGTCAGACACTTTACAACTTGCCATATAATTCATGTTGGATACTTTCCAGTTTTCAACATACCAAGGGTTTTCAAATCAAACCCAACCAAATTTTATTACAATGATGATATTTCAGCCTGGTTTCAGTTGAATGTCTCCGGTAGTTAGAACAACGATGCTTTTCTATAACTTTTGCATAATCCAGTGCAGTTTATTCATTATTAACATAACCATAAAAAAGTTCATTTGATTCCTTTATTCTTCAACTACTGATTGTTTACTTTTATTTATATTGTTTTTTCTTGGAAGTGTTATGATACTCTATGGCAATCAAGTTTGTAATAGTTCTAATAAAGAATTCAAATCAACATTGGCATGGGTTTTTATTTGCAGTTTATGATGGTAATCCTAGGGATTATATGAATAAGAAAAATTTTAGTACATTGATAACACTAAGAAAACCAAAAAAATCAGGAATACAGTAGTAATAATACATTGACTGAACATAAACATTACCAGTCATGGTTACTTGAAATTCTGGTGGATCAGAAAATGGGAATCAGTTACATTGTTTTGTCATATATATATAAAGATATGTTCTCTTTCCCTGCACAAGCAGTGCTATATAATGCTATAAATAGTAAAAAATAAAAGTTCTAGTTTTGGTCAACAAATCTTTATTAGTTAAATCCCTCTTTATATACCTCATGGAATCCCCAGCTTGCAATGGATTTACATATTTGTTTGAGAAAATTTACCAGGATGGATAGCAATATATATGTATGAACAAAATGATTATTAAGGCTTTGGTGGCCCAGGACAGCCTACAGAGATTTTGAATTGACCTGGTCAAAGTATTAGAAATTAGTTTTATTAATATGTAAGAAGCGCATGCAGAGTTGGATAAGTTGTCATCGTTTTTGTTAAAATTTTGATGGCCTATTATTACACTACCAGAGCAGGAGTATAAAAGTTTTTCATTTAGTCATTTAAAAAAAAAAAATACTTTTTTTTAAAAAATGTTTTACTCTTGACAAGATTTTCTCTTCATATGAAAGTGATTTTGTTTCCAATAAAAAGTGGTTGTCTAATCCTAATTATGACTACTTTAAGGTAACATATCTGTGTGCATCATATCTCTTAAGTAAATTCAAAGAAACAAAATTACAGCAAAGATGAATAAGGGAGACAGTTTTTGGTTTAATTTGAAATAAATCTAATGGCAAACTTTATCTTTAAAATTTTGTAATTGCCACAGTAGTAAGCATTTTTATAGGGCTCTAAAATGTATTTATTTATTTTAAAATTTTAATATTGTGGGGCACAAAGTCATTTTTCAACCAAACAAAATTTAAGAATGCTTTTATTGTGCTACTTTAACTGAGCAAAGGCTGATGATGGATGCCATTTTAGTGAAGTGATTCTGTCCTATTTTCCTTGTAATGTTTATATCAAGGAATAACTGCAAGGGACACTTTTTTTCATTAAAAAATAAATTGTAGTGAATATTATCTATATTGACATATCTTATGAAATTAATTTTTTTAAAGCCTAAAAAGAAATTTTCACAATTTTTTTTACTAACCATATAAGGCATAATGTGTGTTTTGATACATTTATAATGTCGGTAATTTTGGCAGGTCCATGGCTGAGAGCTACCATACCAGGGAATAAATAGATGGTGGCAAAATAAAATTAATTTAAAATTTTTTTTTTTTAATTGTTTCCCAATTTTAACAGCTGAAAAGTGGGTTACATATTTATCTCCATGTTATTTTTGTTAGCAGCATTGTTTTACAAAAGGGAATAAATTTGTATGGTTTGTTTTTAAACACGAACCAGAAATTAATGATTTAATTGCTTGAATATTTGCTAATTAAAAAAAAAAAAATGTAATTGTAAGAATGTATGGCATCTGTTAGTTTTAACCTATGTTTTGGGTGTTTGGACTGTGTAGTGTTTCCTTGGCATGCTGCTGGCAAGGTTTGAGTCCTTGTTTGGTAACAAGCCATTGTTGTGGCAACTGTCCTGAAGACATGATTTCCTCCTGGGCAGTTCAGCTCACTTGTAACTAGAAAAGCACTATTAGGGTCTTCCACTACTGATGAATACAATGTTCAGCTTGCCCTGTGCAGGGTCACCGGAAGGTTTCTTTAGCAAATGCAACGATACCCCCACCTATAGCCACATTTTAAGTCGAGCATTAACTTTGCATGCAAAAACATACATTTCAAATAGAGCTGGTATACAGAGGTACAATCTACTTTGTTTGAAGCTATGGGTAATTTAGATCTGTCTTCCATTTGGTTTTTTTCTCGGGAGGGCTAAGATTTTTAGATTAGTTAGAGAATTAGTCTGTGCAAACTAAATTTTGTATTTTTAAATCCACATTGAAAGAAGACTTCCATTCCTTGTCAGCAGTTTTTTTGACTAAATTATCTTTGCACCATAATGTTTGTACATTGCTGCCATTTTAGGTAATCTGAATAACTGATGATAGGTTGGAAAAGCTTTATGACTAGGTACTTGAACATAGTTTTCATAATCAATACTTTAGTGTTTTATAAAAATTAATTAAACTTTGAAATAAAATAAGATTATAACCAGAAACAACAGACTGTTTTTGGAGCTATAGAAACCTATTGCACAGGTAAGCACTATTTAATTTCTTTTTTTTTTCTTTTTTAAAATCTTCAGCTAAACCAATAGAATGTCAGCATCTTATACATCTTTTGCTTGTCAGACAAATTTCAAGCAAATCTATCTAAAAGTTAAAGGAAAAAAATGATTATAATCATTTATTGATTGGTTCATGGGATGGCTAGTGGCTAGCCTACTGGACTACCAAGGCTGAGGGACAGAGTTTGATTCTTGGTCATGATTGGCTCAATTTAGCAAACCTTCCTGATGTACATTTTTCTTTTTGTCATCATCAGCCAGATATGTGCCCCCCCCTCCCGCATCTAAAAATGAAGAGTTCTGGTAAGGATTTCCCTGCCGGGGTCAGAAGAACTCCAGGCCTCTCATGGTGCAGGATAGGCAATGAATGCTCTCTAGAGGAATAACCACAACACTGGTTTCCAATGTGGAGAGGTTATATTAATTGTTGAGACTGGTGTATGACACAACAACAGCAACCTGATAGATTCATGCCAACCAAACCTTCATATATCTGTTTACTGCTTAAAAACAACTTAGTGATGTGATCACTTAAACATGCACGAGTGTATGCTACTTCAATTCTATTTGCTAATACACACTGTCCTTTTCCTAAAATGGTTGACAAAGGGGCAGAGTGTCTCCAGTTCAAACAAACTGTTGTAAAAATAAACAAACAAAAAAAAACTCTAACTGAAGGTTGTTAATAACTTCAAACTTTATCACTAAGAATTCACATGCAAAAGTGCATTTTTATTTATTTTTTAAGCAAATATTTCATCTGCCACCTGCCCTCTCCCATGGATAATTTAGCTGCAGATTTTTCAATGAAGAAAAAATGAAATAATACTGAAATGGGTCACAACATTTAATCAGGAAGTGCATGTGAATTAACTGTCACCAACAATGCTCAGGCTAATGGTTCTAATTTGTTGCCTGTTAAGAAAATGAAATCTTCCTCCATGTGAGATTTCAATTAATGTACTTTTTTAAAAAAATATAATGCTATTTATCCTTGAAATGAGTTTTCCAACCTAATGATTTTAATTGACTGTAGGCAACGTTCATAGAAAAGAAAGTATTTTTATTGTTGTTGTTGGTTCCTTAAAAAAGAAGGAAAAATGTCACTAAATTGCTGGAGATGAAGTATTTAGTAGATAGGAAGAGAAAGAAAGAAACGATGAAATCCAAGCCAAGATGCATCAGCTTGTAAATTAAAGTTTGGGATGGCTGTAGAGTGAATAAAAGGCCCCATAGTGAGAAAGCTACACAATGGAATTTCAGAATCATTTCCTCTTTCTTTATTTTTTTTCCCTTCTGTTTCAAGAATGTTGGGCTCTTATAATATGCATGTGTTCACATACAAAGCTTTATTAGGTTGGTACTTTCTGTGTTTAAACTTAAATTAGAGCTAAAAGGTAGTCATAGAAGTCCTGAGATGGAGGAATGTAAAATGTTTCATGCTTACAAGAGGTGAATGCATTGTAGTTTCAGAATGTCATTTAAAAAAAAAAATGTTTGCCTGGGAATTAATTTATGACTTTACAAACCTGATTCAGGCAAGAAGACTTATTACAGCGAATATCTTTTGTTGGCTTAAACAACCAATCCAGATGATTGAAATCGAAGAGCTTGAACATTTTCTGCCTTAGAGTAGAGAGCCTTTGGTAATTGGTTCAGAAGGGGTTAAAAGTATCCAAGTGAACTTTGCAGAAGTAAACGGTCACAGGCTGAATTATACTTTGTATCTAATTTACACTAGTAAATGATGAGTGCATGGAGCTGGCTTGGCCAGAATCTAACAGGTACTCTCAGAAGCAAAAGTATGGTCTTCTCTATATGATCAAAGCTTGTTAGTCTCTTTAACTTCTTGCTAGCCATGTTGCTGGATGAAAAATTGTAATGGCTGGCATAATAAACAAATAAAAGGATATTTTTTACAAGAAATTTTTATGAAATCAAATGTGAAAAACAGTAAATACAGTGTAGAGATAGTGTTGATTTTTTTCATACTATTTGTTGAAGATGAGGCAAGATTATTGTAGGGATTAAACTTGTGGCTGAGTCATAGCCCTTAGCAAAACAAAAAAAAACCCTCTATTTTTTTCTTTTCTGTTTTCATTCTTTTTCAGTAATGCGTTCTTTTTTAACCTTAGCTCTAAGCACAGTGCACAAGTTGAGCCATAAGAGCTGTGACACACATAACCTTCCTCGTTAGCATAATCCTTTGTAATGACAAATCTCCAATCCCATGATTTGTTACCAGTGCATTGACTAAATATATAGCCAGTTCAACACAATTATTAGCATTTATAGGCTGGTTTCCCCAAGTGGTATATGTAAGGTAAAAACTGGCATGGTATATGGAGGGTTAATTTTATTCATCAAAGCATTTGGAAATTTTATTTAGTGGTTTTTTTTTCCTGTTTTTTTAATAAAAACTTTCATTGTCAGCCATTATCACAGAATGCACTAGAACAGCTATAGTGTGCCAGTTTGCAGCAGAATCAATATGTTAGATTTGCTTTCATTTCAAATCACATTGTTAAACTTGACGGAAATTATTTTGACTTGATGGACTCCTTTTATGAACGAACATGCCCAGTGATCATTGCAAATATGTCTGCTGCAGAACAGCATGTGAGTTTACGATTCCACAGCCTGCAGACGTCGTCACCCAATCAGCTCTATTCATGCTTTGGATTGAAAATGCTAGCAATGTTTCATTGGCAATCTTTGAAACCACCTCAAACAACCCTGGTAATTACCCAGTCTCTATTCTCAGTCACTTTGGTGGAATTAAACACCGGCATGCCATCCTAATTGCTCAAGCAAATAAATTAAATGATTCAGTCAAATGTGTGCAAACATCATCCTAACCACATCCACGACTATACTATGCCATTTCTTAGACAAAGAAGTAAGTGTAAAGGCATCTTTTAAAAAAAATTCAGCTTTGTAACATATATCAGTTCTGAAGAGAGACTTCAGATTTTGGCACTAAACAAAGCAGTTTTGATCAGGTAAGGCTTTGTGTGATTTGTTATAACATGATATCAATGCTAGAAATAGATACTGTGGTAATTAATATAAAGGGTATTTTAACGAATTCCAGTTTTAAATTAGTTTGTCCATCAAATTATTTTACACACTTTTTTTTTGACTATATAAAAGTATGTGCAAAATGTTAGGGTTATGCCATTTAAAGGCAAATAGATGAAAATCAGATGTCTGGATTTAGTTTTAATTTTGCTCTGCGGTGTATTCATTATAATGGATGCTTTTGGAGTAATTCTGTTTCTCTCATTTCAAGAAAATATCCAGAGAAACAGAGTATCAAAATAAAATAAAAAAAACTTCTCTGTATCATTTCACCTTAGCGCTTTTATGTTGGTAGAAATATATGACCGTGCTAAAATGCTTGAGCCTTGCTTAGATATCTGTTGTCCAGTAATTTGTTACAGCTGGTTAGCTAAATAGATATCCAGCTAGAGTTGTGGGGAATAAGGCACAATTTTGTGTATGACTAGATCCCACAGGTCATGATGCATTATTCAGATTGCAATACCAACATGCTAGACATTTAAAAAACATTAAATATTGTGCTGTTGTGATGGACAAGTATGAAGAGGAATTCTTCTATTAAAAAAAAAATATGTATATTGTTTTTTGTTTTTTTTTTTAAATTTATTCAAAGAAGCATAGAATAGGCATCTTCAGTGAGTTGGTTCAGAAGGAAAATTATGTGAAAATGGAATGAAACAAAAGCTAGATTTGAACAGTTAACAAACTAAGTTTGAGATTGTGACCTTTTTAGCCCAACTCAAGATGAGGTGAAAGAGAGAACATGAAAATGATTCTCAGAGCTGACAAATAAAGAGTAGGAAAAAAAGAACAGTCCAGAACGTTGCTCAAAACTAATTCAAATTATTGGTTGATAGAACACATTGAACCACTTCATCCTGTTATTAGAGAGAAACAAAGTCAGATGGAATATAAAATATTTAAGAATTATGCTGCATAAACAAAACCAATTTTGGTTTTAGTGTGATGTCCATCTGGTTGCTTAACATTTGTATTATGCTTTATTGGCCTAACTATTTTTTGTTAACCATTCAGTGAGAAAAGTTATGTGCAAATAAAACTGAATATTTGTTTCAACCATGATTGCATGTTTCCAAATTTATGAAAGTATATCATGCTGTAAAAGGACTAGCTATTTTGCATTGGTTATCTTGATATTTTGTTGACACACTGTACATTCTTCATGTTATTTAAATACTTTTGTTGTTAATGGGAATGATTTAATCAGTGGGTATTACTAATTAGCTTTTCAGAGGATCAGACAATGAATTAATGATTCTCAGCTATGAAAGTCCAATGTTGAAAAATTGCTTCTAGCCTGAATTACACAGAATAGATGGAAAGTTAAACGAATTCCATCTTGGTTAATTTAATTTTGTTCCATGGCCAGGCAGTGTTGTTCTGACTTATCCATCAGGCGAGTGCCTGGTTTTTCACTTTCAAATGACATCAGCTAAACAGTGTTTTTAATTAATAACAGTTAATCCTACTCCTCCAATAATATTACAGTTGTGCAACATTAAAAAGAAAACCATTAACTTAAATTATTTGGAGCCATCTCATTGGAGTTTGATTGCGAAAAAAGAAAAAAAAAAGCAACTCTGCATTTAAATCACATAGTAAAGACAAGAAATTAATGTTTTCAGCTGCTACATTATTCAAATTAGCTCCCTGCTAGTTTTTGCTTATCAACATGTTTGCAGTTGTCCTCCTCCATTCTTCCCCTAAAATACAGCATCGCATAGCAGTGGATTATTCATTGAGCTTTAGTGATTTATCTTTTATGTAAAAACTCCAGTATTTTTGTTATTTTCTTTTAATTACAATAAAAGAAATGCTTTTACATCTTCTGAAGTTTTGAATAGTAAAAATAATATGATTAGCATGGAAAAGACAAAATGGATGTTAAGGCTAATCAAAAGAGGAGGAGCTACAGCAAATAGAAATCTTTCCAGAGGAATCTTCTGGTCAACTTGCTAAAATCTGAACTACTTAACCCATGAAATGATTTATCTCCATTTTGTTTACCAGGAGTGCCTATAACAAGAAATTTATCAAATTTCTCCAGTTTCAGAGACTGTATGAAACTCACTTCCCCCATCCACTGTCTCTGATTTCACTAGTTGATAGAACATAAATTATTAGATTCTGGTAAAGTGCTTGTTGATTTACCACAAACAGTGCCAAGCCCTCCTTTCTTCAGATTGTCATGATGCTAGGTAAACAGAAAGTGGTCTTATCAGATTCAGTGTCAACAATATATTTTTGAACAATGTTGAGCTTCACTTGGAGTTAACTGCTCAGGAAATTTTCTTTTCTTGATTTTGCACAACAGTCCTGAATATTCTAAAAGTCTTTATGAATGGATTGAGCAGAGCATTTGGCTACTCACATTCTAGGTAAGTTGTATTTTTCACCTGTGTACTATTGTGCACAATTAGTACCCAAACATTGTTTGTAAATGTATTCTAGCACAAGTCATGTAGATAGTGAAGTGAAATTTGTTGAGGTCCTGTGAAATTCTGTTAATGGATTTCAAAATATAACACTGAATTCTTTATTCTCATTTTACTATAAGAATTCATTTTTAGCTACATATTTATTTACCAACTATACACTATTAAATAGTTTTTAAATATTGTACACACTTTAAATACTTCTAACATCTTAAGAAATCTCTCAAATGTTTTTAAAAACCTCTCTAGCTTCACCTTTGTTTTTTTTTAAGGTTAATTGTGAAGATGTAATGAATCAAATTCAACAAAGAATGTATTTCAACATTCATTATTTAGTAAAATCATAGTCATATTGTTTTACCATCCAGGTGGTTAAGCATGATGACTCCAACCTTGGTCATGCATCAGCTTCATATTGTAAATAATTTGCTATTTTAAATGTATCTGCTCATGTGACAGTTAAAATTTAGTGAGATGTCAAAGCAGAAGCTTTGTTTGTGCAATATGAGTTGTTTAGCAAATGTTAAAACTCATCCCATGCTGCATGCAAATGTGTAAGATAAAATATATGTTTTACACACCCCTATGTATATAGTGTTGTACACAAGATGTTTCTGTGTGCAAAGCTGGACCTACTCTTGTTTAGTTCCTATGGGTTTGGTTAATTCAGTCTGTTAAATCTTGAATCCTGGCATATGTACTGTATTTCTATCATATTTTAGCATTTTTTCTTGTTTGTTCTGAAAAATAAAATAGCTACTGCTAGTACTACTACTGCGGTGTAAAACATTTTCCATCTTTGGGTTGTATTTCCTTTGACAATTTTTATTTTTTGCTTGCTACATAACAAGACTAACTTTTGATTTACTCAAGAGCAGAATTTTTAAAGGAATGCTGGCCTGATAGTGAATATACATCTTTACTGTACTCTTATACAAACAAACAAATAAACCTTGGCTTGCAGATACATTCTTCTACACAAAAATAATACAAATGCTAAATAGTTAATTATTATCATTTACTTATATTTGCTTATGCATAATCAGCCAATGATGCATAAATTGTGACATCAGACTCTAGGTCTTATTGAGAACCTAAAAGATATAGATGAAGATATGGGAATGCTACTGTCATAGTTTGTTTTTTCATTGCTACATGTGAACTGCTAGCATCACCAGAGATAGGTCTTGCACAGTTTGGCCCTGATTACCATTCCGTACAAGATAAGAATTCTGGGATCACTTTTTCTCAAACCAATTACTGTTGCATTGCTACCGGGGCATTGGGGCAATGGTGGTTAGATCACTAGCCTTTTCTGTGGAATACATCCATGATGGCCTGCACATCAGTCTTTCTGGACTAATCATTAACAAACACAGACTTGGTATTAATAGTATTATATGGTAGCCTTTGATGTCTAGATTTATTCATCAAATCAGATTTTAAAATTTAGTTAATATTTTTTACTAAATAAAACTACTTTTTAAATAGACTGGCTAATATTGCAAATCTAATTAGAAATAATGCTTTTTTATCATCTAATATTTATACATAGTGATAATGATTAACAAGTGTGCAAGTGCACACAAATGTATCAGTATGTCATTTATCTTCAAACAATTTTCCATTCCCTTTTAATCACCTTTTGGACCTTAAAGAACTAATGTAGTGTCTGTTATTGTTTTGGATTTTTTATTTTTCAACTGTGATTTTTCCATTGTTTCTATCTCTTTGATTTTGAGAGTATTACTTCTGCAAATCATTCTAAGAGAATTGTTTTATTTTATTTCATAAATTAATCCCTGAAAGTCAAGTAATAAATTAATCTGTGAATTATTCAGCAATTCTTTGTACAGTTTTTTGTTTTGTTTTGTTTTTTTAAATAATGCTAGGGGAAGGGATAAAGCTTGTAGTGTACTTCCCTGACATATAAAGAGGTTATCTATGTTTCAGTTCCTGGTGAGTCCTGGGCTATGTTGGTTCTTATCTAGAGCCATACTTTTTCCATTATCAGCCCATTACTGGTTGGGTTCCCTTCATTTACTCACTTATCCTATTGTCTAATCAGGGTGTTCTTTTTTAAATTGCAATGTGCTGAGTGCATTTGCATGGGGGAATCATTGATTGCATGCAGTATCACACAGTTGCTTCCCAACTATTTATCCTGGTTTTACAGGACTTGCTCTTTAGGGGTTATAAAAATGAAAATGAGGGGTGTGAATATATTTTGAAGGCTGTACATTTTAAACTTTTTTTTTTATTAATCTACCCTCTATTATCTGGCTTTAGCTACGCAGGTAAAAATTTGTCCTTGCCAATGTTTTTTCTAAACCTAATTGTTTGTGTTGGTGGCATGCTGTTCCATGGGTTTCTGGTGCTTCTCATTCTTTTGTAGTTAAATTCCAGCTTATTTTATGAATTATTTAGGTAAGGTGTGTTTATGAGTGTTAACCTTTTAACTTTTACACTGCATTTAAAAAAACAGAACAAACAAAGGAAAAAATCTTTCAAGTTAAATGTGTTTTATACATACCTTTTAATAGAGAATATATGTGCATACATATCTATATATATATATATATTTTTTTTAAGAGGATAAATCTCATAATTTATAACTAAAATGTGAAGTTGTTTTCAAAAATGATTTTTTTCCCTCTCTTTCCTCTTTAAAATATATCAGCTGACTAATGTTTTGGTTTGGTTATTTTGTGAAAATACCAACATCCACTAACAAATATTAGCTTTTCTCTACATAGCACAGTGAAAACTGTTGTTGTTGTTTTTGTTACTTTTATTTGGAATAAAAAAAATATACTTGGCCGTAGGCAACAAATTGAAATCTATATGCGACCACTTTTATTCAGTACCGATGTTATCATCTTTTTCTAAAATATATATATTAAGTTCAAAATGTATTGATTTTTGAGCATTAGTTAAAATGACATTTCGGTGTTGTTCCCCTCTTCGGAGTGAAGCTAGAGAGAAATTTCTCAGGTAGTTGGAGAGGGGGGGTTGAACAACCTACCAGCGTATTGTGCTGGATGGTAAAGAGTTGTCTCTGTCTTTAGGATATGAATGCTCGGATGTACATTAAACATAAAATCTTGCTCTATTACAAATGTTAAAATGTCTAATTTCTTAAATGTCAACAAGGGTCAACAAATAAGAAATTTTCTCAGCTGATAGAACTATGAGGTTCAACATGAAATTGCCTTGGGTTATTTGTTGGGCAGAAAGAAAAACAAAAAGTATTTGCTTGAAAATACAGAAAATGTTTTAATGGTAAGAAACAGTTTTGTTTGTTTGTTTTTAAAATTTCTTAAATAATTATGGATCACACTGAAAAAAAAAAGGTGCGATGTGAATGGAAATAGTGGCCAATGTATGAAAAACAATGCTATTATTATTATTTCATTTTAAAATTTATCTCTGGAGGACTTTGGTGCATATCTTAGATTGGATGTCACACATTAAATGATGGATGAACCTGTGAGATTAGAATACCCACTTAGTTTTCTTCATGTATTTACATTGTTATCTTGTAGTTTAAATAATATGTTAAAAAAAGAAATTTAATGTATAATTTATTAACTCATAAACTAGTAGATTTTCTTAGTTGATTCCATATTAACAGACATGACACTGGGGAACACATTACATTAAGAAAGAATACTAAACTGCCATACTGAACGAAACAGTCTATACTATTAACTAGAACATAGTCCTCTAGGACTTTATCAAACTACATTTTGTAAGAACCTTGTACAGATCCCATTTGCCCAGTAACAGACATCATACCACAAGTCTGGCAAATCGTAACTTCACTACATTCATTTGAAAAATTCTGTGAAATGATAGAACTTTTCCTAGATATTAGAACATAATCATAGTATAGGATATACAAGAATAATATAGATAACATTATGTTAATTATACAAACATTTTTTATGGAAAAAATATATAGTATAGTAGCAGATATGACATTATTCAAAATGAAGCAAAAAAATCAATATCATTAACACTGAATAAAGTTATATCTGTATCAAATGCAACCAGTTCATTTGATTCATTTGGAAAGTCTGCTAAAAGAGATCTTAATAGGTACCACGCAAGTGAAAACAAACAAATTAGGTACTTTTGGCATAAATTGCAATATTTTTCTGATTATGTGACTCAACCTATTTAACAATAACTCAAACACAATTAGCCCACAACCAGACCATAATCATATTTATTTAAAAATGGATATGAATTACTGCAGAGTACTGGATGTAGTTAATGTAACCATAACACACACACACACACACACACACACACACACACACAAAATAACGAAAGTCTATGTTTTTTTTTGTTAGAGAGTTCTACTAACTTTCTGTCTTAGCTTTAGTACAATATCTCTAGAGTGAGATTAATAAATATGTGCATGTTCATATATATATATATATATATATATAAATTGTCAATTACAGTTAATCAGCATTAGGCAGCAAGATTGTTTTAAAATACTGTTTATGATTAAATAAATGCTTAGTCTGATATAGATGATGTTATTCTGCATTGATAACTTTATTAAAATGTTATTTTTCATTGCCATCCAGCTTTGGAATGTGCAACATTGTTAGAATGCTGGTCTTCTGAGTCCATGGGATAAACAAACATACCACCATCTGTATCCACAGGGAATATTTCTGAAGCATACTTTTAATGCTGTTTCTAATTGTAAATTTTGTCAAAACAAGATCTGGAGCAAGTACAAAAGATAGAGATGCACAGCTCTGATGTCCTTTTGGCTTGGTAATGCTGCTCAATTGCAACTTCAGGGTTCATTTCAGTTATGGTGTTGCACTTACTTATGCTGGGGACATCAGCAAAGCTGTGTTTTAGCCCGTACTTAGAGATACAACGTATGGAACATCTGCTTTGACAGAATGGACACTAAATACCAGGCCATCTGATTTAAATTTTCCTTGCAGCCGTTTTTTTTTTTTTTTTGCCTCTGTATACATTATCTATATGTCAGATATAGCATTTACTGCATTAACAACAAATGATTTGAAATCCTTAACAATAATACACTTCTAAGTGAAAACTTTGGTTTATGTCATTTGTCTTTGATGCTGTAGGGGACAGGGACACCATCAACAGTTCCTCTACCATGGTAGTATCATACATTTTCATACAAATGATACTCCTGTTTGAAAAAAAAACCAGATTGATGAACAGAAATTTCTATTTAAATTGAGAAGCAGTTTTATCAGAAAAACTTGTAGGCCTCAACATTGAGATACTTTAACTACATATCTTGCATGAACAACTAAAGGTATTTATGTGTACTAATGGTAGCATAGCTTTGATGTTTCTTGCCAACCCATGCTACACAGGTAAACACTGTAATTTCTGTAATGTTCCAGTGTGCATAATGAACTTCATCTTGAAACTGTGCTACATAGCTTATTTATTATTTTTTTGTTGCAGTTTAACTGTTGCAGACAGAAATAGAATTAGTGAAAGCTACTTTTCAGCAACTCATAGCAGGATGTATACCGAATGTGTACTGAGCAGAAAAAATTTGTCAAATCTCTTACAGTCACATCTGCTACCTCTGATAATTTTCTTAATTAACACTATTATTCATCAAATTAACCCATACTTCTCCATAAACAGTTTTAGCTTTGCAACAAAAATATCAAATTGAAATAGACCTGGCAATTGAAAGAAACTTTGTCTAAATAGTAAAAGAAGTGACAAAAATATCAGAAATATGATCTATATGAAATTATCTTCCATACGTGAACAACAAATATCAAAATAAAAATACTTAATACATAGATAAGGTATTAGGGTAATACATTGGGCTACATTTTAAAATCATAATTTCTGATAATTAAATGCAGCATTGGTGTTGCTGGAAAATAATTTCAGTAAGAATGAAATTACACATCTTCAGCTATTAGAATATATATCTTTCAGTAATAAATTTCATAATTTCAGATATGACCTAAAAATTGATAGTTATTCAGATGGTATTACCCTATTACTTTTACTAATTATCTTGGATAATGATATTTTTATTTATCTATTAATTGAATCCAAAGTTTTTAATGTTTTTCTTTTGAATTTTTACCTATTCATCATTAATTAGATCATATACATTCTTTTAAACAAATCTTAAGAGACAAGTGCTTTTTTTTCTTTTACCAGACTCTGCTTTATTCCATTCCTCCTCCTTCCAAGAGTTCAATATGTCCAAGCTTATGAAAAATTAGTCACTATCAGACAGTTTCCTGTTCATCTGTCTCAGTGTTTACTTGATCTTTTTTCCTGCCCTACCATCTATCTCACCAGCAGTCAAAACATTTATTTCCACCCAGCCACTATCTTTCTATAGATTCTTTCCACTCCTCCAGCAGCTGTCACTCCTGTGAGGATAGCAAGAGATTTTGAGGGAGGAGGATGCTGTTAGGAGAGATAAAACTAATAAGGTACAAAGAACCTGAATGTTCTGCAGAAAAACGAGAATTTCTACCAACCAAGAATTAGTAATAAGACATCTATGATTTGTTTTCAGCACCTTTCCAAAGATGTCTGATTTATATCGTTTTGAAGTAATTCAATAAATGTAATGAGCTATAATTATTTTGTACCAAAGACACTCAAACGTATGAGATTGTGCAGCCTTCATTTTCTTTATTTTAAGCCATACTTTTTGTTATCTTGATTTGCTTTTCTTTTTTAAATGAAAAAGTTTGTTTAAAAAGTGTAGTGTGTGTGTGTGTGTGTGTGTGGTCAGCTACTTAATTAGAACTTATACCTAATAATGAGTTGGGTTATCTTTTTCAAAATGGCAGCTATGACATGACCTGTTAGGGAATCTGCAAGGTGCTTGTTGGTGTCTTGAAGGATATTTGTTCATTAATATTGTACACACACTGACAGAGTGAGGTAGACAAAGGATAATGGTGGCAAATGTGTCCTTCAAATTTGTCTCTCAGATATTCATTTGGATTAAGATCTGAGTATTGTGTTGACTATAGGAGATGGCTGAAATCCACATGTTCCTCAAAACTATGAATGTGTACATGGTGGATTGAAGCATTGTTGTCTGGGAAGTAGCCATTTCCATCAGGTACAAATGAAGTGTCACTAGATGTGCATAATTGGAAATAATGCTAAAGTATACTTTTGTCATTCATTCCACCTTCTAAAGGAGCTCTGTGTATGTTTACAAAATATTCTTAGAACCATGACTCCATCACTAGATGTTTGGACAATAGGTATCACACAATAGAGGTGCAGTGAATCATGTGACTTTCTTCATTCAAATCTGTCTTCTATCTGTGCAAAAATGAGAGAAGTTGTTACATGACATCTTTTTGTTAGTCTTCCTTAATTCTAAGTCTGTTTCTTACACCACACCATGTTTTTTTGTTGTTGTTGTTGGTAACTGTGGTCAGTGGTCTATGTAATGATCTTCACTGCCAGTCTGTTGCAAGATTCTTCACAAGGTTTGACTGGAGATAGGTGTGAATCTCCCTGCATTGGATGTCTTTGTCACTTGGTCCATTGTTTGATGATGATGGATTTTACTCTCCTGTTTAGCCACTTTTTTTCCTCTTTCCATTACAACTACTAGATTGCAACCACAATCCCCCCTTACAGCAGGCATTTTTCTCACCTTTTCCCACTACCAATAAACTCAAATGAACAATGTATATATATATAGTATATAACATTTTGATCAATATCCAATATTAGCAAAGTCTGCTAAGGCAAATGTTATTGCCATAGAAAATTGATCTGAAATTCCTTCAACAGTGAATCCATGATAAGAATTTTCCTTTACTATCCCTACCTATTCTTATCTTCAAGATTCTCTTACTGACATTACTAATGCAAAAGAAATGAGCCAATGGATAGTCTACCATTATTTCTACCAACTTGGCTATAGAAGTGTGTATCACATAATAAATACTTTCTGCTTAATAGCAATAAAACACTTTACAAGAGTCTAGCTGTGTGAACTCTTTTCTGATGTTAAAATTTTAGAAATTCATGTCTAGAGGTTACATCTGGGTTTGGAGAAAGTTAACAAGAACCTTCGACCCCAAAGTTTTTAACTCAAAGTCAAATATGGAGAGTAGAATGTCATGGCATGAGTTGTAATCTGCTGTCACAGAAAGAGAGAATTGGTGTTTCTCAAAAGATATCTCAATTTTCCAGAATACATTGCTATTATAAGGAGACATCTAACATTATACAAACAAGGCTTGATGAAATCTGATAGCCATATTTTTAAGGAGAATGTCATTACATGCCCTACCTCATGATCATAGTATTGAAGAAGAATCAAGGCATTTTACTTCTTCCCTAGGTATCTCAAAGCATTAATATAAATCTAAATGAACACCTGTAAGAATATCTGAATCATCAGCTAAGTCCAATTCATCCATGTCCCATCAATATGATGGAACTAAGGGAAGCTCTTAAACAGATATGTGGGTAGCTGGATCAGAGTGAGATATAAACTTTCATTAATGCATTGCCAAATAGGGTAGAGCCTTAAGGAATGGCTTGATAAAGTACTGATGTAAATAATTTCATTCTATTGCTTGTCTTTACTTGCCATTTTCTGCAACAAACTAACAAGTCATAATAATAGTTTTCCAAATAATTATGGCAAGGCACTACAGCAGTCAGAGAAAGTTCTGTGAATTATTATTTTTAAACCACTCAACAAAAGTAATTCTGATCAAAGCAGCTAATTCATTCAGTGTCTACAAAACGACTGGTCATGTGCGAACACCGATGATAATGGTGATGATATAATGTCCTGAATAAGAATTACCTGAAAATGATTACTGCCAGCAGAAGTTACCTACCACCCAGGAAAAAACATAAAATGCTGTTTGCTGACTTTCTTGTATTCTGTTGACTAGTCTTATGTAAGACTCTGCTTTATTCATAGTTACTGAAAGGGTTTTCCAAGTCTGTACTATGAATACTGATGTAGTTTGTAATTTGAAAATGATTTCTTTTAAATCAAGCAAAACCACTTTACTGAAAAAAGTCTGACCATTCAATACGTCTGCTCTGGTTGATAGCAATTTGAAAGAAAGAAAGATAAAGAGATTATTTTCATGCCTCTGTATTAGATCCCATCAGTGCACTTGCTACTACAGAGGTCCAAACGAAACCCAGCCAGATACCAATTTTGTACTGTTATTTTAGCCTGGTTTTGTATAGCTCAGACATTTATTTAAGTTTACACTTTTTCTCCCTTTAACTGCATTTAAAATATACAAGATCTGTAATAAAAGAAATGTAGGTGCAGTGCAACTAAAGTAATTTTTATTGGTCACATTCTTTTTATAGGAATTATTATTTCTTTTTCAATAGCAGATTTATTGATGGAAATGCTTATTAATGTCATCAGGTAATTAAAACAGGATTTAAAAAACTGAATATAGCAATAAAAAAATTATTGTTATTATTATAAGCTTTCACTGGGTTTGCCGCTAGTTTTATTGAAATAACACTGAGATTTATGATGCAATAAATATTGTTTTTTGTTGCTGAAGATTTACTGTTTATCCTAGATCTTATTTTATAAAAAGTTTAAGAATAACTAATGAAATAAAGAAATCATGGCAAAATTTAATCAACTGTTTCTTCTGTATCCTTAAATATTTAAATAAGCAGGTTGGAAAAGAGATGCAAAGAGAATGACACCCTACCTGTATCCATGTGCTGGTTGTGGTCAGAGTCAGTAGTAACTCTCCTGTGTTTGAAACGACTAACTGAGCATCTCCAGCAGACTTCCTTTCTATCTATGCCTTTTGTTGCCATAAGCTTCAACAGCCCCTTTGGAGAAAAAAAAAACAAAACAAACTGTTAAAGTATCAAGAAGAAACAATGTCATTTTGTTAATAGCAGCAGCAGGTGTCAGTAAAACCTAATTGTCCCATTGTCCCACTGCTCATTAAAGAAGGAAAAATTGTCAAATGCATTCACATCCATTGGATCAGGCTGGTTGTCATTTGCTCTCAGAAATCCACTAAAGATATTTGCTTTGTTTGTGTTTTTCCTTTTTTTTCTTAATGATTTAGCTTTCAAAGAACAAGAGACTGGTCATTTTTAAGACACAATCACTACACACTTGTTACATATACTCACATGCTATCTGTCTGTGAAAACTTAGATGTGATCATTAAGCTAACTGTTTGTTCCTTGATAGTTTGGCTAAAGAATGCAGTTACCTCATACTTCATCATGTACTTTAATTCATAGTGAATTTCATCGGCTTAGACATTTTCTTTCTGGCGGCTGCATTGGATGGCCATTCATTTGGTCCTGGATAAATTCTCTACTTTTTATGTTATTTTTACCTCTGGACCATAAATGAAAATACTTCACACCCATCAAACTTTGTCATCATAATCTGTCAAGATGTGGTTTTAACTGCATTAATCGTGTTTATGCATGTGCACACTAAAAACATTTTTCTTATGATTATACATAAATAAAAAAGTATACTATTTTCTTTTCGGTTTGTTTGTTTTCTCAAGAATTTTATTATTTCCACCATAACACACCAGCTACATGCTAATAGGTTCCAGAAGAACTGCATTCATAACTTGAATAAAATCAGATGTTAATATTTATTTGGCTCATGTACATCCACATCTTTTTTTTCCATGTTTATTTCATTATTGGAACTAGAAATTCAATCTTTATTATTACGGAAATTTAATTTTTCTTAAGTAGAACTTGTGTAATATTGTGGAGTCTCTGTGGTGCAAATTCATTACTATGGCAACTGCCACCTAGTAGCTGATGAAACAATAACAACAATCTCTTGGTTATTCCCAGAGTTTGACATGCAAAAAAAATAATTTCCAATTACTCTAATTGGGAGAATGAAAATGTAACATAATGCCTTACTTTGTTTTAACTTATAAAGCTGTTGTAAAGATGGTTTTGTATCATTTGCACCTAATCTTAACATTCATTTTATTCCCTTTTAAAACACGCATTTTTTTGTTTTAAATATTAGGTATTCCCTTATTTTGTATGCAGTTTATAAATATGTGGTTTATTCACTTTTGCATCACACTCCTTTTTCTAATCAAACCTTTTTATTTTTGTTGCTCTCTTAATATTCCAATCTTCCCCCTGTTTTTAAAATAACTACTTCAGTTCTGCTACAAAATAATAATTTTATATATTTTTTTCTATCTATAAAATGAACTATGAGCATTGTTCTTGGAGGCTTCTAAATTGCAATCATTTTTTTAGTCTTCAGTAAATAACTAGAAAAGGCTCAGGAAATATGGAAGAAATAACAAACAATTTCCAAAGTTTGCTTATATAGAAAAAAGTACAATAACAAATAGCAATTTGTAAACTAACTTTAAACTGAAGCTTAGTTCTTCATTGTGTTTAGTAAAGTAATAATTGATACAGTTGTGAGTGATTGAGATAGCTATATATGCAATCCTTCATTGTAGTGATTTATTATGCTTCTATTTATTTTTCAAAAGAGAAATTTAAAGCATATATGGTGTACTCTAACCCTTTGTCATCTAAGAGAGATAACCTTTGCTGACTGATGTATGTATACATTCGTATTTTATAAATTGAGGTCATCTCCTTTTCTTGATGGAAGAAAATTGAACTGCATGGCAATAGAAATTAAATTATGTGGAAAATGCTATTTCATTTTTTATCTGATAACAGGCATGAATCATGGTCATAAAATCAAACTAAGTAGGAGGCTGCCATGTAAAAAAAAAAATTTCAAAAAATTAAAAACCTTCTAAAAAATACAGTTTATCACGTTTTACATTCCACAGCCTTGACAGAGTAGGTAAGAAAGAACTTCACATTTGAAGGTTTGCGCAACACCAACTTTTCTGTTACTGATTTTTGAATTAAAAGAGCATTTTCCCTGATAGCCAGATGCCCTTTTAATGAGCTGTGAAAATGATAAAACTCTCAAAAGCTGATAACAAACATCTGGCAGTGAAACACCAAGACTTTATTGAATACTCTGACATAGCCATCATCAGACTTGGGTTACTAAAGGCAGAAAACAGTCAAATTTAAACATTTAATGTACAAAACATTATGTTGTAGGAAGAAGTTTATATAACAGGAGAAAAAGAAGAGAAATTATTAATATTTTAGATGATGAGAATTTCAGGCGTCATCGTGAAGTTCTTCACATTATTGCCAGCTAGTGACATTAAATCACTGAAAACTACTCACCTGAATTTTGTTTGAAAAAGCGAAGCAAACACACAAGAAAAGTTAGTATTTTAAAGTAGACCATCAGATCTGTTAATTATGTTCCAAGAATTAAAACCTAACATTTTAAACAACTTTTCTTTACATTGCCACTGGACTGCCTATGAAATCTGTGATACTGTCTTTAACACATTTTTCTACTGAATGGTTTTAACTTCACCTGAATTTCTCATGAGATAACATACAATTTTTTACCTTTTCTTTCTTGACATAATTAATCTTTACTTCACTGTCCGTCTATGTATGTGTTCTATGTGTTATCTGAGGATAAACATCTATTTTGATGAGAAACTTACTTCCTGTCTTCATACGACTTCCTCTGCTTTATCAGGAGCAGAATGTCTTTTTAATAATGAATTTAGCATGTTCGTTTCCTTTTCATACTACTTTGATATTATTTTTTAAAAAATTACTAACATTTGTTTTGCTTGCACCAATGGGTTATTATAATTTGTAGAGACAAAGCCTTTCCTTCAAAAAATGAGAAAAAAAACATTGTTAGCTGAGAAAACTTATCTGATGCTTTCATATAAACATTGATTATATCAGATCAGATAGCCAACCTCTTTGGGCAAACAGTTCCTCACATTTATCAATACACATTGCTTAAACTGTGAGTAAATCTGTCGGTACAGACACAGGCATATATACACACACATATATATATATATACACCTAACTTGCAATAAGACTCTTGCTGCTGTTTTTAGGCTATAGATAGCTCTCTTGCTTTCTGCCACCATGAATGGGCAGAAAAGCAACAATGCTATCTTTTTTTTTATTTCTGAAGCTGCATTAGAATTTTGTATGTTTTGTTAAAACTCCGAGCAAACTGTGTTGTGTGTGTGTGATGTGTGTGTGCAGGCACTTAGGAAGTTGAAGCTTACCATTCTGCTGAATTGGGTTTGGGTACTTTTTAAAATTCAATATTTTTTAACAAGTTAAAAACAAAACAGAAACTGTATTTTGAAATAAGGTTTTGGAAAAAACATAGTCATTCAGTATTCTTTATTCTTGTTTCCTATATTTATTTGAATGTATTTTTTTAAACGCAAAATGATTTAAATGAGAGTGAGTGCTGAAAACATACTTTTGTGATATTTTATCATGGACTGTCTCTTGTCAACAGTGACCATTGAAAACTAATTAAAGACTTACACTAAAGAATCATCAAGATATTTAAAGTCTACACATTGTACTCTAGAAGTGAATGTGAATCAGTCACATAGCTAATCTGGGGGTTGAGTGACATGCACATCTGGGGCCAAAGGCATGCAGAACTCCAGCCTTGCCATATCAGACTTCCAGGACCCTTGAAAATCTTTTATGGGGGAGGGTGTAGAAGGAACAACAGAAATTAGAGTGATTGACTTTGGCTGGAACCAGCAAGGATTATCTTAATGTTAACAGAGAACTGGCAGTTCTGCCAGAATCTTATAGTTTGTAGAAGAGACTCATGTCAGCAGTTTGCTTTCACAGCAACTTTCTTTGTAGAAGTAAAGAGGCAGAGTGGATGGAAGATGCTGAATTTTTGAAATTCCTGGAAGACTAAGATGTCTAGAAGCTTAACTAACTTCCTTCTTTGTAACTTTAGTGTTAGGTTAAAGGCTGGTAATCTTTTGACCAATGATTACTCAGAAATAAATCAGATTTTCTTTTCAAAAGAGTTAAAGAAAATGTAACTTTTTAAATCACCTCTTCCCCAGGCTTTTCGGATAAACAGATATTCGTTTCTTTTCTTTTCTTTTACCCTCATGTGAGTAATTACAATACTTGAGAAAGACTATAATCAGCTCACCTGAAAGGGGGGTTGAAGTTTAGGAAAGAAACCATTAGTATTGCAAAGATGAAGAGAAGAGACTAACTTGCATCAGTTAAGTGGCTGACTTCCTGCTTTTGGAAATCTCAGTGGCTCATGAGCTACAATTGCTGTCCTAACTATTAATTAACTGCCACTGCATTCCATTAACTCCAATTTTACACTTTATTGAGAATGTCTTGAGTGCTAAGAGAGTTTTCTGAATTAACCTAATATTACAAGAAACCCTGACACTTTTATTAATCATCTGTGGAGCAGTGAAATATTAGATGTTAGCTATAGTGCACTGTGCAAAATTGCAAATCATCAAACCACCATCTTTTTTTTAAAAAACAGAAAAAAAAATTTTAATGACATCATGAGGTAGTTTATTAACTGGCATACTTTTGTCTGAAAATTAAAATTTTTCAAAGAAACAAATAATATTCTCACTAATTTTTTTTTTTAAATGGCAAACTGCAAGAACAAATATGTTATAAAAAAAACATTAAAACCATTTATTTGTTAAGATCTGACATTTTCATTAATTGGCCAAAATAAAAAAGATATTATTTGCTCACACACACGCACAACCTGATATTTGAAGGCTGTTTTCTTAGTAGCCACAAACAAAAATAAATAAGAATATAGATGAATTGAAAACTGATTATTGCAGAAAATCCAAGTTTGCATGAAATAAACAAAAACATTAACCAAATAATTGTCAAGTCAGTTCTGATGTCAAGTGGATCTTTAGAACCAGTCATTAAGGCAGGAGTGACCAGCATCTAAAAAAAAAAAAAAGTAGATGAATGCATGGAATCCATTCAACTAATAATTGGTTTTCTGAAGAATGAATAAATGAAGAATTTGAAACAATAAAGTTTGATAATGTAGAAATTGCTCATTTATTCACTGTCTCCTTTTGAATCTTGACAGGTAAACTAGAAAAAGATTTTGCTAATGTCTTGAAAATGTTCAAGCCTAAAGGTATTAGACTTGCCCAGATTTATGATAGAATTTCTTTAAAGTAGTTAATATTAGTGAAGGAACCCCTTCAAAAAATTATACTAGAGACATTTAAGTGACACCTGGCTGGGTACCATTACAGCAATGCTATTTCAGTCAAGTTTCAGTTGAATATCTCTAGTATTGTCTTTATTTAAATTATAGTGGGAAAGCAAAACAAACAAACAGACTTATACAGCAGTAAAATATACACTTGTGCCATTTTTAGATAAAATTTCAGTGCAGAAGTAAATATAAGTTTTTCACCTGTAATACAAATTAATTTACCTTTTTGCTCAGTGTACAAGGTAATAATGGTTTGAGATCTGAAAAGTCTTTACAGGAAGATAGAACATAGGCTACTATTTGATTATCAGAACCCACTTTCCTTTATATTTTTAAGCAAGAAATAGCCAACAATTATGATGTAATATATATTAACCCCCCTTTTAAGTACTAATGATATTCAATTAAAATCCAGCTAAAGTAGCATCGCTCTAATGGCATGTGGCCAGGTTTTATTCGAACACCATTAGTATTATGCAGATTTTTCCTTATTTTTTTAATCAAGGGAAACAAGGGAGGATCCTTTAGTAATCTGTTAGCTTCACAAGAGAGTTATTTGAGCAACATAGATCAGAAAATTGTAAATAAAGAAGGAAGATCTTGAGGAGCACTTAATGAATATGTACAGTGATATGGAAGGTGAACTAGAAGGAATAGGTGAGCTAGTGTGGCCATAACAAACTAGGTATCAGTTGATGGATCTTTTACTAGATTTGCAGAAATTGAGTGTTGTTCACAAGGCAAAGCTGAAATCAGCACCATGGATAAATGGCATGCCATACATACTTTACAAGAAGTGCCCAATGGTGTTGAGATTATTACAAAACCTAATTAAAACACCATGGAAAAAGAACCTTGTGAGTGGACAATGGAACAAAGCAGGAAGAATCTACATACTGAAGAAAAAGACTCAAAAGACTTATCACAGTTCTGATCAATCTCACTCCTAAATGTAGAGGGAAGATATTCTTCTCAGTGATTGCCTGGCAGTTGACCCCATACCTTATGGAGAATGGATATGTTGATACATTGGTGCAGAAAGGAGAAAGCTATCCAATGTGCAAAGTCACCTAAACCTGAATTACATGTCATCTGGCTGGACTCAGCCAATGCATATGGATCTCTACAGTATCAATTGTTATTGTTGGCAGATGCAAACTTAGATAGCAATGAGCTGCACTATTTGTGATGGCAATGGAAGTGAATCTCAAAACTTCTGCAAACCAGTCAATACCTTCTCTTAAAGTCTTCTTGGATATTACTACAGTTCTGATATTAAACAAAGAGGATGCTAGCAATATGAAGCGAGATCATTTTCTTGAGACAACAGATGAAAGTCTTATCTTCATAGACAAGAGTTGATTAGCAAGCAAATTTAAGGTATGGTATCTTTAGTTCATGTTCATCCCAAAGCTTCTATGGCCACTTCTGGTCTGACATTTGTCCTAGCACAGGTGAGAAAGTTGAAGGTAAAGTCAGCAAGTAGATAAGGAAATGGCTTGGACTTCCACCTAGCCTTTATACAGTAGCTATTTATTGTAACCAGTCAAAGCTAGAACTACCATTCAATCTCTGACAAAAGATTACAGTAAGGAACACTAGACTCCTGATTATGCTGTAGTGGTCACATGAGAAACAATGTATGTACCACTAAACCTAACCTCAGAACTGATTGTAAATGGAATGTGCTCAGAGGTGTAGAAAGAGCAAAGTAATCGCTGTTGCTGAAAAATGTGATAGGGCATACACAGATCAATAAAAAAGGATTTGGATATGGTAAAGCTAATGATAAGCCATGGTCAAAAGCCATCCTGAAGAAAATGAGTGATATGGTCATTCATAAAATTAGGCATGATGAAGACAACATGTGCCTCCAAAAATCTATGCAACAACCTCAACAGGGCTATTAGATAAATTTGGAGGAAGCCTTTGAAAAAACCCTTGATATGGAGCAACATTGGCATATGGCCCTCTACAGACAAATTAGCAAATCTCATCAAAACTACATCTGATCTGCTCTCAATGCAATTAAAACTCTGTTCAATGGAAAATGGCAGTTAATGAAATGTGTCCCCTATGTGGAGGAAGACGGACACTGGATCCTATTCTGGTGTCATGTAAGATTTCCCTATCCTTGGTGACACAACCAGGTCCTTGACTAGTGAAAAAAAAAATTCACAAAAAATATATTCAGATAATAATTAGTGAGCTTGTCAGAGGATCTGAGCATCAGAGTACAGTTGTAGGGTTACCGGACCAAGCAAAAGACTGGGAAGTTGCGTCAGACTTGGTAAACCACAGGTTACTCTGAGGTCATTCTATTGTCAAGAAAGTTCCAAGACACTGTTCTTAGTTCAGAAAAAGCCAACACCTACTTTCTCATTGAACTTACAGTGCCATTTGAGTCAAGTATGGAGGAACAGCATGAGTATAAGACACAAAGGTATGCTGATCTGGTTAAAGGCCCAAAACTGTATCAAAAATGTTCGATTCTATGGTTGTTTTGTTTCCTCACCACTGTATAGTTTGTGAGAGATCTTGGATTAAACAACAGGAACACCAATACAGCTCTTAAAAAATAGGAACATCTGTCAAGAGAGCATCCACTTGAATTCAGTGGAAAAGGATTGTTAGAAAATAAATCACAAAAATGGAATATTCCTACTTGATCACGTGATCTTTTACGAACATTATAAATATGCAAAAACTTAGGAATCATGACCCAGGCATAACTTGGTCTTCTAAAAGGTTAAGAAAGTTAAAGGCCAAAACACTTGTCTGGCAAAGGCTCCTTTCCTCTGAATATTTTCTTCTGTTACACTTTTTTCTGTGAGTCTTTTTCCACAGATTGAAACAGTTGTCTGTTAATGCTGTAGTTTCCTTAAGCCAACCTGAGGAAAAGTATACCAAATAACAAACCTTCATAGAACTGACTGCTTTCATGAAACTTAAAAATAACTTCTTCATTTATATAAGAATGTGTCCAAGCTGCCAGTGATAATTTTTATTGATTTTAATGATAGAAAATTTTTTTTTAAACAAATTTCCTTTTTCCTTTTTATCAGCACAGGTTGTTTTTTCCTACCAAAGGAAACTAAAGTCTCTTGAATTTTACACATCCATAGCTTTTGTCTCCCTTGGAAACTAAATGTGTGGGTTCATTTCAAGAGATCATTTACTAACATTTCAAATTTGGGCAAGTGCTAAGGACATTCAAATGAAACCTGACCAGATACCCTTATGGTCATCTCTATTTAAGCTGGTTTTAATTTGAATGTCCTTTCCAGTACTTCACTGGTTCCTCTGCGTTATTGAAAGAATATGGCTATTGCTTGCTTTGGTAAATATAAAAGTATTTAAAAAAAATAGTTTTAACAGGAGATTAATATACATAAAAACAAATGACTTAAGAAATAAATAAACTTAAAAATTATGTTTTCATTGTTGCAGGAGAGAAATTTTAAAACTAGTTAATTGATAGGATTTCAAGAATGCCTTTATTACATTGTTTTGTTCTGCAATGGAGGTATCCAAATAATTTCAGTTTGGTTTGCCATTCATCTTTAAAGTAAAAAAATACATAAACATGATATTTTCTGAATGCATAATCAAAAAAAATTGGTATCAAAACAAATTTAAGATTTAGAAACAGGTTACTTAGAAACTGAACTTTCTGGTGAAGCTCAGAAACTTTAATGCAAGATGGAACAAACTTTTTTAAAAGAATAATTCATCCACCTTCTCAGCTTAGCAGAGAAACAGAGTTCTTTTAAAATGTTTAACAGTTAAATTTCCTAAAAAGTTTAATGCTAATATTACTGATGAAATTTTTCTACAGTATTAGCAGATTGCTGGAAAAAGTATTCATTTTAAAAAGGATTTGCTTTAAGAGTAGAATAACAGGTTCCTGGTTAGTCTGCAACATTGTATTTACTTAATGAATAGTAGCCCTACCAAGAAGTACTCTTTGTCTGAAAACATGTCTTACAAAAAGTTATTCAGTTGTCTCATGTCACTCAGTAATTTCACAAAAACTGAAGACTTATAGACTAACTTGAAAGGCAGGTGCAAGCTATATGCTTCTAAATCTTCAACCATTAAAAATATTTCTCATTGCACACAATTTTGGCCATATGGTGCTAAATGTATCCCTTTCTATTGTAGGATGCTGATTATGAAAAATCTACATATGATTTAGTGATAACAGCTCCAATGAAAAATTAATTTTGATGGTACTGAATCTAAGGATGATGTTGGTGATGCAATTGTGATAGCTACTATAATTTGATGATTTCATTTAAGATGTATGTACTTTTAAATGGAAGAGTTACAAAACTTGTGTATTCTTGAAAATTCAACTCTATACAAGGTTGAATCACAAGGGAAAGTACATACCTTTGTAGAATGTAATGTTTAGGTATATGGTCTTGCTGTGGTTTGCAATGGAACACTAAAAATTATAAGATGAAGTTCATTCATGCAGATTAGCCATGGCCTAGAGCTAATCATAGGATTAAAATGACTAATAGCCAGTTATTCCAATATGTTTTTTTGGCTGCTACTCCCCTGAAAGAATAAATAGTAAAAGTTGTTTTTGTCATGTTATTGTGTTCTCTATAAAAATCAACTTTGGAATTTAGAACGTGTTGAAGAAGCAACTGTATGGATATTTTCCTTTTTCAGAAATGAGGTTCTGCTTAATGCTTATGAAACTGGCTCATTTAGTCAGTACAAAACTGTAGACAAGATTGAGGCCATTGTCAATACATTGTGAAAAAAGACTGTGCCCCAGTTATATTCATTTCCGTACTTGTGAGTAGTATTATTGGTTTCTTTCTGACTTATTGACTGTGCTATACTTGTTGAATAGACTTCTGCATAAAGGCCAGAAGTTGAACTGGGCAGATAGATGTGAACAGTCATTTTAGAAAATTAAGGATCTAATTGCTTCTGATTTAGTTCTCACTCATTATCATCACAATAAATCCACCTGGTCAGTCAACAGTGATTCAACATTGTGCTGGATGCTATTTTGTCACACCATAAAGATTTTCTTAGAGAGGTTTTATCTAGTCTTTTTGTTTTACATTATCTGAGAGAATTTACTCGCAAATTGCTAAAAAAGAGAGAGAGAGAGAGAAAGAGAAAGAACACTAATTATATATATATATATAGTTTTCTTAAGTAAAGAAATGTTATGATTTTGCTTTTAGATAAAAACTTTATTCTGACTTTACTACTTTTTCTTGCACACAAAATAAGAACTTTGTGATTACCACAAAGCAATGTAATTCTAGTACACTGTAGGTGAGCCATCAGAAAGTGAAAGTATGGTTGCTGTTTTCATACATCTCAAATTTCTGTATTTCCAATTTAACTGTGATAAAATCCCGTGTGAAATGTAAGATAAAACATAAGACTGGAATGCGTTGGTCAGATTAGATTTTGCACAAAGTAATTTTCTTTGTTTGAGAGGGATGTTGCTTTTTTCTTATATACAAGAAAATAAATTTAGGACCCAGCATTTGGATGAAATTTTAATCTGCCTCAGCTTTAAAAAAGCAATGACTTTGGGCATGCTTATTTGTAATTTCAAAGAAATTACTGTTATTAGTTTTGTTTACTACAAGAAACTACTAAATACACAATGAATGCAAAATCCCTCAAAGAAAAAATGTTTTGCATAGATAAAAATGCTGTGTTTCAGGGCAAACAAATTTCCAAGTCATGTGACAGGCTGCTGTGCATATACTCAAACAATTGCTTTACCTTATTAACCCTCAGAATACCATATAGTCAGTTTTTACCTTATATCCCCTCAGCTTAACAGCTCTAACTAGTATTTGTGCAGAACTGGCTGTATGTTTAGTCAACACACTTATAGTGAAAAACTGGGTTGGAGCAATATGGATATGTTGTTATAAAGGGTTATGTTAATGAGAAAGGTGCTGTGTGTATTGTACCCTACAGCTCAACTTGTGCTCTGTAATACAGATTTGAAGAGTAGTGGATTCCGAATGCATCACTCCAGGTTGTATACAGAGGGTTAGCAGATTTTGGAAAAAAGTCTCTTATCTATAGACATGACTAATTTAGTTTTCTGAAATCAGTATTTACATTATTTGGTCAAGAATTATCTTTCCTTATTTGCTACTGAACTTGAATATCTAAACCTTTTGTTTCTTAGCTTCACCATTACTTTTTTCTAAACCTAAATTGAAACCTTCCTTTTTAAAATTTTTTAAATATTGATTAAAGGTGTGTATACATATGCACATGTGTGCGAAGTAGTTAGTTTTAGTGTTAACCATGTACTTTTTTTAATAAAAATAGTAAAAACTGATAATTTATACAATAATTTGATGAAATATTTTGAAAATTTGCAATTTCTATTCAAAGAAAAAGGAATTTTAACTTTGCTTCTTAAATTACAGTAACATACTTGCCAACTCCTGATTTTGGCTGGAGTCTCCCGATTTTTAATCAATCTTCCGCCCTCCCATTTTTTTCGTAAAGAAAACTCATTTCTCCCGATTTTTAAGAACCCTTCCTAAATGTGAAAACAAGTTGATTTTTCGTCACCCATTGTTGACATTTTGCAAATTTCATATTTTGACCAATCAGAAATCAGCAAAAATGTTGCCCCATTGTGTATGGCTCATGCTATCGTCGTCCGCCATTTGACCCTATAGCCACCCGCCACTCCTCATGCTTGTCTCCCACGGCAGACACTCCCAGTTGCATCACAGGTCTCTTCTTGACAATTCAAC
Organism: Nautilus pompilius; assembly: GCA_018389105.1. Taxonomy (NCBI): domain Eukaryota; kingdom Metazoa; phylum Mollusca; class Cephalopoda; order Nautilida; family Nautilidae; genus Nautilus; species Nautilus pompilius. The sequence continues at coordinate 250,625 of JACATO010000677.1, forward strand.
CCTGGATGCATTGTTGACATGTAAATTCAATAGAACAGAGGACTGTCATGCCTACAAACCAAGTAGGACAACTTTGCAAACAACAAAGTCAGCCAGTATTGCCTACAATAAAGAATTAACACTTGGACATGAGTCAGAGCATGACTGATTGCATTTGACAATTGTGACCATATGGAAATTTAGAGACAGATAATCGAGTGTTTACGTTTTCTTTGTCCTTTGTTTACATTTTTGAGCACTTCGCGACTAGGATTTCCAAAGTCCCCCCCCCCCATGAAAATTTTGGAAAGTTGGCAAGTATGCAGTAAGTTTTTTCACTATCAGGTATTTTTCTGAATGTGACAGTGAAGAAGGAAAACTAAGAACAACTTTTCAGATGACATTAATAACTTTTACATTATTAGTTAGTTAGAACTTTCAAACCTGTCCATTAAAAAAAAAAAAAATTAAATGAAAATAGTAATTAGGTTTTGGCACTGAACCAAAGAAATTCTGATGATTTCAAGTTAAGTTTTACTATATTTTTTAAAGTATTTTTGTAATAACAACAAACCAATAATTTTCCTAAAATGAAGTGTTCTTTGTAAATCGCTTTGTTTTAGTTATTATTATTATTTTTGATCTTAAGTTATTACTGTTTACATCCTAAACATTTGGTACAAATTGTTTTGGTGTTTTAGGAGAATTGTATTGACACTTAATTTTTTTTAAAACTATATATACACACGATAATGACTCATTAAAACTCACATGATATTGGTTTTTTTTTTCTTTACTACAAATAAGAATTGGATGCTAAATGGCAAAAAAATATTTGATTTTTAGTTTAGTTATTAGGAAGCAGTGAAAAGACGTCATAGGAGATATATTCAAGGCTTATCCATAGAAAATAAATGCTTGTTGCTGTTTCCTAGATTGTTCAGCACAGTCACTGTTAACCAGTACTACTATAATTTTATTCCATTTCAGTATAATTTTGTTAGTAAAAGTTGTATTCTTTTATAGCTGATATTTCAACTAAATCTGTGATAAATTTTTATTACTGTTTTCCCAACTGTAACTTTAATATTTTTAATTAATACAACTGTAATAAGATATAAATTACATGAGTAACCTATATTTCATAAATGCTATCATTTGCAGAATTAATTTTTTTAAATCTTTTTTTTAGAAGTTTTTTCATTATCAAATGAAACATACCTAACATATGCTTATGCATACACTTCATCCATGCAAATAATCCATTCATACATATACGCTCTGCACAAAATCTTTAATCCCATCAAAAAAAGTATTTCATATAGCCTGCCTGTCTACGCTTGTACCCAGCACTAACCCTAACTGACCAATGCTAGAAACTTCTAATGCATATTTACCTTACTCCAATTTTGTGTGCTGAAAGATGCATGCATAATAAAATAAAGTATATGGTGACAGAATAATTTTTCTGAGAAGCATTTCAGATAAATGAGCAAAGTTTTACAGGTGTTTAGGTACAGAAATTTAATAAAATATTAGATTATCAACAACAATGACAGCAGTTTTACTACATTCTAACCAAGTCATTTGATTTACAGTTCCCATCTTTATGAGACAAGCAAAATAGGTTGCTGCATTTTGATTTACCATTAAATCTTTTGAAGGATACCAGAGGAATGGTTCAAACTAGCTGTCTTTCATGTAACTGCCACTTGACTTTGCTTATTCATTAGGAATGCTTCTCACAGAGATTCATTTGTTGGCACTCTTCTGGCAGCACATTTTTATCAGCATACCTGGTAGTTCATCATGCCTGTATATAAATTATCTCTTGAAACTAGCAACAGAGCAACTACTTGCAAATATTTGTTGACAAGAAATCAGTCCAAGAATGGGAAAAAAAAGAAAAGGCTCAAATGGAAATGATGAATCCCAAAAAGTATGTGCAATAAGGACTGAAAGCAAGATGGCTGCACTTGGAAAAAAGATTTGAAGAAATAGATATTTGGCACAACAAGAAAACAACCAAGCAGTGTTATTTATTGGTGTCAGGCTGAAAGATAAGCTACTTGCAGCTGAGAAACACACAACTGAATTCAAAGGAGGCAGCAAATGGATGCACAAAATCATAAAACAAAACCAGCTGGTTGTAAGTATGAGAATGTCCAATGGTTAGCATCTGCCCGAGGGTTAAGAGAAGTTAGAAAACTTCTAAACCCTTGTTAAGAAAGAATCAAGTTAAACGTCCCATCTGCAGATATCATACATAAATGAAGTGCCAATGTCTTTAGACATTCTATCTACACAATCGTTATCCAAGAAAGAAGTGAAAACAGTCATAATGGCAACAACAGGACACGTGTGGACCTGCTTCAAATGTACTTTCAGCTTGTACTGCAACCGGTATAAAATTAAAGGTTATGGCGATTTTCAAGAGTGTTGGAATACATTGTAAAAGTCTTCAATTTTTTCTTGTCGTCCATTGCAACAAGGAATGTTGCTGTTATTCTGGGTGGATTTACATGCAAGCTGAAGCCAATGGAGATAGCTGCAAACCGCCTTTCCAAGTGCTTAATTCGGACTGAATAGGATGAATGGCTGACAGATGGAGAGCACACATTCACTCCAGCAGAATGGCAGTGACGATCTGTGAATGAATTTTAACTGTATGGCAGAAGTTCATATCAGCAACTGTATGCAATAGATCTGCCAAAGCTGGACTACTTTAGCAGAAAGATGAATGGTCCAACATTGCTGATGAGGATGGCAACAATGACAAAGGATATTGGAAATTAGGGGCAGTAGTCATAGTGATTTTAATTGTGGCCTCAATGGATTTGACAATAATTCTAGTAATGTAGATGCAGATGGTCTTGATGAATGAACATTATTAAGCTTTATTTAAATATATCTATTAAGACAGTGTTCAATAAAATAATAGTTTATTCTTTGTATTTAAGTAGTGTCAATATGTGTAAAAGACAGCACTACAGAAGGATACTGACTAATTTAGTTTGTAAAAAAAAGAGAGAGAGAGATTTGATACTGTCCATGGAGATGCCTCATTGAGGTGGAGATTTGTAAAATTTGGTATAACTCATGGGATATATACATAAAAATATAGTAAAATAGTAAATTGTATAAATACTCATGTGAAAAGAAAATGTGCTCAGCAATAAAGACTTTTTTGGAAAATAGATATTTTAAATAAGAAATAATTTTAAAAAAGCAACAACTTTATTTTAATTCCAGAGCAATAATAAGTTAAATGAAAGTGAACTATGTTCTGACCTGTTTTTGCTAATACTGGTGAGCAATATTGGTCTAACAAAATTGTATCTTTATGAAACATCATAAAAGTATTGTATCATCTTTTACTATTTCCTTTTCAAGAGATTCTGCCATTTTGGATTGATTTCTTTGTTTTATTTTGCCAGATTTTGTTTTGAAAATATACATCTGAAATGAATGCTAGTGTTTCTTTCTGGTAGAAATGTGTGTACTATAGGTTAGTCTATGTCTCTTGACTGAAAATCTTGCATGGAAGTAAGCAATGCTTATATATTTGTGAAAACCAAATTTGTTCTAGGTTAAACAATTGTAAGTCACTGGTTAAATCAGTACATGAAAAGAAATGGAAGCAGTAATGATTAGTGTCACTGATATACCATTTTTTTTCTGTGAATATAGCAAACTAAGAAGGAAACAAAAACAGGTTATTTACTTTCATTGTTAAGGAAGTTTGAGAAAAAAAAACTTTTTATATTTACGAGGTCTGTTGAAAAAGTATCCGATTTTATTTTTTCCTGTTGGAAGTAATGTCGTTAGGGAGGCAAAAGTGTGTATAGTGGAGCCACATGCCTTCACGCTTATGCGATGTTTTTGGCGGGCTTGCTGGATGCATCAGTCACTGTCAGGCAGCCAGCATGTGAGGTGCTGTACTACTTATTCATCGCATTTTCATTTCGCCTGTGATGTTGGAACGTGTGGAGCAACGATCTTGCATCAAGTTTTGCCAAAAGCTTGGAGATACCCAAGCAGAAACAATTTGCAAAATTCAACAGTGGAGAGTGACCAGCATTCCAGAAGGCCTACAACAAGCTGAAATGCAGTTATTATCGAGAAAATGTGGATCTTGATGATGGAGGATCGTTGTTTGATGGTGCGGGAAATTGGTGATGAGGTTGGGATCAGTAAAGATTCTGCACATGCAATTTTAAAGGAGGATTTGGGCTTGTGCAGAGCAGCAGCAAAATTTGTGCCCAAACTGCTTTCTCAGGAACAACAACAACTTCGTCTTGAGGTTGCGCAGGACCTGCTGGATACTTCCAACAGGGATCCTGAGTTCCAGAATACCGTGATAACTGGAGATGAGATGTGGGTGTACAGGTACGACCCGGTAACCAGAGCTCAGTCATCACAGTGGAAGCACCCAATGTCGCCAAGGCCCAAAAAAGCACGTCAGGTCTAGAGCAAAATCAAGGTGATGCTGACTGTTTTCTTCGATTCCTAGGCATTGTGCATCATGAATACGCACCGGAAGGACAAACAGTTACAAAGAAGTACTATCAGCAAGTCCTCCAACGTCGTCTTAATGTAGTTTGGCGCAAGAGACCAGATCTGGGCCTCCCAAAACTGGCAACTGCATCATGACAATGCCCGGCTCATTCGTTGTAGCTGATCCAAGGTTTCTTGGCAAAGAAAGGCATTTCGCTCATTCGCCAGGCTCCCTACTCTCCAGACATGGCTTCTTCTTACTTCTGGTTGTTCCCAAAAATGAAGATGCCACTGAGGGGTTCCCACTTTGAGAGCCGAGAGGACATCATGCGGAATGTGACGGCAGAGCTGAGAGCCATTCCAGAAGAAGCATTCCAGACGTGCTTTGAACAGTGGAAGGATCGTTGGGCTAAGTGCATGGAGGCACAAGGGGCCTACTTCAAAGGAGATTAGAAATTGAACCCCACCAAGTATGTAATTTTTTTTTCCCCAGCCTAAGGTCGGATACTTTTTTGACAGATCTCATATACAGTGTTGGAAATAATTATAGAAACAGAAGAAAAACTGGGTAAAAATGCAAATAACATAATAAATTAACATCTAATGTGTAAAAGTAAATGCTCTATAGTCCAGTTATGTGTTGGTACACTGTGATTGGTTGTCATGCAAACAATCAGAAAGTTCCATACCTACAGAGGACTATACAAGTGTAGGCAGTGACATCATTGTAGTGTGGTAATCTGTGGTAAATACATGGCTCCTAGGAAGGAAATATCACATGAAAAGTGTATAGAAATCAAACTCTTAGCTAGTGAATGGCTTTTTCATGTAACAGATTATAGCCTGACTTAATGTTTCAGACAGAGCCATATCTAAAACTCCGAGGAAGACATAACTGGTACTGTTGACAATAGATGTAATCAAGGAAGAAAACCAAAATTTACAAAATTGATGTTAAGTGTCTCAGGATGTGTTCTCTTTGTGATAGATGTCAAGCCAGTAGAGACCTAGCAAATGACTTAACTGCAAGTACAGGTGTTAATGTTTCTTGAAGATCAGTAAGATACACACTAGCATGAAGTGCTCTCAACGAATGTATTGCTGCCTGAAAACCTTTAATAAGGAGAAGCAACTAAACTACAAGACTGAACTGGGCAGCAGAAATAGAACAGTGGGATGACCAAACCTGGAAGAAAGTGCTCTTTACAGTTGAGTCCAAGTTGTTTGCAATAATCAATGGCAATTTAGTCAAAGGTGGATCAGGGATCGGAATAATATTCAGTGTACAACAGTTACATCAAAGGTATACTGCCTGCCAACAGGTACAGGTAGGTTTATATTCATCATGCCAGTGTCTCAGGAAGATATTTTATTGGGCAGGGATCCATCTTTTGATATTAAAATGATCCCAAGCATATAACCAATGTGATGATAACTTCCAAAAATGTAAAGAGGTTGATGGAACATTTTCGAAGATGCTCTGACTTTTACAAAGTCCTAATATGAACACCACTGAGACTGTATGGTGTTATATAACTACTGAAAAAGCCAAATGGCAAATATACATCTTGGATGAATTGTGAAAGGTGCTACAGGATATCTGAAGCAAAATTCCAATCCTACATTGATGACTTGCATGGGAGCATGAAAAACAAGGTGTATAAAACACAGGGCCCACATACCAAATAATAAAACACTGCACAACCTATCCATTTTGTTTTTGCATATTTTCTGTGATAATGCATTGTGTGTGTATAATGTGCATGTCCTCTGCATTTCCATAATTATCTCCAATACTGTGCTACCTCTGATTACCTACTCACTTGTGTGTACAGAAATTTGTATTGATAGCTTACCAGGAATTACTGATTTGTCCAGCACTTTAGAACTGTTTAAGAAAGTTGGTGCGAACTTTGTTATTACTAATGAGATTTAAAACATTGGCGCAGCTTCAAGACTTCTTTTCCTTTAATGGCACCATGTCTCGATATCAAGATTTTGGATGTTTTTGAGTATGTTAGTATAAACACATTTTTATAAGTTCAAGAAATCTTAAAAAAAATAACAATGACCAAGGAAAATATCTCTTTTTCTCTCGATTAGAATTGGGCATTTTTTTTGTGTGTTTTTAAGGGTTAAATACTGAAATAAATAAATAACTTCTGACTAAACTAAGGTAACTTTCATTCCTATGTATATGATTAACTTCATCTGGTTAAGCAGAATGCTTTTTGCAAAGCTAGCTATATAATTTGTGTTAATTTCCTATATTTTTAACATGTCTCCCCCCTCCCACATGCACAGGTTTATTTAAATTAATTAATTAATTAATTAACTTATTTATTAATTTTTAAAATGAATTGTATTCTGAACCTGTCATTCACCATGCTTGTAGGTAACTGGATGCAAATGGATTAAAACACAATATAATTTGGAAATGACTTTCATTCTCGCCTTCCACTGACATAAAACTATTATTTCAATATGCATGAGAGAAATTTTTACCTGCAGTACTCAAGAAGCATGTTATCAACATGAATAAAATAGGAGTAACATTTGTTGCTATTACCAATCTATTCCACTGCACACAAGAAAGAGATTTGAATTTATGTGTTTCAACTCAATTAGACTTCATTCAACAGGAAAATTTAGGAGATTTTTAATTTAAATTCTGCATTTAGTCATGTTTATAAAGGTTTGTTTTGTGAGGAAATTAAAATGTTTGCGCAGTATTGATGAACCTATTTTACTTTTTACAGTAGGTTTTATGTTTCTGGACTTGCTATTTTAATTTCGGTAATTATCTGTCGGAAAGAATAAATAAAGGATAACAATAAAAAAGGATGGTCACAAGGAAAATTTGATTAATATTTTTATTTTTTTAAGAATTAATTAATGTGCTAATTACTTTTTTTCCTCTAATAATATTTTGTAGAAAGATTTCCTGTAAAAAAAAAAAAAAGATCAATCTGTTCTAACATTTTCCTGATTGAAGCAAGAGGCTTTACAAACAGGAAAACCCAAATCAATATTATGATTTCTGTCACCAAATGTAGTGTCAATAGTGAAGAAGTACGAAAGGAAATTTGCTTGAGTAAACACGTACAGAAAATCATTATCTGTATGACACCATATAATAACCAAAAAGCTGGTAATACCTCAGGGTTAATACACCAGAAAGACATTTTGTCAGAAATGTCTGCAGAAGTGCGCTCAAAACTAAAACCGCTAATTCCCCAGGAGACGACTGTTTTCCTGACCCTCTGTGACACACTCTAAACACCATTAAATCTTGTCGCCAAGTTTGATCAATTAACATCTCTCAGTTGCCTGACTCATGAACACAAAAGGCTGCTTTTCAATGGACCCTCACGTATCAAAATTCGCTAACTGCACTGTGCTACACCCGAGGATAGAATGGTCAACTGCAAGACACGAATGTAACACTACCTTTCGAACTTCAGATGAACATTTGGAAGCATGTTAATTATACGAAGAACATCCCCTGAGAAATCAATGAAATGAACAGTTGTTTGAGTATTGCCCAGAGGCAGGCACAAATATTTACCAAGGGTGAAAACATCAACAATGTATTGTTACGCAGTAAACTCTCTTCCTGGAAGGCTCTATAAGGTAAGCAGAGCAGCAGACATATTGAGTGGGGGAAAAAAAATTGGTTGCTATGGGAGATTGAAATATTAACATGGCTGCCAGAGGGAAGAATGAATCATATATGATTAGCAAGAACTCATAACTGCATTATTGATGCATTCAACCTGCAGGGTTACAGGCTAAACCCCCCAATAATCTAAACAAATAACACTGAATTCTGGAACCTGCCAAGTGGTATGGCAAGTCTGCATCTGACCCATTTTAACAAGGTGTATTGGGAACAAACAGGTGTGCCATTCCCAGGAGACAGTGGGAAGGGTCTTGCAAGATGGCGAGATTTATTTATTCAAAAAAGACAAAAAAAATGATAGTATAATTGCTGACCTGGTTAATAGATCACTTTCTACAAGAATTGTTTCATAGAAAAGTAGGGCACTCTTAAAGTTTGCTTTTTTTTTTTTTTTAGATATTATCTATTTATTTTACCCCCCCCACAAAAAAAACTTTCTAAAATTTATTTAACTATGAAAACATTTGTATGTTATAAAACAATATATCAACTGAAAGTAAAATTTGTATTTTCTCTTTTAAGTTTTTAAAATTTAGTAGGTCTTAAATGACTAATATGTATACATTGCTGAACAAATGTGACATGTCTGTAGTGTTTGTGAGGGAATACATGTGTTGGCCAAAGATGTTTTTTTCTTGAAGTTAACAAAGCAAAATAGTTTGTGCATTACAGTATAGCATTTAAAAAAAAGAGAAGTGTGAATAATGACAGTTTATTGGTTCATTAATTTTGCAAAACTGAGTATAGTTACCAAAAGTATGAAATCAGTGAAAGAGTAAACAATTTAATTTAATGCTTTTCAACTACCAAGAATATGACTGCATGCACATTCCATCCTTCGTATACTGTTGAGGTGAAAGAAAAATAATGCATTTACTACAGTTTTTTTTTAACATATTATTATTACAGTTAAACTTTTATGACATTTTATTTCTTTTCTTTTTTTTTATTTTATCCCATATATGGATAGCTGTGTCATTCATAATATTAAGATAAATCAACTGCACATTTAACCTTTCTAGATGTTATCCTTCTGTAAAGGATTTTTTTACCTTAGAGGATTCTAATATATTTGAATGGTATGTTCAGGGTATATGGTCATAATTGAGCAAGTGCAACAGATGATAATTTCTCAGTATAATCTATTTGGTGCTTATACTTAAAGATCTTAACATTTCTGAAAAACCACACTTGACCATAATTTGTTTTTCTTGGATACTGTCACCCATATAAATGGTTCACTGAGGTTAGCATAATAATTTTCCTTTTTTCAAAAAAAGTGATGCTGAAAGCATACGGTAGTCAGGATATTTCCTTATTCTTCTTTTTTTTTTAATTGGCCAATTTGAAGCTCAGTTCTTCACTGTTTGTAGGTGTCAGGCATAGTCCTGGACATTCTGCCAATGCGACTTCATGCACAAAATGGGCTGGTGTTTACCAAATTTTCAGTGACCACCAACAGTCTCTCTAGCTGTTGCAGCAGTGACATCACTATGTAATGGCTTATGCATAGACTTGAGTCAGCTGCACAAGTTGTTTGTCAGTGATGTAACTACTTGATATTGGTGACCTTGGCTACTGCATATTGGCAAAACATCATCTTCACAGACTTTTTCCAATTTCTCTGGATGCACTTGAGCCTAGAGAAAGGTTTGCAAAACTTTTGAACATCAAGTATCGTGGAGAAGTTGGTATGGAAGTAAAACACATCTTTGCATTCATGGATGAATGTTTCTGTTCTTTGGTGCCCTTCTAACATTTTTTGATATTTGACCATAATTACTATATGCATCAGAAATATGAGGAAACATGCTATATATGCAGATCCTTTCTATAGTTTTGAAGACTATGGGACTATGTCTTTTATGAACCTTGCTAAACATCTTGATAAGTAAGAGTCAAACAGACTAACCTCATAACAGTAATTGAAAGAATATCTGCAAACTTTGTGGGAACAACTTCTTACAAGCTATACTTCAAACAATTATTGTACAAACATTACTGTCCAGGACCTCATACTGTTATAATAGAGATCCATTAGAAATAATAAAGAAAAAATTTAGCAACTTTGATTCTTTTTTTAAAGATGAATGTTTAATATGTTAGGTTCAGCAGAGGGATCAGCCATTTGTTTAATTTCTTACAGTAGGTGCATAGACTCTAAAATAAATGTAAAAAAAAACATTCCCACAATACAATCTTCAGTGGTTAGAACTTGATTCAAATATGTCTGAATGAAATGAAACAGAAACAAGTGGCAGAGTTAGTTGATACAAACTCTGGATGCACTAAGACTGCAATAATACTTACAACGTAAGTCAGCAAGAGGAATATTTGCCATGTTTAATATTAGGGGGGTTACAAGGTAGAATTCTTTTTTAATTATCGGCATACAGGTGGAATAGATGACTCGAAACAAGCCAAGCAGTCTTTTCTTTTAGAGCAGGAATCTAGGAGGACAGGTTAATCCTGTTCTGTTTTATATTTATCCATTGATATTTTCATATTGATTTGTTCACAGTTTTGGTAAATTAGAAAAGAAATCTTTTTCTCTCTAAGTCATCACCCTTGTATTACCATGTTAACTAACATTGATGATATGAGCTGTGTTGAAACATTAAGAAAAAGTTGAAAGAACAAAGGTAACTAGCAAAGCTCTTACACATAATGCATTATATAACAAAGAATAATCTACCTCTGACTTTAATGTCTGCAGTAGGTTTTATGTGATATATCAGTAATTATTCTTTCTTGAAATATTAAGTTGTTACAAACATTCTGTTGCTTTTTTACTGCAAAAATGAGACTTCATATCGTTGCTGAATGTGAAGTTTATTAATCAAAGTAAGTTCCATTACAATCAATACACTTCTGCCAACAAGTTACAAGCACATTTATACCATTTTGAAAAAATCTGGATTCCTGGAGTCAATAAACTGTTGGAAGGCAGTTTCAATTGCTGCTTGGTTGGAGAAGGATTTCAAACAGAGGAAGCTGTCAGGGTGTTTGGAAAGGTGGTAGTCTGTGGGAGAAAGGTCTGGTAAATAGGCTGGGTGAGGGAGAACTTCATACCCCAATGCATTCAGTTTCTGAAGAGTCACTTTTGCAACATGAGGACGAGCATTGTTGTGGAGCAAGATTGGGCCTCTACGATTCACTAATGCCAGCTATCTTTGGGAGAGTTTCTGATGAAAAATGTTTAATTCACAACAGTACCTTTCAGCTGTGATGGTTTTGCCAAGTTGCAAGAAGTTATAGTGGATGACTCCAGTTGAAGTCCATCAGACAGTAATCATGACCTTCTTTGGGTGGAGGCTGGATTTTGGAATGTGGTTAGGTGCCTTGTCTCTATTGAGTCACTGCACTGATTGATTGTGATTGTTGTAAAGGATCCATTTTTCATCACACGTAATGACTCAGTCAACAAATGGGCCATTTTTTCCTATGACAAGCGAAGAGCAGATCTCCAATCAAACATTTTGTTGTTGTTCATTCAACTCATGAGGCACTAACATGTTAAGCTTTTCTACCTTTCTGATTGTGTCAAGATGCCAGGAAACATTTCCAGTGCTTATGTCAAGCTCCAGCAATTTCTCACACTGTTTTTCTTGGATCGGTTTCAACTGAGGCTTTCAGATTGTCATCATCACAGATGGAAGGACATCCACTACATTCCTTATCTTTGAGGCTCATATCTCCTGATTGAAACTTTGCAAACTATTGTTGTACTGTGCACTCATTTGCTATGTCCTCACCCCATTCTTGCTTGTTATGAGCTTCCTCGCTCGTTTTGTGGCCCATTGAACTTATGAAGCAAAATGGCATGAAAAACTTACTTTTCTATCCATACTTCACTCATAACTCTGAAACAAATATCCATTTTATGATTGTTAAAAAGGTAGGTTTTGCATAATGTATGCCAGAGTACACGTTACAAAACGGTATATAACTTATCTACATACACCTTCACAAGCAGACAAAAAATCAACCCCAAATTAACATAATATAAAAACTGACAAAACTTTGTAACGACCTAATAATTATTGCTTTTATTACATAATTTATGTAAATCAACTACTTACTATTGTTTTTCCATAAAATGTCACACCTTTTTTTAAATATTACATTGTACAGTCATCTTCCCATAGACTAGATATATTTTTATACCAGGGAAGCAACAACAAATATAAAGAAATTTAAAGAAATGTACTAGATGTGAATCTTTAGCAAAATTAAAAAATGTGCATTCTTTTTTTTTTTGGATTAAAGCCTTTTGAATTAATTTTTTTAAAGAAAAATTTTGTATTTTAACAAAATGTATTGCAGATTACTTCTACTTTAAGAAAAGAAAAATTAGATCAAAATGTTTATATAATTTGGATTATGCTGCTAGTGTTGTTCAAATGAAATCCAGGGGCTCCAAATGTGATGACATCAATTCTTTTCTCATTAGAGTTTTATTTCATTGTCTTTAATATATTACTTTGGTATGATCATATTTTTTTTTTCGTTTTTTCTTCCCTTTTTAAAAAGAATGAACACGTTTATAAAATGTGGCAATGACTGCTGTGCTGTGGCTGCCAGAAGCTATGGCTGTGCAAGCACCAAGACATTCTTCAAAAGTTTTTTATTAAGTAAAAACTCTGGTCTACATGAAAAATACAGAATTGTTTTGACTATTAAGAATATGATTAATTTGTTTTTGTTTGTTTTTATTTTAGCTTTTAAAAAATAGCAATTGTACAAACAGGGATTTGCACAAAATCCTAATGGGATATAACAAACAAATCTGCCAGCTAATTTTTCTTTTTTCTCCTTTTTCCTGTTATAAAATACGCAAACCAGCAGCAGAAATTCAAATATTGCAAACTAACAAAAAGATTCGGGGTTTTTTGTGTGCAGGCACTGATAATATCCATGTGAATAAGCATTAAAGATGAACAATATATGATACATTAAAAGATACAAAATAGGTCAGAAATAATAATCTTGGATCCAGTCATTGAGAAGCCTATTTTTTGCATATATGTTTTTCAGATAGTATGGGAATTATAGATATGCTTAATCTTTAAATTAGTTGATGATCTTGAATGTGAAAGCGAATTTCAAACATTAAACTACAGTTGATTCTATTATCCACTCACATCCATACCTAGAGTCATGCGGATAGTTAATGTTCAAGTAGGCTAGGTTAGGCTTAGCTTCAACTTCTATTGTCAGTACATCTCATTTCCCCTTTGATATCAAAGACAATAAGTAGAGTGTTTAGGATCCATGATGACTTTATGTACAAATCCAAATGGTGTGAGCTACAAAAATGTGCAAAAGCTAGGTTTGAACTAGAATTGCCTGCCTTTGTTTTGATGCATATTTTGTCACAAACAGTTCTGATTGGTCAGCTCATACTCGTACACTATTGACCGAATAGAAGAATTTCGTTGAAATTCAAATTGAGGTTCTCTGTTCTGTGAAAACATACAAAATGGATGCTAAAGCATGTGCTGATTTTGTGCAAGTAGTTGAAATCTGTGGATAATTAAGAGCCTGCTGTATTTTATAGAAAACAAATTTTGTTAAATAAACATTATAATAATAACAACACACAAGTACCACCAGTATTTAACTTGCATTTTCAAAGCTACTCTGTACAGATATTACAGTAATAAAGCAAATATATTTATGAATAATTTTGGCTGTAGCATTTTTGTTAATCATTTTGCTACAAAACAGGTTATTTTTATCTTAATGAGACAGTAGATTTATCAGGATAATTATGAGTTTTAATCTGCATCATGCTACTAAAAACATCTTTATATCTTTGTTTCCTTGGTTATAGTGATGATTACTGCAGCAATCCATATAATGAATGAATTACAGCATTGTTTCTGATTTGCTTTCATAGCAATTTGAAAATAGCTGTAGTTTAAAGAGAAAAGTGAGAAGCATCAGAATTAACTACAATTGGATAAGATTGAGATTGTAAGACTATTCTGACAATTTTAGCATAAATAACATATATTTCAGATATAATAACTTGTTCATGCAAGAATGTTTTTTTTTTTTAATTAAAGTAAATCATTGTTTTGCTCTCTCATAGCTACTCATCATAAATCTATACAACATGGAGATTACTAGATCTAGATTTTCATAAAGTATGAAAAAATTAACAAGTCAACACTGCTACACTAAATGGTTGTTATATTTACATTTCTAAATTTTAGTGGTAGTAAAATGGTTTCACCAGAAATTTATTTTCACTGAATATCAAGACACATTATTAATGAATTACAAAACAATGTATTGAACACTGTGTTCATGTCTATCATTTTTTGTTTTACTGGTTCATTAAGCATTACTAATTATGCTATTTACTGGTCTTGTAGCAAATTCTACTGGTCTTTTATCTTTGAACTTTGAATTTATTAAACTCAGACATTTCATTCTCTATAAATAATACAGACATTGGTTTGTTGATGACTCTTTCTCTCTTTTTTTTGGTTATTTAATATAATAGAATAAAAATGGAAATTGTTTAGAATTTCGTATTTTGAAACAGAGCCCATATTTTAGTTCAATATCTGTGTAAAAGGACAGTTTTCCTTCCTAGCAAGACATTTTTTGTGTTTTAAGCACATCTATACTAGGTTAGCACCTGAACTGACCTGTAAGCAGGATATGAAAATTTTGTGTGGTGTTGGGCCTCATTCCAGCTGTACCTGCATACAGAGCTTATATTTCTCAGAACTATCTATTCAAGAGAAAGCATGTATTAGTAAAGCCACCTGTACATTGGCACAGGTTCGAAAAAAGAATAATTTCAGGTATGAAGCTTCCACCAGAAGAGACCTAGTTTCAGTTACCTAAACTAAATGGAGGACAACAGAGTGCTGAGATTAGTAGCATACTTATTGCAGAAAGTTTCTACTAAATGCTTTTTTTTTTTTAAGATGTGAAAGGAAACCTGATCTTAGCAGTCCAGTAGTGGACCCCGCCATTCCTACAACACTGATACTGAACACAAACAATTATCTGCTAATCTGGTGCCAACAGGATTTCTTTCAAAGTTATTAGTCATCAGAAGCCTTTCTGGAAGTGATAAGGCACTTTAATGAAAAATCCATATTCATATGTAAAAACTGGTATTATTCCAGGAAATTTAACCATGTCTTGATAAAATTATTTTTTTGTTTCCACAGGAGTAAGTTTCTTACCCATGACTAATTTATGATATCTGGCTATAGGAGTCTGGAATTATCATTGGCTGGCTAGAAGATGGTCAATTTGCAATGACATTTTTGCTTGCTTAAAGATGCAGTGTTAAAATAAACACAAGGTGCTGTCAAGAATCTTTGGCAGTAGTTCTAGAGCCAGGCATGAGGTGGATCCAGAACTGACAGAGAAGACTTGGGGGGGGGACGATGTTAACAAAAATAAGGATTTCTTGTATAAAAAGATTTTCTTTATTATTTTTTTTTAAATGACCATTAACAGACCTTCATAACACTTGATCTCTTGGTTAGGATGATCAGTGATCAGAAGAGATGCAATAATATAGAGAACATTCTTATGTCGAAATTTGTTTATGTAAAAGAGACCATTCCACGGTCATGCAGCTGTTACAACGTCTGGGTTGTTTATCAGTATGGCAATACTCAGATACATAAACTGACTGAATTCAGTTATTTAGAAGTTTTAACCCAGTTGGTATTAATTTTCAAACTTCAGATGAGTTTCAGGCCTAATATATACACAGAAATATACAGAATTTCAAGCCTTTCAAACAAACAAATGAAAAGCAAAGTTGTTTTTTTTAAATGCTGTTTAGAAACTTTTAGTAGGTTTATAAACCTGAGCTTATTTAATTGTTTACCCAAGTCATAAAGACAGAATTAAACTGCTGGCTGCCACTAAAAAGAAATTTGGGTTTTCTAACCAACCTTAGTCTCCATGCACTGACCTCTAATTAACATGCAATAAAATGTGGCTAATTGTCTGCTGGTCTCCAGCCAGGCCCCTGGTTACATCTAATTTCCTTGTTATTGGTTCTTTGTTCCTTTTTGTCCACATTTCTTCATTTAAACTGGCCTGTCTTAAAGACATTACCATTAATGATGGTTACATAAATCTTCCATTAACCAAACATTCCCAACAGTGAAGCCATTGACAGAAAATCTTCATTAAGTCCCATCACTATGCCTCCAGAAACATCTGTCTCCTGCTTTCATGGAGGCCCCACAACTCAAATCCCATTGGCTACCAGTAAAAACCCACTGCATTAGTTTTCTGATAAACAAGTTACCAAAAGACGAGTTCTAATCAGTCTGTATTTGAAAAGTTTGGATGATACTTTGACGTTTTTACTGAGTTGTATGTTTATTTTTAACACATAGCTGGAGTTACTAATCAAGAATAACAACAAAAAAGGCTTTAAGCTAAAAATGGCTGACTGAAACATCATGGCCATGTGTGCAGGCAAATCACTGCATTAAATCCCCCTGGTACTGAACAAAACTAGAGTTGTGACCTGTGATGCTGCAATGAGGCAAAGCCTTAACTGCCTGCCTCCAAAGACAAAATAATCTAATTTATTCATCCCCTACAAGTAAATATTAGACAGCTGTAAATTTGATAATCTTGTAATTTATGGCCTAGCTAATTTGCTGATGAAGTGTTAATTTTTAGCTCATGACTCAACCTGTGTGGAGAGAGAATAAGCAAGCATATAAAAAAAAAGTCATGTAAATATACACTTACCCACTGATGCTGGTTCAGATTAGTGACATTCTTGCATTTGCATAAAAGCAGACATTTAGCTGGTAAAGGAATCTATATGAAACTTAGACTCTCTATTCTGGAGTTAGGTAGCACAGCTAATTTGTAAGAAACAAGTCTCTCATCCTCAGCTATCCCATCAACCATAATAATAGTTAAATTCAGGAGTCTAAAAATAATTAATAATAATAGTAATTGCACATCTTATTTATAATCATTCCGAACATTAGTTTCATCAAAGCAACCTCTTTTGTTTTCTTGATGTCATGCAGACGTTGATTCACCAAACATTGCTGGAATCAGGGTGCGAACAGATCTGTCTTTATCAGCTAATCAGTCTTGCGATGTCAGTCAGTCAGTACTTGTCATCCTGAAAAAATTATACTGAAATTATTGCTTACAAATTTTGATACCTTTCCCCTTAAAGTTTGATAAGAGTACATTTATTATTTAAGAGTATTGATAGCATGTCTCCATTTTTTTGCATTAGAAAAATGTCTTTAATTTTAATTTTAATTTCTTTTTTTTTTTTTATAAAAATAAAAACCAATGCTTAAGCCTTTAGTACAGGCAAGCTCTCCTGTATTAATTATGTTGTTATACAAGCAAGGACATAAATAAAGCTGTGCTTGCATTTTTTTTTCTTTTTAAAGCTGTACTGATGTTTCATGAGTGAAGTTTGATAGTAGATCATTTAGTCTGGAGCTAGATGAAATTAAGAAGTCCTGCAGACAATGGCATTAGAATTCCAAGTCAAGTTCAATTTTGTATTTAAGAAATCACATTACTTGGTCATTTATCAAGATGAAAACATTTCTGTTACATGAAACCTTACAAAGTTACTAATTGGTTATTTGGTTATATGTTTTTAGTTACTGGTATTCTGTTTTGTTTTTTCCTTTTAGAATTAAATGCAATTTTTTTACAAATATTTAATTTTCAGTAAGTTTCAAATGTTAGACTAAAATTTGTCAATAATTTTGATTTTTATTTCAGCTTAATTTTACACATTGAAATCCATGTACTGCATGAAATTAAATTTAATAAAATCCAAATTTCTATTAGGGAAAACTTTTATAAATTTGTGCAGCTTAGTTAGTATATTAGATTTCTGAATAAAGTTTTGTGTAAAACTGCACACATACACACACACAAAAAGTTTAAATGTTTTTCTTCTTTTTTAATTAGTAGTTGTTATGGTAAGTCTTTTGGACAGGTGTTACGAAGGAATAATTTCTTTGACAGATGTTCTCATAAAATATGTTCATTTACCAATACAACAGTGGTGATTAAACAATCTGTCATTGATCAGAAAATCTTTCCCTTGAGTGAATCTTCACCATCCCTTGATCATTATCTGAACAGCTGAGTTGATTGTGACCAGTCATCTGGCCATCTGTATCAATACTGGACTCTGATCATATTGATGAAACTCTAGTGAGACGCACTGTATACAAAGCAGTGGCAACTAGATGTGTCCAGGAATTATGAGACACTTGATGCTAAAGAATCTAAATTAGTTATTCTGAATTCTTCTCATGCAAGAATAAAAATTTTTTTTAAAAATAACAAAACCTTGATGGCAAAGATGAACATGAAAGTTATTGTGTTTTTCATTGATTTTACGTCTCCTATTTGTACTTGTTGGATTTTGTATATAACTTAGATGGCTTTCTCTATGGCATCCTCTGACTTTTTATAGTAGGAAATACTAATTTATATCTTTTTTGTTGTTTTTTTAAATACAACAGGGTACATAAAGAAAAACATCTGACCAGTGAGACATTTATTAGAAGTGGAATGCTAATTATTAGCTCATACTATGCTTTTTGTATAAATGTTCATCAACCTCATTATTTATGACTGTTTTATTAGCAGATTAACCTGGCACCTAGAAATGATATTCTGTCTGAATTATCTCCCTTCAAAGCTTGTTACTCTCAGTGGAAAAAATGTCAAATTTTAAGTTACATGGTAGTGCATGAACATTCATTTATAGAATAAAGTTAACTAGCTTAGACATTAACTTAAAGGGCCAAGAAAGAAGGAGAGAGAAAAAAATAACTGAACAGTCAGATAGGTTGCTTGTTCAAAAATGTTGAACAAAGCTTTTCTTGACAGGTAGGCAAATAATTGTTCTTCACAATTTCTCTGGAGCAGTTATCATTTCAATCCCTGTCACCAAAACATTTAAGAAAGCTTGCATTGATTGGTTGAGTAGTAGCTGCAGAGCTCTTGCTTAGACACGGTAATAAGAAAAGCAACTTGACTGTGGTAAATGACATCAGAACTACACACTGGATTATCGGAGCCGTGTATTAAGGTTATATGAGAACAGATTTGAAATGTTTGTTTCTAAGCAACAAAGAAATGCCAGAGAAATGTATCAAGAAAGCTATATTCCACTTACAATTAAGCATGGTGGTGAAAATGTGGGGTGGTTTTGCTGATTATTTAGCTAGTGGTGATTAAAATTGATGGAATTATCATAATATTATGGAATGCCATGCAATTCTACCAGTGCTTTATCTAATAGGTTATGACAAATTTATACTGTAAAAAGATATTGATTTGAAGCACACTGCAAAGCTTGTTACACAATACCTTGGTAGAAAGAAATCAAAAGAATTTTTTAAAACCATGGTTTGGTTCACTCTCCAGACCTGAACCGCACTAAATTTGTGGGATGAACTAGACCAAAGAACCAAGGAAAATTATCCAACCAATGGATTTTGTTGTAGAACTACTTTACAGAGAAATAAGGGGTTAATTTTATAATAAATATTTTGAAAAATTACTGAACACGATGCCCAAAATATTTGCAGTGATTATTTGCATGAAAAAGTTTGAAATTATAATGTCACAATTAGTGGCATCATTCCAATGTATGGTTCATCTGAATCTTTTTTGGTGGGGGTTTAGGATAATGTATTTTCTTTAAAAATAGTGTTGAAAAGTAAATAGCAATGTTTTTTGTATAGTAGTTGGCTTATAATTTTGTAAACCTGTGTTTGTGTGTTTGTGAAATACTTTTTCTAAAAATATAATTGTTGGTTTATTCAAACATACAAAAATCTTCCAATTAAAAATTATTATTGACATTGCAGATGAAATCATTTTTAAAAAACTGAAATTCAGTTTTTCTGCAAATTTATAGGAGGTTCCAGAGGTATAGTCATTTATCAATTAGGAATCATTTAAAAAGAATCTGTTCACCAGTTCTCAGATTTGTTTATAGTCTATAATATAACTATTATTGATTTTCATTTTACTACAAGTAAATCTTTGCAGATCTGTTTTTCCATCTGATGCCATTGTCATATTACCTAGGAAAACACAAAGCTGGATAGCATAGTTGGAGGAGGGGGGGGGGGTTCTTTGAAGAAGGGATTATCCATTTGGACAAATTGGTTTCAAACAGAATTGCTTACTTATTAGATATGGTTCCTACTATTAATGTCTAATGATGCAGTACAAAAATAAACTCTATGGTTGAATCATAACTGTGAAACATTCTGAGTTTTGATGTTAAATAAATACCTAAACAAGGGAAGGGGCATGAAAGCAAGGAAATAGTTACTGGGTTAGAAAAGGGTGATTAGCAGCGAGACATGAAAATGAAAAGTGTTGGCCACTAAACATCTACTGAGTATGATAATTTAATTTGTGCAGATTTAATAATAACAGATATTTTGGCAGTTCTGTATTTTCAGCTAAATACTAAGCATTTATAAGTAGGGTTTACTTAAAAAATAAATAAATAAATAAATAAATAAATGCTTTTCTTCTTTTTTTAAAAGAATCAACACCCCCATAAAAAATACAATGAATTTCTGTTTAGTTCATACTATTAGATTTTGAAATATAATCCATTTTAATTCATAAAATGTCTTATTGTTAAGCTTTATAGTTCAAAATTAAAAGATGAAAAATTGTTATTTCAGGATGCATCATTTTTAACATCAGTAGAAAGAAATTATCATTTCAGATGATAGTCTAGGGCATGAATTTGGTTCACAGCGTGGTAACTCCATTAGCCCCCATTCTGCTTTTTACTGGTTTTTAAAATTAGAATTTCACATTTTATTTGGTTTCTGTTTATGGTAAAAAAAAAAAAAAAAAAACTATGAGAGAGAAAAGAAAAGGAAATGTTATCCCCTGTTTGTTGTTTGACTTTTTAACAGCAATTTTGTTTTTAATATTTTTAATTATTCATCCTGAAGAAATTCATAATAACACACCTAACAGCTCTTTGATTATTTTTCTAAAGGCATTGCTTTGAAATTCTGTATTCTTTACACCATCAGAAGAAGCTTAAATATGAACTCTGATCTTGTTTTTTATCATCTTATATTTTTCTCCACACTGCTGAACAAATAATTTTTTTAATAATTTCAACAGCTCCCTCCACCCAAAAAATGTGACAAAATGCTGTTTTGTGGAGCAGAGTGAATAGGCACTGTAACCATCGTGAAATTGCAATGCCTTTGAAATTGTATTTTAATTGTAGGACCACCATGTATCATTTGTGTTGAGTAGACTTTCGTTGGTGAGATATGCTTCAGTAGTGTACATACTATGGTAGCTAATCTACAGTTTAATCATTTTATTTCATATGTATAGAGTCACAGCTGCTATACTGCAGAACCACTTCCTTAGCACAATAGAATCAGTAACAGACAGTTTTCAAAATTACATTTCAGTCTTAATTTAAATTATCAGCCATCCAAACTTCAGAAAAGCTTTAGAAGTTTTGTTGTTGTTTTTATGAATTTCTATAAAAGTTAGTAATTAGCTGCTTTACTGAAAAAAAAAAACTGTTGAGATTATTTACTACATCAGCACTATAGAGAATGATGATTTGATAAGGGTTGCTTTCTTAGTTACAGTATGTATACCTCCCGCAAAAGATTAAACAGCAAATATTTCTATGTCTGTAGTGCTTGAATGAAATGAGATGTTTGTGTGTTCACATTCTGGTTTAAGATGATTCACATATCACTACTGATTATGTAATTTCTAGCTACAGCTTGGTCCTGCATCCAGTGATACTGATTCTTTCACTTCACTTGTCCATAACCCATAGGTTGTTGGGGCACCTTGAGAGGTGTGTCTAGGGCATTTTACAACCTGGCAGAGCCAATCCCCCTCCAGGTTGAGAGTCAAGGTGAATGTCAAGGCCTTTTGGCCCTCAGCAGCAGCATATACCTCTGACCTAACCGGGACTGAACCCGCAACACAAGAATTGATGACCAAACTCACTACCCACTGCGCCATGACACCATCTACTAATTCTTTATGTACTTAAAAGACAGATACAGCTTATTTTTTTAGGTCTTCAAATTAGATTTAACGAAAGCAAACAACAGCAAAAAGAAAAAAAACAAAGTAATAGCAAAATTTAGCTCTCAAAGGTTTTACTTCTTTCTATGAAGGACCCTTCTTATATTTTATATTTATTTGAGAACGAGAACATGATGGAGAGGGAAAGACGCACAGAAACATTTAAAATTATCAGCTTACTATATGAAAAGACTATTATCTGCCTTTTCAGCTCTTTATTGTTAATGGAAATGCATTAATCTAACAAAAGCCATGAAAAATCAGATGAAACACATATATCCAAAAATACAAATAATTAATTACATTGTGATGTTTTTATCATTTCAAGCTATCTTTTTATTTTAGTAGACACTTTTCATATAAATAACTGTTAAGCACAATTTGGGCATCGTGTTCAGTAACACACTTTCTATTGCAAGTAGTTCCATAGCTGACTGACATTGATTGGATCTTTTTCCTTAAATGCTTGTTCTGGTTCATACTGCACACATTTATTGGAAATTCAGATCTGGCAACTGAAGAGGCCAAAAAAGCCATCCTTAGGAAATATTACTTTCTATTCTTTACAGCCAGTACTTCAGGAAGCAACCTGGAAGGAAAGAACTAAAGGCATGGCATATCACAGAAAGTGACAATTAAATGCCCTATGTGAGCAGCTCATTGCAAGAGTCTTCAGTTTTTGGATGTGATGACAACAGTAGCAAAGAAATAAATTAAAATAAAAAATTATCTGCCAAATTTTTGTGAAATTATTTGAGCATGTTGCACACTTGTTTAAGTTTTTAAAAGCCATTCAATTTCCTGAAGCCAAAAGCAAGAGAAAAAAGATTCTGCACTTGTAAAACATGAATATCCACAGTTACAAGCAAACAGATTTCATTTTGGAGTTTTATCATTCAAATGAACTTTTAAAAATGGCAGGGCATGTTTATTGTATTCTACATTCTAAAGATTGCACATATAGATAAAAAGAGTTGTAAGAACAAAAGTATTAGCATGGGCAAATTTTGTAATACCAGTGCTGTACATAAACAGGGGAAAGAGAGACAAACATCTACAGCTGGTAAAGTGGAATTAGTTAAGGTACAGTTAACAAGAAAAGAAAGTTAGACTATTATTATTTTGCTAGTAGATAAAATTTAATCTTATCTCAGAATATTGTACCAATAGCTATATATTACTGGACACTAGTATTTAGTCATTTGAGATTTTAAATTAAAAATTGAGACAGTGTGTATATAGCAGATTTTCTTTTGAAAACTAAATAACAAGCCTTTCTTTACACTTGAAGCAATATACACAAAATTAATAGATGAGAATCCTTTTTTTTTTTGTTGTACTATTTCTCTTTTAGGCATGACCCCTTAGCCATCTTGGTTCATCTGAAGCCAATCACTGAGAACATTAAAGACAATGTTACCAATGATTGATACTATTCATTTTGTCAGTGATAACTACACTGCATTAATACAAACAAAAGAATTGTTTTGAAAACAGGCTGTATGTCTTTGGATTTTCTAAAATCTCTTGGAATTTTCTGGAGGCTAATCATAGCAAAGATCTACCAGATGGCATTGGTGCTTTAGTCAAGAGATCTGTTGACAGATTAATGTTTTTCAATAAAAATATTCCTGATGCAAAATCACTTTTCAAAGACCTCAAAGATGCAACATCTGTTAGAAAGTATTTTGTCACTTCACTGGATATCCAAAAGAAAGATGAGAATATTCCACAAGACTGACTTCTACCACACTGAGGAAGGATACACTACTGTCATCACAGGAGAGTAACTTTTCTCATCATGTGCTCAAATATTCCTGTAATATATTTCATTTTTTTCTAATGTTATGACCAGTCCCGGCAGCACGGGCAGGCATTGTGGGTCCAGGCCTGCTCCCCTGAGTGAGCTGTGCCTGCCCTCAATGTAACAATCCCCCCTCATTTTATGCAAAGCACTCCGGCCTGCCTTTGTAAATCTCTCATTGGGCTTATAGCCCCCTGCACCAATTTGTTGGTGCCCACAGGGCCGGCTTTAAGCCAATTGGACCAATTACTCCAAATTGGGCCCCGTGCTAAGGTAATCTATCTATATATTCAGCAGTGGAAATGGGGGGGTTACGTGGGAATACAGCGTATACCTACTTCTCAATTTCCAGATTTTTTGTTTGTTCAATGTCTACTAATTAGCTATCCTTTCAGGCCCAGCAGCATGGGCAGGCATTGTGGGTAGCCCCACCTGCACCAATTTGTTGGGTCCCAAGTTGGCTTAAAACTGAGCTGGCTAGTGTGTGTCTGGCCAAAGTCACTGTCCAGTCCTTGTGGCATGCTACCACAGGCATCGTGGTCTGAGTCTTTTAGTTGCAGGCCCCATTGGCTAATGCCAATGGGAGTGCAGTTCAATTGCATCAGACCTACTGTGGTAACAATTCAAATTCTGGACCCTGTCTTTCTATTATGATTTTTCTTAAGTTGCTTAAAAAAATCATTGTGCCCCCCTCCAAGAAAATTTAATTCCCATTCAGGAATTTGTTTCTCCTGCCGGGTCTGGTTATGACCCAGTGGAAGCTATTACTAAACCCATCATGACAGCAAACCTTTTCATGGTATCATACAGGATGACTGGCTGAAATTCAAGCTCATGCACAGCAATAGGTTTTTCTGGTCATACAAAATATAGGATATTGTCTCATAACCCTCCTACCAACTCCAGTGACATGAAGACATAACAATGTTAAGAATATGTGTATAAGCATTAAGGAATATCTTGGTATTTGCAATATTTATGATGTTCTGGAAATGTTTTTCATATTTTGAGTTTTATGCAATTCAAATGAATTTAAGAGTTATAGTTAATATCATAATGCAGTATCATTTATGATTCATGAATGGAATGATTTGGTAAGGAAGAGGTCAGTCCTTACATTAAGTTGTACTTTTTGCCTCTGTACCACTGGAAGTGTCTGCTTCATATCCTGTATATAGTACCATACACAATTTTTGGGATATACGTGACCTGATGTATGCTACTTAAAGATTGAGAAAATATTTGTAATTTGGAAAGCAAGTAGATAGTGAAAGATAAAAGTTTAGTGTAATATGTGTAGAAGACACTGGTGATATTTTATAACTAAATACAGTATGGAATTAGATGATTGAGTTATGGCTAGTTCAACATTTATTCTCATTATCATCAATAGCTATTACCACAACTGTTTGTCACCTTCATAACACATACATCATGACAACCTAATCTAGATTGTTAGAATAACCTGTAAAGTCAATACTTTGCTGGCAGTGCAATAGTTCAGTGGTCCACAGATTGAGGACTTAAGTTTCAATTCTGGTCATGTTTGGCATGGCTTCTTCTTCTTCCCTAGCCAGCTACATGGGTTTCCTTTCATATTGGAAAAAATGAGGAACTCTAGTGAGGATTTGTCTGCCAAAGTTGGAAGTATCAAGCTCCACGTGGAGGAGGATTGGCAACACTTTATAGTCGACAACACTAGAAGTGTGCTCCTTCACCAGGGCAGTAAGCATTGATGTATTACGAAGAGGAAAACAGAAATTACAGACTGATGAAGCTCATCATAACAAATAACTGTAAACTAGTATGTTTAGTTAGTAGTCCAGTTGACATGATGTGTAATGATGGTTATTTTCATACAGGAATGTTTTGTTTTAAAACCCTTTTCTGGAAAATTCTGCTGATGTTTAGTTTACATTGTTGCAATTTAAAATTACCATTGCTATCAGGTATGAAACTGAGATTTTGAAAAAAATCTGCACTCGAGCCTCTTCTATCAGCTGGACAGTAATGATATGTGAATGATGCATGTGTCAATGTCGAAGATCAATAGAATTATAAATTGCTGTATTTAATCACTGCTGAAATTGTTTCATGTTCTCTGAAGTTCAAAAGGTTATGATAAAAATAAGTGTCTCTAAAAAAAAAGGAGCTGTTTCTCTGTCTATATGTTCACTTAAACTAAGCTGTTGGTTGTGAAACCACCCATGAGTCCATCGCCTATGAAATAATGGTGTTTCAAAATATTGTTATGTCTCTGTTCTGTGAAAATCTCATTGTTAAATTTCTAACCTTGCTTAACTGTAAGGCAATTGAAGCTTTCATACTTTGTTCATTTTACTGGGTGTCACCTGGAAACAAATATTTCAAACCTACTCTCATCAAAACACACATTACACTGTATCATTTATCCAGTGAGTAGTCCTGATATTATTTACTGCAAACGAGTAATTTTTTCCTGCTGCTCAACCAATCATTCCATCCTTTCTTAGCTAGTTTACTGGTAAAGATTGATATAACAACCTTTGCAGAGGAACTGTGGAGAGAAATTATTTGCCTACCTGTCAAAAAAAAAAAGAAAAAAGTTTGCTCTAGACTTTGAACAAACAACATAGCTACCATTTCCATATTTGTCTCTCCTTCTGTCCCTTTAAGTTCATTGATAAGCCAGTTGATGTCCTTCTATAAATGGTTATTTGCACACCACCTCATGTGACTCAAACTCTCTCCATAATTTTGCATTGGGCATGACCAACTTAGTGATGGCAATAATAGTAGCTTTGTTTTATATGGCATTCTTTTTTTTAGTTGTTATTTTCATTTATTAAACAAGGCAAAATCAGGCATCAATAATGAGGTCCATCAACATTTTTGCAGGCAGTTATTAAAACTAGCAGTAAGAAATAAGAAATAATATTGGATGGACATGATAACATCATCCCTCTGGCCTGAACTAAATTCAACATTTACTGAAATATTTTTTTTGGTCCACAATTAAGCAAAAAGCTTGAGGTGCTAAAAATGTTACAATTAATTATATTTTTTTATTTTGGTACAGAATTCATCAATTAAGAAAATTTTTTTTTTTTTTTGCACGTGTTGTGTGTGCTGGGAAAATACATTTCTCTTACATATTATCCTCCTTGTTTAAACTTTTTACTGTAGCATTCCTGCACTAGAATAATGGGTGCTGTCATAAGTTTTAACCATGGGGAGAATCCGTATGATTATATAAATGAGAAGTAATTTTTTTCGTATAATTGCTTTGTGAATAAATTAATGTTTTATTTAAATACATAATCAGTTTGTTCTCCGACCAAGTGCTTTAATAATGCTTATCTCGATCTTGCAATCCCAAGATAGGTAATAATATAAATACAGTACTTGTGCATTTATTTTTCTTAAATCAAAAAAGAAAAATGCAATTGCTCATCTCATAATATAATACCAGTTTAAAAAAACAAGCCTATTATTGGCCCCTAGGCTAATAAATGATGACAGCATTGCAGGTTAACATATTCATATCATGTTTTTATTACTTAAAACTGGTACTACTTTTTTTGATAAGGGAGTAGATATTCATGTTTCACCAATATTGGATGTACACAATACATCTGGATAAATAGAACCAGATTAACAAGGCTTTAGTGTTTAAAATATAATATGGTTTCTGAAGTTTGTATTAATTATGGAGGCAAAATTAGTCCTTGTATATAGCTTATGAATCACAGATAATGATACAAGACTACTTTGAAATTCTTAACATCAGGTGTCGAGAAAACTCAGATTAGCCAATAGAGGGCTTGTGTTGCCATATTGGATTCATTTCCTGTGGTGACTAAAATTATAGCTCTAAGGATCCTCTGAAATTACTGAAGCAAGTCTTTTCAGGCCCAAGCAATTAATAGCATTGATCTTCTAATCAACATGGAGTCGTGTAGCATTTGGTGAGAGTTGCAACATGGAACAAAGAACATGATTAAACAGGAAAAGCCAGGAAGTTGAACATTTTTTCCAATGGCACAAAATAGATTTTGAATAAAAAATTTAAGTGGCCCTACTTTGTATATGCCAAGCTATGGATGGATTTTCATATGCTTATGAATTTCTGATGTTGTGCATTAGTTTTGTCATTATAGCATAATATCAAAAAAAGAGAATTTTTTCTAAATGATATTTTAAGTAATTGGATAATTATTAGGAACTAAGATATCACAATAAAAGCTGCATAAGTAGTACAATAAAGTTGCAAATAAAAATTATGAAAATTGTCACTTATTAGAATGATATTTAAGCCTCTGACAGTTTAATTAAATAATATTTAGCATGAAGGATGCTAACGTTTTCTGCAGCATTCTTCACCATGGGTATTGCCGCCAGTCTGCACACAGATAATTGTCAGCATATGTTGTCTATCTGCTCAGTGCCCAGCAAATTTTCAGCTCAACCAAAAAGAACAGCTGTTTTTTGTCATGAATTCTGATCCACACAATTAAAACACTGCTGGGGACATTCAAATAAAACTCAGCCAGATACTATTACAGCAGTGCTACATCTGAGCATCTCTAGTATATACTGGTTGTAAAGCGAGGCTCGTGCATTTTATGTCAGCCCTGTCTGATGATGATGAGTCAAAATTTAAAAAAAAATTAATTAATTAATTAATAAAAGCTAAATAGTTTATTCAGAAATTATATTAAAAAATAGTTTGTTTATTCTTTTTTGAAAAAGTGAAGCTACAAAATAATTTCTTTCATTTTTCAGTATTTTAAGATATGATACAGTTTGAATATTATAAAGCTAAATGGTGAAGTATTATAGATATAGACAATTTTATTTAGATTTTCAGATTGGAAAAATTTATAAAAGAAGTTACTGAATCTTAACAATCTAAACTTTGTTGCTTTGTTTTTTTTGCTGTTTATAAGCATTATAAAAACATCTTTGAAATATTTAAAAAAAACAAGCTAAATGAAACATTTAGTAGATCATGGTAAATAAAATTTCTGTTTAGTTTAGTGATTACAAGAAGGCAGGAAGTGATCATGGTTTATACAAGCAATCAAGGGGGGGGGTTGAAATATCCCTCCCTCAAAGTGGTTTTGATCTGCTTCCCGCCTAACCTGGCACTGGTGCCACTACAGAATACTACACCAGCAGTGCCATTGGGTGTGAGAAACACTAAAGGTAATTCAGTGCAATAACTGAAAAGACTTAACTTTTTGGAGCTTTATGTTTTTGTTTTATTCATTACAGTTTTGCACATGATTTGAATCATTGTCTTCATTTTCTTGAGAAGAAATCATTTCATCTTTTATTTCATAAAGTAATTTGTGACTTCTTTAGGATTCCATCTTTGGATCCATCTAGAAGTGGAAAAGAGAATTTGATAAACCAAGAAGTGTAAAATAACTTGAAAAATAGTAAACTCTGGAGGATTTATATGAAAGAAAGTTACATAAACAACATACACCTGAATTGTGATAATCTTTCTGTAATCTCGAAACTAAATCATCTGGGCTTTGTACCATTGCTGGGTTAATTCACGACTACCACAGGTAACTAGAGATTTATTCATTTATAATTGTGTTACTAAATATTATATATATATATATTTGTCAGTTTATGCATAATTATCTTTTTTGTTACTTTTAATAATTAATAATCGAAAAAAGGATCTGTCTTTGCACACTTAGAAACTCGTACCAATTAGAAAATAAAAGATTTTATCTAAGATTGGTAAGTTTGTTCTTGAGTGTCGGTCAACTAAAGTAGATACACTAACATTTCGAACAGCTTGTGGCTCAGTAGTTAGTTTATTGAACTGCCAAAGCTGAGGGACCGAGTTCAATTTCCAGTTAGCTTAGTTTGGCACCCATCTATAGTATGGTTTCTTCTTGCTCTTCTTCATCAGTCAGTCATATGGATTTTTCTTCCATATTCAAAAATAAAGAATTCTAGTAGGGATTTTTCTGTTGAAATTGGAAGTGCCCTCTTGCACTGCAGGATAAGCAACACACTCAGGTGAATAACCAGAGAATTATGGTCCCTATCCACATGTAGGTTATATTCATTATAAAGATTGGTGTATGACAACAACATAATTAAAATTTGTCCAGGCTTTATGAATGACTACAGTTATCTAGCTGATGCTTAAGAGGAAACCAGTTAGAAATTTTCAGACTAATTAATGGCTCACAGGCAGTAGTAGTACATTTTTGGAGATTAATATTTGTAGTTGTAATTACAAGTTGGCAAAGATTTCAATGCATGCTTTTGTTTAACTAAATTCTTTTGACTCCAAATTTCTGGGTGAGAAAACACCTTTCTACTGGTCAGAGCGTTGGGACAATCCTACCTCCAGAGAGAGGGGGACTAGGGTTGGGTGGCTGGCTCGCAGTCTCAATGTAAACTAATTTTGGCTAAAATTCTTTAAGACCATAATTTTTCATTTTAAAAAAATTATCAATTTTTGTTACTAATTGAAATTTAAATAAAATTTCTTTGAACCTAAAAAAAAAAAAAAAAGATTTCAATGCACCTCTGTATCATATATTTTCTTTTGCAACAGAATGGCAAATTAATTTAAAATCATCAGCAAATACTACTACTAACAGTTCTAGTATGATCATTTTGTGTTAACACATGGGTCATAGTGGCTTTTTCTCTTCTTGAAACTACTAAACTAAACTAGAGTAATTTGATATTTTTAATCATTGAACAATCTGTCAAAGTTTTGGAAAGGACAATCCAGACTGAATCCATTCTAGGTATCTTTGTGAAGATGAATTCTTCAACCTATAATATTTAAGATGTGAATTAACCATGGTCTTGTAAAAAAAGCACTAAAATTTTCTTGGCTTTGAAGTTTTGTAGTTCAACTGATTATTCCTAGTATCTTATTTTATCCTTGACAGTTTTCATTATCTATATTGATTTACTTTAAATCTGTGTGTCAGTAACTTTGTAATCATTTCAAATAACCTTTAAGATTAGAAGTATCAATATAAATATACCAGCACAGGTAGTAACTGTCATCAAGCAGGATTTTCATTCTTAATGATGCTTCTAGACTATTAACATACAGATACATCCATTTAGTGTTCTTTAGTAGTTGTTTTTTTTTATTTCAGAAATCATAGCCCCTATATAAATTCATTATTAACCATGTTGATAGCCATAAAATTAAGACTTATTTAAATATTTGTTGTCAAATTTACAAAAATAAAGTTAACAAGAGTTATAATTAAAATGCAAAAGCTCAAACAAGAAATCAAATTCTAAAGACCTAGCCAGTGCCTCATAGATAACAATTACACTCAAGAGGTGTTCCCTGGTGCATTTAAGTGTGTAACTGTATCCCGAATGTAAACTTGCAGTCAACATGGAAACAATGGTCGTCCATTAAATGGAAATGTAAAGTAGCAGAATCCTTGTCAGCTACAGCTGGAGTTCAAACAGAACAGTGCTGTTTGTCTGAGAGAGAAAGAAAGAGATGTTATCCCTTTCTGGTCAATTGTACACTGAAGTATCTAACATCAATAATCATCTCAGAGACATCCACTCGTTCATCCATCGGTCCATCTAGTGTGGCAGCTCTGCACAACATTTTACCAGTCAAGAATTTGTGAATCTGGCAAGATTTTACGCTCTTTCCCTTGTTCCACAAACACCATACACTAAGTAGGGCCATGGGATTTGGGATCCCTTGATGCTAGGTTGCCTTTTCCGAGGATGATGTTACTCAAATTTAATTGTTTGGATCAATCCAGTAGAGACCCTATAGGATGAATTATTTATGTTTCCCAATTGGTTTCAGGTAAATAGTGACTGTAAAATATTGACAGAAAGCGTGCATGGATTATGCAGCTGTTGGGACATCAGCAGTAGCTCACAAATGATTCATGAGGTGATTACCTGCCCTTAATGGGAAATCTCACAGCATGCAAGTGCAACAAAGTTTTTTTTTAAAAAAATGCTTATTACAATACATTCACTAGAGCTACTTTTTTGAGGTGTGTGTGTGTAAAAATAAAAAATATTTCAAGTTATCTAAATTTAATTCTTTATTTATTAAATAATTAACTAAGGAGTAAAAAAGATGCTAAAATGTATTACTCATTTAAAGATATTTCAATATAATAATTTTTTAATTAGTATTATAAGAAACAAATTAATTTAGGAAACAAATATAGACTAAGCAAATTGTTAAAAAAAACAAAAAAAACAAGAAAAACAAGCTCTGAAGATGATCACATGACTTACTCTCTTCAGTAGCATAAATTAAAACAGATTTTAGTGTATATTTCCTGTATTAATTTTTTTTAAAGAATATTGATTATCTCTCTTACTTTCTTCCATAGCTTAATATCAGAAGTTAGAGAAGATTTTTATTATACATCCTTCATGAGTAGGATTATTTCTTTATATAGTAAAGCATCTTTTCACTGGATGTTTAGAGTAGGGCCTACCTACATTTTTTTAGTAAGGAAATATATTGGACTAACCCCACAATACTTTACTACAGTTATAATTTACAAAAGATGAAACACCATCAGTGCATCCACAAATTACTTTTTACCTGATATGTGATTGAAGATTTGTGTGATAAAACATTTTAATTATCACCTGTCTTTAATTTGTATTAATGAAATGCTATTAGGTAAATATGTTAAAGGTTTCAGGCAAATGTAGCCAAGCCTTATCTCTATCAAAATCAAATGATATTGATGGAGCTAAAACTCAAGACACCATTTAAAACACTGTTTATTTCTTAATACATTTTGATATTTCTTATAATCACTGAGTCTTGCCTACTATTCATGTAACCACTGTACATGGATGGTCTCTGATTACTTTCTATAAGACTACCATTGACATTGTTGAAACATACTTTTCTGTTTAGTGAACTCTTGCAGGTACAATTACTCTCTGAGAGAGGAGCTGGACTGAAAATTTTACTCCTAAGTGTTCATGTTCATTGTTTCCAGACAAATTTACAGCTGACTACTTACAAACTAATTGTAATCAATACCTATATTAGAGCAGCATGATATTCTAGTGGTAGATTATTGGACTGCTACAGTTAAGGACTTGAGCTTGATTCTCACAGGAACTGACTCAGTTTTGTTTTCTCCCACATCTATAAAATGAAAAGTTCTAATAGGAATTTCTCTGATGAAGACAAAGTACTAGGTCCCTTGTAGTACAAGATTGGCAATGCATTCTAGTGGACAACCACAATACTACACTCCCTCACCAGGACTGTCTATCAGTGTATGAAACCCCCCCCCAAAATAAAATTAACTGCAAAACAATATTTTTATAATTATTTTTTTCTAGCTCTGTATTATCTAGTCCATTTGCTGCCAATTTAGACCATGTTTTGGATTGTTTCCTTACAGTGGGCCCTTTCATTTTTAGCATGTCTGCCAGGTTAATGGCTATGCTTCTTTTCGTTACTTTTACTCTCCCTTCCCTAAAATTGGCTTCTTGCAGATGCAGAATTCAAAATATTTCAGGGGAAGCCCACCAGGCCTTAATCCATGGCTTTGCCACACTTGTTCAATCCTCCCTGGAATCCAAGCAGTACGCATGTCTATAAAATGTCTGTCTTATCTTGGTTTTAAAAAAAAAAACAAACAAAAAAAACTTTGAGATAAGAAGTAAACTTAGAAAATTTTCAACAGAACTATCATTTTTTTATTTTTCTTTTTAATTGTTACAAAATGTAATAAAGGAAGTGACAATTTATCATTTAAAATATCCTCTGGGAAATATTCAAATTGGCATGTCAGGCCAGCTTAGAAAGAACAGTTATGTGATGTTGGGGAGACTGGAGCACAGTGAAATAAAGCTGATGAATAAAGGAAAATGCACTGTATCAATATCACCTTCATTTTGTAAAGAACTATCACCAAGCATATGACAGCCTGCTTCATTTGTGGCTTTCATATTGAAAACAAAGAATTTTCACATGGGGGGGGGGCTTTCTTTATATGAAGAAATTTTCTGGACATTTATTTAAATTTTAAATTATTAACAGTGATCATTATAATTAAGTGACAATTATGGTGCACATGATTAACCTAAAGGCTGCTTCAATAGTGCATGTACTAATGTCCTGAAGAAGGTACTGGGCTTAGAGATTTATGCCCCAAAATTCAATACAGGTTATGATGGGGCACAATGAGACAGATAACTTATTACGTTCGAAAAAGACTTCAGCTTGCAGTTAATGGATATCAATTCTACTTCGAAAAAGTCTTTCATGTCACATATATATTAGGTAAGTTTAAATAAATACAGTATGTTTCAAATAATTACCGCATTCAAGTATAAAAAATATAGGACTCTAAATAACAATTTACATATTAGAGCTCAAAATAGGACACATTCTACATTAATTCATAAAAATATGAATAATGTTCAGCTTGGAGCTTTATCTACATTGTCATTACAAAAATATCAGTCAAGTGTAGCATGAAGCAGAGTATGGCACAGTAGTTAAGTTCAATTAATGAGTGTGATATGAACAAAAATAGTTTTGTGTCAGTGTATTCACCCCATTTCCCTACTTGATATTCAACCTAAGAGATGTGGGTTCACACCTTTTTTTTTTATGATTTGCATTGCAGGCTTATTGAATATGCAAAAACACTTGCACAAATATTTTTTAACTATTTATCAAAATTGAGTAATTTTTTTTTTGTTAATTTGAAGTTAAAACTTGTTTAAGAGGAATTTTGCATATTTTTTAACCTGTTTATTTTCTAAGCATTTTCTTTATTTTTTAAACAAATGCATGCACAAGCAGTTAAAAACTAATGAAGCTACAAGATTTTGATATGGTCTGACTGCATTCCAAAATTTAAAGGCATTTGCATGAAAAACATGAAAGTTACAGTTGTTAACAAAGAAATCTGGTGTCTGACTTTAATATACTATATACTTCTAATTTAGATCCAAAAAAATTGGGGAAACAAGCCAACTGGTTGTTTTATGAACTACAGTATGTACTGTTTGTCAAATGTTATATTTACTACTTGCGGACTTTATAGAAAAACAAAATTATTTTCATGGAGGAAAATTTAGTACATTTTGCTTATAAACAGAAACGTTTACAGAATTGGAGAAATTTAGCATCTTAAAGGAACTATGAGCACTTCTTTCATCCAGGTGAACATGTCTTGGTATAGTGTATGGTCAAACACTGATAAATGCTTTATCTGAGATCTTGTTCTCCACAGATTATTTGTTTCCTTTTTTTTTTGGTCTTTAAAGAAATTGGTTTGTCTCATTGGTTCTAAGCACATTTTCCAGTTGTTACAATCAATTTAACTTTAATTAAGAGTGCAACCACAATCCGTTTTGTTTTGGACAATACAATCAGCAGCTGTCTTTTGTGGATAAACTGCTTAAAAATTGATGAACACAAAATAACAATTAAATACTTCCCACAGCCATTATCAGACCAGGATGGGTGACTCATTATTCATTTGTAAGCCTTTTTATCTTTGCGGCAAACCTCAATAAAACTAGTTTGCTGAGCTGCTGCTTCCTTTACCAAATTTCAAAATGATAGATGTTGCCATGCTTTACTAAAATGGGGGACAGTTTAATCTCAAGAAAAAGGACTATCT
Source organism: Nautilus pompilius (assembly GCA_018389105.1). Taxonomy (NCBI): domain Eukaryota; kingdom Metazoa; phylum Mollusca; class Cephalopoda; order Nautilida; family Nautilidae; genus Nautilus; species Nautilus pompilius. The sequence goes on from JACATO010000677.1 coordinate 286,344, forward strand.
TATCCTTATTCATAGGTATGATTAAAACATGTATAAATTCCATTTATTTCAGCATGTTATCAATATCATTAACCTTAACCCTTTTTACTTTATCACAGTCAGTAGGTAAATTCAAATGTCTCTATATTTCAGAGATTCTTCTACACAATATGCTTTGAAACTTAAATCATAATTTAAAGAAAAATAAAAATTTTGCCAGCCATTTTTGTTTAACCCTCTGTATACCACATTAGTTTTTACTTTTGAGGTGTACCTCAAGTGGTATAACTGTTGAAAAGCTGTCTAAAAGCACCATTTAACATTTGTGTTGAACCGGCTGTGTATATTTAATCAACACAACACGTGAGGGCTGGAATGATATGAGATTGTTGTTACAGTGAGTTATATTAATGAGGAAAATACTATGTTTTACAGCCCCTATGGCTTAGCCTGTGGTGAGTAGTATAGATTTAGAGGGTAGTTGGATGCAAATGCATGTCAGGTGGTATACAGATGGTTAAGTAAGCATCCTTGATGACAGCTGTTTATGAAAAATTGGTTGTGTTCTTTTTTTAAAAAAAAATTTACTGTTGCTCTTGGAAAAACTACAAAAACTGCTAAATATTAGCTTACCGATTTCTGTTTTGGCTTAGTATTATTTTATCTATTTTGGGGGAAAAACCAACAATGCAGTATGAAATGTTTCTTTTTACAAATCTCTACAGTTTTTTAGTTTAATTTTTTTTTAAATTTTAAAGAATTATAATTTTTGTTTGTAACAACTTGCCCACCCATTTTCTACAACTATATTGTTTTATTTAGTTTCATTCATCATTCAAATGCTACTAATTTTGTTTTATATTAATTGCCCAAGTCAGATTTACTGTTTTATCCATAGTATTTATTCTGTGGAACAGATACTTTATATGTGAAGTGATTTGGGGAATTATAAGGGAAATTATATTCCTTAGTAATTTAAATTAAAATATTATTTTTATTTTGTATTTATTTATTTAATATATTAGTAATTTATTAAAAGCTTACCAACCTATTTGGTCATTTGTCCCATTGAATTATGAAAAGTCATGTGAATGGTATGTGCTTCTTGATTGGTTAGTGCTTAGTGCTATTACTTTGTAGTCTTGGCTGGAGCAAAGAGTTCATTTGGAAATTTTGTCAAAGTAGCATCTAGACTCTGATGTCCAAGTATTGGTGAATTTTATTGAGATTCCAGGACACCAGAGTAACAGCTATAAGAAACTAAGTTTTTATAGTTGATCAGTTTCCATATTTGTCAGTGAAGATTTTACCATCACTGTTCGGTGCACTTTTCTACCTTTAATTTATTAAACTGTTCAGTTATATTTTAATGTAGTGATGAACTTGTGGCTCTTTAAGCAGGAAAAAAAAATGTATAAACGTAATATTAATAGTTTTTAATTTCTTTAAGTGTGCTTGTTTGAATTATCAGCATGATTTCTAAAAGATTCACCAATACAAACAAAACAATCATTATTGTAGGAGTATAAGTGTGCTGCAGCATCCAGTAGCATCTGCAGCTTTTTTCATTAACAATTACTCTACTGCTTTCTTTTGTGTGGTTATTGAGGATGACAATTATAAAAAGGCACGTGGCTTCTACATGTCCTGTGCACATAAATCTGAGAGTTTTTGAAATTTAATTAATTTTACTTCATTAGAAATAGAAATGCAGGTAGATCTTAAGCACAATTTTCTTGTTTCATTAAGTCATATTTAAGAGTAAATTGACAATAAAGTACTAAGTAGATCTAACAAAATAATATAGTTGGTACTAGAAATACTGTTAATTTCTTTCTTTGCTTAATAGGTGACAATTTTTTTCTTTTCATTTTCTCATGCTGTCATGCAAATATACTTTTGATATTTTTAGCTGAAACATTGAAGTTAAATGACCATTGGAGTAGTTGCAACTATCGTAATAATTTCACTGAACTGCTAAAAAATGAAAATGATTTTTTACAGAAAGCATGCTTGGTTAAAACAACTCTTTTTAAAAATTATTTTGTAGTCTTATTTGCTATTTGAGTAGAATTAGCTCTGAAACAGCTTGAATTGGCATTCTTTTGTTAAATGGTAGTTACTGTCCAATACCATGCTTTACCTTGGGCTTAATCATTTCAAAATTGTGGTAAGACTGGAAAACTATCAGTGATGTATTGCATAAGTTAATGGGTTAGTTCAAGCCATTTCAATAATTCTGTTGTACACAAAAACAGTTCTTAGGACTAAGCTCTGATGATGGCAACAGGGAAAAGTTGCTGAAAGATGTGTTCATTAGTCAGTTGCATTATTACTACTACTAAGATGATTTTAAAATCATGACTTTGTTGTTGTTGTTGTTGTTATAAATACTAAAATGATTTGTTTATGCTTAAATGCTTGAAACTTTCACTAAGATCTCTTTTAAAACATCATGAGATTTGTTGTCTTAGATTGTAAATGCTCCAAAGAATTAAGTTTTAGACGAATTCTAAAATCTGTTATTGAGCAATATGGATATATGTTCATATATCAGCAAAAATCTGTGGCAAAAGCATTGAATAGTTCATCTTTTTATTGCCAGGTTTTTAGAACAAAATCTTCAAATTTGGAATATAAAACAATTGTTTGTTTGTTCTTCATTGTATACCCATTTATAAAAAAAAAAACAAAAATGGAAGCTTTTCTTTGTTTCCTCTCTCATACCTGTTGATACATGTTTGGAACTTGTAATATGTGAGTTGGGCAATGCTGCACTATTGAAATAAAAATGAACAGAGAAGGGTTTGGGAAATAAATAGAAAAACAAAAAAGTAAAACAAAAATCCCTTTATAAGTTTATATGAAATTTGCTTTAATTAAGAGACTAATTGAGAAAAGGCATAAAGTATCATTTTTCTTTCTGCCTTATAAATAGTATAATGTTTGTGCTTTCAGATCTCTCTAAATTAAGTAATGTGTAGTCTAAAATTGCCTAATTATGGGAGCTATTTTATCTTTTAATAAACATTTTAAATGCCATTTTTTAAATTGGGTAGGTGATTGACTAAAAGCTTTTGCTATTGAAAAGAAACTGCGTTATAAATAGTATTACTGAATTAAAGATTTACTTTGCATGGACATCAGCAAAAACACTCACCACCAACAAGATTGCAGCATCCCAACATTTTATTTCAGGGCTATTGGTTTTAATGATCTTGGATTTTGTTAAATAATAATTGAAGATTTCTTTTTTTCTTCTTCTCAATTTGTGGTGTGTGAGCAGGTGAGTTTCCTAATTTACCTCAACTCCACTGCTGAAGTTGCACTAAGCCAATTAAAAAAGCATCTAACTGCTTCCATCTCAATATTGTGCTCTCTGTATAAATTAGGCCACCCACCTCTATAATATTGTAAAGGCTGCTGTCTGTTATCTTTGTTGTTTTTCTAAGTTAAAAAAGTAACTTTTACACACCTTAACAATGGTAAACCTTATGCCAGAGTTAAATTTTAACAGGGAGGTGAGAAGCTATCAGGACTTATACAAGGCCTGCTTATGCTTTAGTTACTAACCACCATTTATGACAAGTTACTGTTTTTATTTAACAGTTCTGTTATTAAACATTTTTTAATAATGTTTTTTAACATCAGGTTGTGCTAAAACCTGACCAATGTTAAATTCTAGTATTGTGATTAACATTGTGCCTTAATGAGAAGGGGTTGCAAGTTGTTGTTTTTTAGAACATTTATTTGTTAATGCTTGGGAGGCAGTTGCTATGGGCTTTCCCAAGAATCCTTTAGAACTATGGTCAGAAGCATCCAGAAGAATGGCAGCATGTTTAACAAATGCTGTTAGCCATTGGACTTATGGGTGCCTGTAGGTGATATGGTGACTAATGACACCTATGGCTTAATTCTTAAGCATGAAATTTACTCTTCAGTATCTTATAACTTGAAATTCAAATTATTTTCTTTGAGTGATTCATGGGTGGTATGTTTGATTGTCATGGAGTCTTGATCTGCTAATAAAAACTACTAGATTTAAACTGTGTTTGTAAACATTTCGATAAGGTTGAGGTAAAACACGAAATTAACACCTGCTTTATGAGCATTGATATAATTAGGCTGTTAGGTAAGAAATATCTTGGAAATTAGAAGTTCCCTGATGGGTCAGAAACAGTAGGTGTTCAAATCCTATCCCCATGCTTTTGGTAATATGCAAAGATGGAAAAGCATAGGCAGAGATTCTTAATTTTAAATTGATTGAAATCTGTAAGGAAGAAGAAATTTTTTTAAAATAATGCTTTTTATGACTTAAGTCCCTGCTGGGGTTTGGTAAAAGAATTTTACTTTTGTTATCTGTTCTAGTTTGGGATTAATAGTACCACTTTTATGGTTGTCACAAATCAGTACTACTTCATTTGTTACTGGAATATTGGAGAAACTTCATTGTAATAGAGACAAGCACTTTATAAAAAAGCCAAAACAAATAACACTTAATAAAAAAAGCCAGTCTCTTACATAGTGCGAGATCTGACTGCTGTGGTTAAATTTTTTCTGGCATTGCAGTGAATTTGAAGTTAGCAAGAAAAAAAAATGACAGCATTATCAGAAAACATAGTAAATGTACCATCCTACTTTTTTTTTTAAATTATTGAACAATCACCAAAATAAGGAACTTATCGAGAAAACCAAGATACAAAGATGTAAAACTTGTTTCGAAAATTTTTGAAAGAGTTTCTCTAAATTTTAATTCTGATGGCTAAGCTTTGCTATCTTCATATCTTCATCTTGTGCGACTTGGGGGGGTTGAAAAAAAAAAAGCATTTTAAATTAGTTTTTCATTTGAAGATTAAATTGATATGCAACACAGGGATTCATGAAGGCAAATTCTCTTGTGGTTCTGAATGCTTCAAGTTTATTTCTACAACAGCTAGCCTGCCCATAAGACTGCTGTTGGATGCATTCACTGAACAACTTGCTGATCCATCTTAATCAGACCAGCAGGCTTTTCTGATGAAAATAATCAACCTTTGGATTACTTTACTATGGATGTCTTGTTTCACTGATCATCTATAAATTATCAGGTAGGAACTGATATCTTATTAGAAGGATAACCATACTTGGAACAGTGCTCATAAATATACCACTATCTGACATTTATTGATTACTTCACACGTGAGAAATCTTGTGGCTAACAGCAGATGGTATATTATGCCATACATCAATAGTACCTTTTACAGAAAGCATTAAAAATTTAGAATGGAAAGGTTCACCTTTTTCAGATTTATTTTCTGTTTGATATTTAGTCTGATTTTTTTCTTTTTTTATTGAATTATTGCTTAATATTAGCCTAAGATGCTTTAAATCAATGCTAGCACCTGGAAAATTTGTTAAATAAACAGACAGACAAAAACATTAAGTAATTGCTAGAGTATCTCTTCACTTCAATAAATAAATGTCACATTTTCTCATTTCAGTAGGCATTTCTCATGTATTGATAATATTTCCTGCCCAGCCATGCGCACTAGAGTAGATTTTTTAGATGTTTTTTTTAAAAGTTGCCTTAATTTTATAAAGAAAACAATTTCCAACATATTTACTTAAGATTAACTAGAATTGCCAAAAAAAAAATAAACACTAACTACAAGTTCCTGCAAGATCATAAATTTTAAAAAATGCTGCAATGCTTTTTGTTAGCTTTAATGATGCAAAATTTACCTTCTTATATACTAAATATAATCATATCTGTACACTTATTATCTTTTCTTTATAATAAATTTTAAAACGACATTGCTTACTTGTCTATCTTAAGAATAATATTGTATATACCTTCCCCACAAATCCCCTTGTGAGATTCGTGTTGTAGACAACTCATTTTGGTATTGAAACATCAAAAGTTATTGTAATTGGCTACATTCATAGCCAGCATTAGGTGAAAATCTTTTTGAATGTCACTCTCAGATGTCATATACATTATTAACCCTAAAAATTTTTTCACAGTTACCTACTATAGGCAGTGCTATAAGCTAATGAATCTGGCATCTCAATTCAGTCATCAGTTTTATGACATGTTCTGGGATATTGGATCAGGACTAAATTGCTAGAACAGCTGAAGTACATAGAAATCCAGGAGATTGTTACTTCATACTTATACTTTTAGATTACTTTAAACACACACAAAAAAAGTAATTCTGTAGGTCTTACTAATACTTGTTCACATTATAATGTTTTCTACATTAAGTGCTTTATAGACGTGGTGGTTGGTCTTTTATTGGACTCAACTGAGCTAATCACATAACAACAGTGACATCAGCCCATATCTGGTGTTGACTGTCTGTCATAATTGGGATTGATGTACGCATGCATTTATCTATTTTCTAAATTTTCAAAACTATTCTCTTTGAAGGTTGCTAAAAAAAACAACTGTTTAATAGAATAATAAGCTTTTCCTCAATGTTCCATAATAACAGTTTTAATTTATAACAAGAATAAAATGCCAGGTTCCTGAGAAACTGGGCTTCTTGATGATATTGTATTCAGCTTTACCAAATTAAGAGGGATAAAGGTAAAATAAGATAGTGAAAAAAAGTTGTTGGTTATGGAGAAACCTGGATAAATTTTTAAACTTTAAAAAATCTTTCCAAGAAGGTTTCCTTTTTTTTTCAACCTTTAGTATATAAGAAAAGTACCAACACTGAATATTCAGATTTTTATTGCAACCTTATTCATACTATTTAAAAATTCTGCAAGGTGTTTGACTTAAGTTAAATCCGGTTGCTCAAAAAGAGAAGAAAAATACTATCATCATTCAACTTGTACATTGCATACTTTTTTTCTTTCTGGAATTACTGATAAAATAAGCATAACACTTTTGCTGCTACTCATACATTGGAAGTACCCTGAAAACCAGGGGTTGCTAAGCTTTAATATTTCTGCATAACCTAGAGATGAAGTTTTGGCACAAAATAGACAAAACAATTTTAGATTACAAATTAAAACAGGCATTTCATTATTGAGGAACATAGAACATAACAGTTTATAAAAATTGGATGTTTTCAACACAATTTTTAATTCAGTATGTGCAGCACAAGTTTACAATTCCTCAGTCAGCTTATTAAACTAGAATCTATCATTACTCTTAAGTAGGCTTCCAACTTCAGTAAACTATATTTACTCTTTAAGACATTAAGACAGACATTGCCAAGAACCCATGCAGAGGTAAGTTAATGCAAATGATATTAGAATTTTTTTTGCCTTCAGGGAAGAAACAGCGGGATATTCCATGGTGAGATCACACCACAATTCACAGATGTTCTTTGTTTACTTTGTTCTTCATTGAAGGCCGGGAGTCAGTTCAATTATCTCATCCATTTTCCATGTTGGATAACCCTGCAGATTCAATAATCTGCAGGCTGACTGCAGCTCCAAGAACTTTACTGATGAGAAATATTTCTTGATATTCTATGGTTTGGTTAAAATGCTAGGAGATGCAGTTTTTAGTAAATTTAAATCCACATCAATATCATTCATTATATTATCTTCATGGTCTAGTTACAGCAGTTAGTTCAAATGTTCAAATATGTCAGATGTCCTATACTTTCTTTTTAAATAACCCTTGTTTTATCTAAAAGGCTACTACTTTCTCCGACAGAAAGTACCTTTTCAAAATTCCCCTGCAATTATCTATTGAATGTATTGACATATCTGATTAAGTCAGCTAGATAGGCAAGTTTGCAATGTGCTAGCCATTTTCAAGACAGTTCAATTCTGGTAATTTCTCTTGGAAGGAATGTAACTGTTAATTTCTAAGTTTAAAGTACAATCTTAATTTATTTCCACAAGACAACCAATGAATTTTGCAGTGGTATAACAAATATGAATACTTTGCACACACTTTCTCACAAAGAATAGCAAGCCTATAACTTAGCATAAGGCATGATTTAATGAAATTGACTGTGGAGATTTCAGGAATTTATAGGAACCACAAAGCATCTGGTTCCTTCCTGTACATTAGGTGTAGCACCATTGTGGCAGCCAGTCATAGATGCTGCACCATCATTTGTAATACTGACTATTTTTCTGTTTTAATGATGCAGATCCATGAATTCATCAAGCATTTGAAAGCAATCAGCTGCACTCACTGATGTTGAGATCATGGCATAATTTAGTATATCTTCTGTGATGTTTTCATCCCAAATGTAATGTACACAAGTTGCTGTGCAAAGTTTGAAATATTTGTTCATTTATCAGTTGAATGGCAAAATCTTTCACAAGGAAAGGAAATAGTGAAAAAATTTAATATTGAATCTGTGTACTTTTTGCAAGGTGAATTAGCTATTACTAATGACTAAAGTTTTGAAAAATAAGTAAAACAGTTAGATATACAGAAAATCGGAAGGTGTTCAGTATTTTATCTTATAAAAACACTTAAGGACCAAAGAGTTGACAGCATTAATGAAAATTACATACCTAATATGTCACCAATTCTTTGGTGAAAAAATAGTGTCAGAGGGTGGAATCATTTACAATTTCCTTTTGTCCGATTCAGTGACTATAGTTTCAACCATTTCTGCAGCAGCAGGTAGGATAAATCGCTTTCCAACAGTCTACACTTCCTTGCATTTCATTATTTGATGAGCCACTAGAAATTGAGCTTTTGTGGCCAGTTTGCTGTTACATTAGTTTGAAAACATTGAGTTAAAGCAATTTTCCTTTGTTTGAAGAATGAGAGAGGTTTACCAGCAGAATCTAGGTGTTTTGTTTCTTGATGTGTCTATCTCTTTAAAAAAAAGCAGGCTTCATGCATCAACTGGATAAAACATCACTACAAATGTCACCCTGTGGGTGTTTGACTTCATTCTTAATCAAGAGTGTGAATTTTAATTCCATTTATAATTCACAGTATCTTCACACGGAGTTTACAAAAACAGCGATTCTGCAGAATCCTGTGTTTGATATAAGAAACGATTAGCCAGTGCTCATTTAGCCTGTGTAATATCTTTTTATCACACTAAAGCTGGTACCATTTAGGGTTAAGCAAGTATGTTAATCGACTCTTACATAAACAAACATGTGCAAATGTTAGTTTGCTCACTACATGTTTATAAAGCAGATGTAAAATGCTTTTTTCATATTTTTTTTTAACCTTTTGAGTGCTACATTGTGTCATTTGTCCCCTGAGATGATACTGCATGTTTCCCCTCCCAAAAATATAGTGTGTACCACTGAGGGTATGAGTATACCCTCCGCAGTTTGGAGATTTCTGTTAAAGATAATTTGTATCATATAAGATTATTCCATTTTATGCTATATGAGAAAAAAGTCTACATTGGTCACACCTGTATCTTTTAAACATCAGGGTTCTCCAAATCAGTGATGAGTGTTATCCTGCATCTTCTGTATGCAGCATCCATGATAACTGTGGACCATAACTAATTTCAGATTTGCCTGACAGTCAGTTTATAATATGCAGAACTATCAAAAAAACTCCACATTATAAGAATCTTTTCATGATAATGCAATGAAAAGAAATGAAGAACTTAAAAATTATAACTTTCAGTATTTTGTATCGAGGGAAAAACAAAACTTCCCTACAGTTTATTAAAAGTAGCTACTTCTGCTTTGATGTTAAACACATCTACCATTTGCCGCTATTGTGTGTATGAACATAAATATTCTTGATGATGATACTCACCAAAGTTATTCCATAACTGATGAATCTTTAAAAAATATACATCTATATAATTTTATTATTTTTTTTTTTTGGTTTTCTATTATGTATACAGTTCAGATTTTAAAAAATTTGCTTTATTTCTGTTGTAAATTTAAACTATTAATTGGTAAATCAAAAACAACTTAGTTTAAATGCTTGCTTGCTTTAGTTTGTCAGTACTTATTGTTCTACAATGATAATTTGTCAGTGAAATCCATATGAAAATCCATTATTTTTATCAGAGCACAAAACATCTGCTGTAACTTTCTATTTTGTTTCCTTCTTAGTAACAAAACCTGTTGTTTATCATGGATACCATCAGTTACATGCAATCTGTTTGTGATAGAAGGGACTGTTAACTACCAAGATACCTCTTCAATGTAGCCATCCAATGTAATAATCATTAACATGGTTTTCTTGCTGTTCTTTTGCATTTGTCTGTTAGGTGGAAATTAGATGCCCCTCAGTACACAGGTTTCATTGTGCTAGCAAGGAAAAAACATGACTGAGTGATCAGGTGTTTTTTAAACCAAGTGGATTTTCCAGTTTTATTAACTTTTTAAAAATGAATTCTTGATTTGTTGCACAGGTGGATGGGTTTTGCATAATGTTTTTGCTGGCTGTTGTGGTAGCTGGGATATCTAGCCAGTGATGCAGTTTCTCTCCTGTACTCTGTGCATTTCCTCACATCACTCAGCAGAAACGTTCTAATAGATTCTTTCCCTCTTGAGTTCCCCTGCTGTGGGTCAGAAGACTGTGTTTTGTGCACAATCTGAAGGTTTGCTAAATTTTTTATTTACTTAATTTATTAATTTCCATTCATTTGATTTTGTTAAAGAATGAATTGATTAGAGGCAGGAAACCATTACAGTGTATACCTGGGCCTGCATTTGGTTTTTCAACTGATGATCTTGTTTGGTTTATCAGGAAAGGTTGTTATTGTCATGCTAGAATTTTTCAAACAGTTACATAATCCTTTAAAATTTTAAAATAAAGTAAAATAAAAGTATTAGCCAAATCAAAGATTTCTAAGAGTTTAAAAATATAAACAATCTTAAGAATCAACATTATGGCAATTTTCTTTTTTTAATTTTTCAAATAACTAAGCAAATGGTTACATGTTGTTGTTTTTTTAAATCATTTTACATTACACATTATTTTTGTCATCACAATTTTCTAAGAAATTCTTTATTAGAAAAATATTAACTGAAACACAGTTAAAGCTTAATCCGTTTGCATGATTGTTTGTCTAGAAAACATGTAATCAACTTTTAAGCTTTTTCTGTACAAAAGATGTAACACGATATAGCAACTGATGCAAGACATTAATATGGGTTCATATTGGTATAGTATGATTTGCACTTTTTAAATTTAAATTCTTCAATAATTGTTGTAATAATGCACAAAAAAGGGATAACAATGAGAGGATAAAACTGGAAAGTTTTGGGATTTGAGAATCTGCAGCATGTCACAAAGTAATAAAACTGTCATTATTAATGTATGTGAGAGGTTATAGGAATTGCAAAGCTACATAAAAAAAAAAAAGGTCTCAACAATATCATATTGGAATCATTGCTGAAAGAGAATGAAAGGTCTTCTCAGGTAGTATCTGGTGGGGGGGGGACAAAGAAAACCACATGTGAATATTTACAATACATAATAACTAAATCCTCATTATCTGTTCTTGCCACTGTTACAAATCCATGCTGGCTGGGGACAATTATCTTCATCACATAACTTTGTGATGAGCCACATCCTTCACACACCAAGGAAAGCCTTGTGTCTGAAGCTTGCCCTTTGAAGTGAGTGCTGTACAGTAAAGAAATTAGCAGGGTCTTATGGCTGATTACTGTAATCCTTTTTATCTCCCCTATTGGACATAGGAGGAGTCAGGGCATTGGGCTCCAGGCTACATTGTTTTGGGGGATCTGACAGAAGCTGGGGTTTGTCTGTTCATGAGATGTGAGTCAGTTTTATCAAGCAGGCATGCTCATTGCAATATCTTTCTTTCACACACACAACACACACACACACACACAAAATGAGCTGACATTGTTTTTCTTATCCAATTGAAAAAGAAAGTGGAGAGTTGTTATTTGTCTCTTGACATAATTAAATATATCAAACATGAGCAAACAGCAGTACATAACAAATTTTCTCTCTCATGATTTATATACATATATATAGTATCTTTTTAGATAAGTAATGTTTTTTCAAGTTTGGAAGTCTTTTAACAAATTTTCTATCTGCATATTTGTTGAAGTGAGAAAAAAAGTTTTTTTTAAACTGGAAAATTTGTATAAATAAATCCAGTAGTAGTAAGTGATGAGAATGCAACGATCTCACGCTGCCTAAAATAGAGAAAGCCCATAATAAATAAACATCTGTAAAAATGTTTATCTAAATACAACTTTGTATACAGTTATAATGAGAATGTAAAATAGGTACGACACTTTCTTTCTTGCAGCTTTAACTTCAGGCTGTGATTTATTTTCGCTTTGTCAATAATACCTATGTATTTTCAATGACTGCTTTGTCTCACCATATTTTACGCATCAAGGACTTTACAATTCTAACTTGTTTACCATTTATCTTAAAGCCAGACATTCGTTTGTTTAACCCTAGATATCCCCTCACCCCTCTGCCAGTCCTTTCTTTTTTCCTTTGTGATTTTTCTTCTTTTTTACTCTGAAAGCTATCAGATCTGTTTATTATCTATTTTCATTAGCATTTATTTAAAAACTGCTATTTTTCAAAATAAGGTTGTTAAAATGTAAATTATTTCCAAGTTGGCTTATTGTTTACAAGTTAATTCAGAAATTAGTTTCTGATGCTTGACTATTTTAAAATAAGAAGGCTAAATTTTAAATTTCTAGTGATGATTGTGAGTTTTTACCTAAATAATCTCACCATTCCCTTCTAGAGCAGATCATACGTTCATGTACAGTCTCTTTTACTAAAAAAATTCAAATTAGTAAACATCAACTGTCCAGTTGCTTAGTATTGCTAATTATTCAAACTTATTAATTACTTTCATTATCACCATAACTATAGTACTGAGAATATTTCACAATTAATATTGCAACTGTATGGATTAATCATTTTTCTCATCATTCCATCTTTTTAGAAAAAAGATGACAGTTAAAGTATATTTATATAAATGTGTGCATACAGAAAAGAATTACTGCATAAATAAACATAATAATTAATAGAATGTTTCATTTTTTTTTTTAATTATTTATATTTCAAGACTAATTATCAGGTAAACCTTAAAGCCACATGGGAATCAGGTGCCAGTTTAAGATGGCCAAACTAGACTAGTTATGAATGAGTTCTTTCTGTTATTGTGAATATTGCTAAATACTGGCCACTATTCTTAAAGTCACCTAAATAGCAATATATGAGGGTCATGAATCCCAATTAATTACAGGGAACCCATTATTAGGACAAACCCCTAATTTTATTAACACAAAATATAATGTTTCCTCCACTCACTAACATCAGTAACATTATTAAGTCTGCAGTAGCTGTTGCAAATAAAAATGGAGTTTACCCAGAAATATGGAAAAGTAAACCATCCTGTTTCTTTTTGATTTGTTTTGGTATTTCCATGATATTTTATATGAATATAAATCCCAGGTAGGTTTGTCCAGTTATGTTTTCCTGTGATGTAGGGTTCATTACCTATTACAATATAAGCTCTTGTAGTGTTTAATGTAAATAGCTGAGTACAAGTAGCAAGAAGCAAAATTAGTGCAGCATAATAACAGCAAAGTGCAAATGTAGTTGACCAATACTTAAAATAGAACTATTATAAATAATAAGCTGGACATACCTAGAAATAGAAAACGTTATTTATGATCCAGGCATCAAATAACTCAATAGTACATTAATGACATGCTTTGACTGTCTGTGAAAAAATTTTATAATCTGCTGTGCTTGTAAATGTATGTGGTTACATCTGTGTGGAATTCTATCCTATATATAAAGATATTTCAGAAAGTAAAGACAATTCATAAATAAAACAATTGACCAGTTATCACTTATTAAACTACATCTCTTCCTTATATAATTCCCATGTTTTCAATGTGTGGTCCAATGAGTCATAACTTTCTTAATAATATCCTGGTAGCTTTTTTGGTTGCTGTATAAGCCACAATTGCACCACTTGTTGGATCTTGTGAACATTGGAAAATCTTTGATCTTGAAGAGTATCATCTTTCAGGGTTCCAGTGAGGTGAAAATTGGATGAGGCAAAATCCCAGATTATGGGAAAGATATGGTAGAGGTTCAGAATGCAATGCTTGGCATGCTGGGTGATCTTCATCTACTGATGTTTGGTCATTTTAAAATTTGTCCATTCACCTATACTCTTTTCTTTGCATCATACAGTTATCTCCATGTTGCACCAACATTCTCCAGGGGATTTCATTCAGCAAAACACCTTTGGGCTGCAGAAAAAAAATTACAGATTGCCCTTCTTCATTGATGCACACTGATAACTGGGTGTCCTTGATGTCTATTTGCTCACTAACACCATGAGTGCACGAGTGCACATGTGAATGGAAAAGCATGTTCAAGTACTTGTAAATCATTGCTGCTTAGCAACATGACATTTAGCACTGCCACATATAGAAAGCACTGATGTAAATATGTGAGAATAGCATGGTGCAGTTAGGAAATTGACATCGGTTATTGCTAGGGGCTCTATAGTTGGTGTCTGTGTAAATGATTTGTTCCTGGCAATGTTGACGTTTGTGTCTATCATGGCAGAGGAAAACTCTTGTCATTGAAAGATTTAAATTGTAATATTTGCAGTTAATCACCATCAGCAAGTACAACTAGCAAATGGGTTACTTGAACACTACACCACCAGGCATGAAACATTTGCTAACACCTTTCACAGTATTTATATTCATTCTATGATCATTCAATATCGCAGCAGTGGTTCTTAATTGCCATAGCACCTGCAGATGTCCATCCCACCCAAGAGCTGAACTATTATATATCTTTATTGACCAGACTACTCACCTCTGCAGGGAGTTAACATTTGTTGAGCACATTTTTCAAATACAAAAGGTGGTGATAAATAGTTTTTTGTACTTGTTTTCTTCTTGCTTCTTGACAGATCTTGCTTTAGAGATTTTAAAAGAAATGAAATTTTGAAATGCCAATTGGTATGCAAAAAATAATAATGAAAACCAACTATATATATGTGAAAGCTATATCTTGTCTTTGTCTTTCAAAGTTAAGTAAGTTTTTTGAAAAAAAATTACAAATAATTTTTTCCTTGAGCCATTTCTTTGACTAATTTTCAGAAAGAAAAAAAACAGTAAAAAAAATTAATGAACATGTGCACGCACACATGTATGCTTTCTCTTCCCCTCTCTCCATATACTCTGACAGTTTTTGTAAGCAGTTACCATGGTAATCGTGTCTAATGAACATGGATCATTCTGATGTACCTGGTATATATTTCCTTAATTATAGATAAGCACCTTGTGCTGTCCTGCAAAAGAATTAATCAATAGCAATATGTTGTAAATATTCACACTAACTATTGTCACCAAAAGATTAATAGAGAGACAGTGATTAAATGGTATAAAAAATTATATTAAAATAACAAGTAGTAGTATAAAATATATATATATATATTTAGTACTAAAATGAATTGCCTAAAGTAAAATAAATTAATGAAATGTGAGAGTTGGAAAAATAATGATTTTTTTAAAATATTATTGATACCAGGAGTTAGCCAGTGCATGGTTCAGCAGTGAACTACTAGGCTGATGGCCTAAGTTTGAATCTTGGTGATCAGTGATCTCTTAAGTTGTATCTATTTAAAAATAGCTAAAAGACATACAAAAATCACTATACATGAAGATTGTCTTACTGACAAGTTATTGTTGTATGTGCTCATGTTAGGCAAGCTATGTAGCAGTAGCATTCTATAAAACCATCTTAAGCAAACATGGTTTCAGTGAATATCCAAAATACCTTAATTTTTTTATTTAAAAGCTAACTTCCAATAGTTTACTTTCATGGTATTACACAAGGACATAGTTTACTGCAAAACTCAGGTTAATTTCTATGACTGTTAATCAAGATAAGAAAAAAATTTTTTCAAATGTTGCATTGGTGTTCAGTTTTACTTGGTGATCCTGGCCATGATTGACAGTAATATATTCTGTCAGTCCAATCGAGATGAGTGTACATACATGTAACTCAGTAAGGACAAGGAAGGCAAGATATCAATAAACAAAATAAATTGAAAATAATAAAAATGATTAGAAAGGGATGCATATGAAGATTTTTAAACTAGGGGTAAATATTAAAGGTATAAACAACTGCGTTACTTTTCAGTATTACATGCAAACAAATGAAACAGAAAAAGAAAAGTAAAAAATATCTGGAAATTGCTAATTGCCCTAGTAAACTGCCCTCCCAAGTTGACTAATGGTATGCAAGAAATTTCCTGAATAGGGCTGGTTTTGAGTTGACCTTGAGTTTGAAGTGTTTTTACCAGCTCAGGATGGTTTTGCAATTTCATGATGTTAAAATTTGTTGGATTCGATTAATAATTCTACTCAGATGAAAAGAAAGTTATTATCTAAATAAGGGTAAAGGATGAAAATGTGTAGGTGGGAAGTCCTAAAGCGATTCTTTATAGTTAGTCAAGCATAACTAGATTTAGGGTTAAATCAGAATATGAGAGTAGACAGAACTAGGGCACAAAAAGATCATCATCATCTTTTACTGGTAGATGTGAGAAAACAAAAGACTATCCATGGCATTGAGTAAATGCAATGTAAAGATGAAATTTTGTCTAGTAGATAAAAAATACAGAAAATGCAAATCATAAGGAAACTAATAAATTAGATCTGGTACAGATAAACATCATAATAGTAGTAGTACAATAATATACAGCTAAAGATAAAAAAAAGAGAAATATGATTTCTGTTTTTGTATTTAACTATATCTGATAAAACAGTTAATAGATTCATTTAAATGAACAAAACAAAATTTTTTTTTTTTTTTTTCAAGAATGCATAGTGTTTTGAAAACTGTCCAGTATAAATTCTTCACTCTACTGCTTCTGTAAAATAAGGTTGGGCATAAC
Organism: Nautilus pompilius; assembly: GCA_018389105.1. NCBI lineage: Eukaryota > Metazoa > Mollusca > Cephalopoda > Nautilida > Nautilidae > Nautilus > Nautilus pompilius. The sequence goes on from JACATO010000677.1 coordinate 303,158, forward strand.
AAAAAGTGAGTGACCACTAATATTTAAATATGGTAATATTTAAGAGATTGATTGACATCAATCTGTCTTTGCAGGGATTGGCTACATGTTTAATTAATTTATGATCAGATATCAAATATGGATAATTGTTACTGAAAATTCACAAAACACCCGACAAGCTTACAGAGCATTCCTTATTTAACAATAAATATATTAGTCAATCTAGAAGTCACTTGTTTTTTGTTGTATTAAGAAAATTAATTCTGATATGTTTCTATTTTTTCAAGTAGGGGAAATCTGATCTCAACACAGATGAACCCCTAACCACATTCTGTGATCACCAATGTGTATAACAGTAGTGCCATGGTTAATTATTAAGGTGTTGCATTACTTTTCTCCTTTGGCAGGAAGTGGGAAGTCTGCAGTAGAACTCTGTTGTTTAGAGTGGTTGGACACCAGTGCGTCCAGATGAAACCCATGCCAATGAATTGGTAAATGAGAAGAATCTATGCTAGGGAAAGTTTACTAAATCAAGTTGGTCTCTAGTAGACATCAAGCCTGGGCTCCATGCCACAGCAAACCAGCATGCTACATGTTTGGCCATCTGTTGCCTTGTTTAGTCAGAATGCCTCTTGACACAATATCACACATACAACAAGAATTCTCAACTTGTTGATAGCATGTATTTAAACAGTTTGCCATGAAATTTATCCAGAATGTTTATTTTACAATATTCAATAACCTTTGCCTTTAAAATGTAGTTTTCTCACCAGAGATGTTTTAGAAAGTTAACTTTTTTAAAAAAACTGTTTATAAACAAATGAAATTTTAAAAAATGGAATGCTGCTCAAATAATTAGATGCTCAGGTACAGCAACAAAAAACAAGTTCTCATCCTTGTTGCAAGTATAGAATAATAGATATAATCTAATATATAGCATAGATGGCAATGCATATTTGTTTCTTGATATAAAAGCACAATAACACAACATTTACGATGGTACATAACAAATTTGTTATCATCATAATCAGTATTTTAACAGGCAGGTCATGCTCAGAGCTATACCAGAGAGATGAATAGTTGAGGTGGTTTTCTGTTGGTGTCATTAATGAAGAATGCAGGTGGGCAATAAAAAGCCCTACCAGAACATATTTTGTTTTTAAATGTGGAAGGAAAAAGCCCAGAGGAAATCCACACATCTGACTGGTGAAGAAGGGCAAGACAAAACCATGCAAGGATGGTACACCAAACCAAGCTGACCTCAACTAGAATCTGAGCTTGACAGAACACAATAAGCCAGCTTGTTTGTTTTCTGGTATTATGCACTTCAGCTGTGGTCAACCATTTTCCTTTCTCACAGCTTGTTTCAAGATGCCTCATGTTTTATTAAGGTTTTGGTTTAGAGATATCTTTAGCAAACTCTTTTATCTTTTTTTTTTTTATTTAAAATTCCATTAATTGTCCATTCAGTTTGAATTGCACTTAGCTTTGATTTAATGTAATGAAACCTAACTTGCAATTTTAATATCTTTGACCAGCATTAAACAGCTCTCTTAATTAAACTGTTTATATACTGCAATATGTTTTATTTTAGTGTTTTATGCTTTTATAAAATAAAAGAAAATCTATTTCCATTCAGAGTTTCAAAAGAATTTATTTTTACCCTTAACCCTAATGCAGCTATGTAGCAGAATAGATTGCTTCTGACTGGGAGATGGTGATATGATCATTGTGATAATCAGAACCAGTCATGGTTCGGCTAGCAAGAAATTGACTAATGCAACCCCGTCCCCTGTTCAACACTGATTCAGTGTTATGGCACATTCAAAAACACTACTACTTTTTATCTAAGTCTAGGAACTTATCAGATAATTTGATTATTATTTTTTTTTGGTTTTTCGTAATTTCAACTATCAGTAACGAGATTCATGTGTCATCAGATGTATCTCATATATCGTGTTTTTCCCATCAGGCATGCTAGTACAAATCCAAGGTTTACATCCTGACTATTGTGGATGACACAGCACTAACCAGTAGGTTCCTTTCTTCATTTCATCCCTACAGTAATGTAAGCTTTTATTTTTTTCCTAATGCAAATAAAGAAAAAAAATTGTTTTAAATTTTTCAAGTATTTAAATGGTGATAACTACTGTCTATATTGATGAAACAGGTAGATTTGCATTTTACAATTTTAGAATGTACAAGAACTCTATGTCTATGCAGGTACTTACACTTATTGAATGTGTGCTGAAACATAAGCACTATATGAGGAAGAGGCAAAGCCGGATTAACAGATAAGCTAAGCAAGCTACAGCTTAGGGCCTCTCATTACTAGGGGCCTCTAAAAGTTGTTAATATCATTTACAATAATTTTTTTTTACAGTAAACTTTTTTAATTAAAAAAAATATACTCCTTTGTTGCATTTTACCTGTAAATAAGTTGTAATATATTTTATTGTTTTGTACATTGCATTTTGTATTAAAATATATAAAACTACCTTTTAATTTTGTATGATATGGGGCCTCTCACACTTGGCATAGCATAGGGCCTCATGTTTTCTTAATCTGGGCTTGGGAAGAGGCCTTTGAGAGATGATTTCCTTTCTTGTAAAGTTGATGAGTATTTACATCAACAAAGCAATGCGAATGATGATGGACAGACGTTTAGCTTTTATTATTGGGAAAATTATTGTTACTGAATTGGCTTTTTAAGTTGATTGCATTTTTCATTAGTAAATCCTCTCATTGCTGCACATCAAACTGTATTTAGGTTCTGGGTGATCTTGATTTTTTTTTTTTTTGGCTACAGGTTTGTCTTTACCTTCCTTAGCATTCTTGAAGTTTCAATTTTTTCTTTTTATAATAAATCTATTTTCTCAAAATTAGTGGAAAATATCTGTGGCTGATTACCCATAGGTATTAAAAGGGTTAAATCAGTTCTTGGTTTTTATAAAATATTCTTTTGCTCTTGCTGTCTAACTATCTCTGGTTCCCTCTGCCTGCCTGTCTGTCTATTATAACAGTCCCGCAGAAGAACACCTGTAAGAGGTAAAAAAAAAAAAAAAAAAAAAAATAAAACATTTAATGCACTTCAAAAAAAATTTTTTTCTAAGTTTTATCTTGGATTTAAATTTTACCAAGGTGGTTAGTTTTGATGTTTTCCTGTTATTTATCATAACTAAGAGGCAGCAGATCTTTAATACTGGGTGAAGGGAGGCCAGAGACCACATGCAGAATTTTTCATCTGAATCTGAAGAAAAATATGTGTTTATTTTAATATTAAACAAACTACGGTTCAAAATTTCCTAAAAGATATACTTGATGCTGATGTCTATGCCTAAAGTCTTTAGCAATCAAATGCAAAAGTTCTCTCTAATTTTTGGTCATAGCACCTTTAGTCATAACTGGCAGTTTTTTAAAATTTTACTGAGCAAAACAATACATGGATATTTTGTATGAGACCTTGTAAATGAATTTACAGTTGCCTTGGTCATTGTAGGTGTCATATGATCCTCTATTCTCTTTGTCAGCTCAAAGATTGAGTCGTGAGAATTCTGTTGCTTCAAGTGCTAAATGTGGCTCTCTGTCTTTTGGTGGGGTGTACTCAAATCATACTACTTTCAGATGATTTCAAATTTACACAACAATGGCCAGATTGGGTATAAAACACAACAAATATTCACATAATGAAGTTACCAAACTATGAGACTAAGGTACCTTGATGACAGCTTATTGATAAGTACCAATGTCTAGCCATAACCAGGCTATAGATCAGAAGTAAATATACATAAATGGTTACTTAACTTAGCATAACACTGTGCTATTAGCCAAATGACAGATGTAAACAGAGAGATTAGTTTAGTTTACAAAAGACCTGGCAAGGGGCACCATAGCAATTCTTACCATCTCAATAACTGTTCCATCACCTGGCTGTAACTGCACTATTGTAGAATGTTTTATGTAGAATGAATTTTAGCAGATCCATTGGGTTTGTATCTTTAATATGAAATCAGTTACACTTTGCTAATCTGCATGCTAAATGTCCAATATTTTACACACCTCAAAAGCCACTGCATTTTAGGGTGAGATTAGACTGAGATAAGACTTATTTGCTCTAGACCTTGGTAGATTAGAGATGGATTCTCTTCTCTGCTGAGAGTAAATTTAGTTTTTTGTTTTAGTTAGTTATGTTTAGTGGGAATCAAACCAGTGTAATGCTGATTATAACATGTTAGAGAAAGGCCATCTATGAAAGACATTGTTCTAGGTACTATGAAAAATGGTTACAAAAGTGAATTTATTATCTTTAATGGAACTGTTACAAGTCAGTAAAACCTAAAGGAGATCATTATACCAGTTATACCATATGTACATAGTCACAGTAATCAATTTGTCTTCATGAATGATAATGCAAGGACCTTCTGGGAAGGAATTACCATAAAACATCTTTAGAAGGAAAATATCCAATGTTTCCCAATGCTGCTTGTCTCTCTGAAAACTTAATATAAAATGTCTGGGATGATCAGTTCACTAAGTATATTAAGTCTTTTAAAGCAGGGGATGCATTCTTGAAAAAGTGAATACTACTATAAGTTTAGGGTTAGGGGTATATACTGTATTGCCTCTGTTTCCATGTCTACTAAAACAATAACACTGTATAATAGATGTATGGTAGTAATAATAAAAAAATATTTTTATTTGCATACCAACAGAAATAGAAATAGGCTCATGGGAACAACTGTGTTGCAACGGTCCTTGTCTACGTGTGGTGCACAGAAAACATGGTGTGGCTATCTGTGTTGTCATTGTTGACCATCAGTAGTGTGACATCAAGAGGTTATAGCAGAGGACTGATGAAGGAGTGGCCAGTTTGGGAACGTGTGCAGGTGTCAGCAGATTTTAATGAGCATAAAGATACTGGAGGTTTCAGGGTATTTGATGGGCTAGGAGACTGCTTGAAGAACTGCAAGATGCTAGACTGCTTGGCCAATCACTGCTTTTGATCGCAGATTTCCTTATAGGGAGAAAGTTCATCATCCAAGTTGTGTTTGCTGCTCAGAGAGATGAAAAAGTGCACCAATTTATTCAACATTAAGTCTTTAACCTCCAGGACTACTACTACTATTTCTTGCTGGTCATCATCTTTTTCATTTGTTGTTTCCTTATTAAGAAGTGCCAACACATCTGCTTCCTCAAGGTCTGCAAAGACATCCCCACCAACCTCACATGGTCTCACAACATCTCCCACTGCATTTGAGAGTCTTGGAAAGCCCCTAATTAAAGTCATCAGCACATTCTTTCCACAAAGGGTTTCTGTGCAAACATTCAAAGTAGATGGCTTCACATTTATCCATGCAATCTTGATGTTCTCAAAGCATGCTGAATTTTGTAAGCTTTCCTTCAATCAAGGATGCCTGGCTCATTCAATCCATCTGCACCAACAGCTGGGACATCATCTTTCTGAGCTAAAAAGCCTTAAACGGGGCTATCACCCCCTGATCTAGAGGCTGTAGCAGTGAGTTGGTGTTAGGAGACAAGAAGAGAACATTGGTACTGGGGTGGATGTGCATCAGGTGTTTGGAGGGCCCCCAGGGTGTTATCTAGGATAAGGAGCCCATTGAATGCAAGGGTAAACTCCCTTTGGTAGCATTCAGCATCCATGATAAAATGACTTATGAATGAATTTTTACAAACCTGACCAGTTACCCAAGCCCAATACATGGGTAACATGTTCTTACTGAGTGCATGTTGGTTCACGGAGAGGTACATGTAGATGTCCCCCTCAGTGTTTCCACATAGTAGTAGCATCAGCCCACCCTTCGCTGCTCTGAATCAAGCTGCCACTCTCTCCGTCTTGCCGATGAAGGTTATTTTGGCATCTGTTACCAAAACAACTCAGTTTCATCTGTGTTAAACACTTATCTTGGGTCATAGCCTTTTTTCTTCAATCACAGTTCATAACTCGTCTGGAAACTTGGCAGCAGTCTCATGGTTGGCACTAACTGATTCTCCACAGATCTTCATGTTATGGAGCTTTTTTCAATATAGAAATGTATCAAGCCACTTTTATTTGCATTAAAAGGCTCTGTGTTTCTCCTCCTCCTATAACCTGGTTCTAAATCTTTTGAGCCTTACTCTGATCCAGTGAGTTGCTGAGACTTATCTTTTGCTGATTGTGGTCTTCTATCCAGAATCTAAGCATCTTCTCTATCTTATCCAATGCTGGGTTTCTCACTCTGGTAGTTATTTTTTTCCAAAAGAGATGTTGATGCACTCAAGGAACTTCTGATCTTCTTGGCATTTTTTTTACATATCATCAATTATGGTTGACTTGCCAAGGTTAAAGGTTTAACCAACCACTGAAAGCCCCTTTCCACCATCCAAACATTTTAAATGCCTAGTTTTACCTAAAGTTAGTGTAGTCCTTTTTCTTTTCTTATTAGGAGAAAAATTCTTGGAAAAATGCTTCCACATACTGCATTGTTCAACACTAGATTGAACAAACATGAAAGCTGGTTTCCATTACATGCAGCTCATTATCTGTTACTTCAACATCAAAACACATGCATGTCAATGGACTCACTGGCTTCTCCAGTTTTTAGAAAAATTTTGTCTTCTGAGTAATGCCTTGCTCATGATACCACTCTTTTTCTGACTGCACAATAGTGAATTTTTTTTGCGTATAACGAGCTTCTGGCAGAAGAAGAGTCTTTGGATATTAGCAAAATTGCATATGATGATGTCATATAAAAAAGAGGACTTACTGTACATTGGACATCAGCCATGTGTTTGCTGCTAAATCTATTTTGGAACTGCATCAAGTTTTGATGACTGAATGAAGCATACTGCCACAACATCTGAGACATTTGGTGAACATTGTGTGATACAGGTGTGATGCTAATGCAAGCCCAAGGTCATCTGACTTTAGAGTGTTACCATTATACCAGCAGACTTCTTCTACAAAAGAAAAGCCTTTTTTTCAATGTGATACTAGGAAGGGTAGATGAATGATTTTTCTACAAGGACCCAATCCAGACTATAGGTGTGTCTGCTTTGGAATGGAAATTCCCTTCTAGAACCCTTCATTTTAGATGTGGGAGAAAACCACAATGCCCAGAGATAACTCGCATGGCTGACTTGGAAAGAGTAGCAGAAAACTATGCTTGGGAAGGTATGACAAACCAAGCCAGTCCTAACTAGAAAAAACTAAATGCATCCATCAAACAATGTCTAGATAATGCATAAAATAAACTCTACATGTTAAGTTATATGATCAGTTTTGAACTGTGGAAAAATGTTTTATCCTCAGTAAATTTGTACACTTAACACAATATTCCTATATTGCTTTGATCAGTGTAGTTATTTGACTTGAAAGTGTTTATTAAAAACCATTTAGTCATACCCTGAATTAGTTAATACAAGAGATGGGCAAATAAAATTTTAACAACTTCCTTGAACTGATGTTGATTATACTATTTGATTTAATTTACAGTATGCTTTTACTTTTAAAATTTGTTCTTTCAAAATTTATCCACTCTGTAGATGTCTGTAGCACGTAGTTGTAGTTTCTTTGTGACAAAAGCAATGCACAGCCATTATGCTTTTGAAGCATTATCCATAGAAAGATAGCATGGAGAAAGACTGGGCCTCTGATGTGCTAGATGTCTGATAGTGGAAATTAGAGCAGCCAGTGCAGCAGCAAACTTCAGGATGATTGATACCTGTAGCATCACAGCTCACAGACATACTTTTTATCTACCTGGTGTAATACAAACGAATTTTACTTCAGAAGGTAAAAGGTGCAGGATGTTTTCAAAATTTATAAACATGTATATACAGTAGATTTTCATTTCATTTAAGGATGTGCGCATGATTATTGTATTTCTTCATTATAAAATTCTTCTGTGATAAGTTGCACTATGTGAAAAATTCCCTACATAAAAGGTACATGGCTGCACCATCTCCTCATGGTTGTTCTTTTTTTTTGGTTCAGATAGCAAACTGTAAACTTTCATCTCTCTCTCTCTCTCTCCATCTCTCTCACTCTTTCTCTCTTTTCCAAGTCTGAAAAGAAACTAAAATTTTAAAAGCAGGCATTTGTCTAAATAAACTGACTGAGATTATAAACAGTTAATTTATCCAGTTAAAAACTTTGATAATAGTGAATTTTTCAAGGTAATAAAGCAAGAAGCTAACTGCTCTTTAGTGGTTTTTTTATTTATTAAATGATTAAAACCACATTAATATTTTCTATTTTTTCCTTAAAACCATTAAGCATTAAAGAGATAGATAAATGTATGTAAAGAAGCTGGACTATTCTATTTATCAGTTAATTATTTTGCGATTACGACACACCTTGTATTATAAACAGATTATCTCATCGTTTATGGTAATTATGGGCAACCAACTCTGTTAATCAGATGCATTAAGCCAGTACTTTGTTTTTAATGAAAATATGAATATTTACATTGCTGGATTGCCAAAGTATTTCCAATTTATAAAATAAAAAAATGTATATTGTTACGTATTTTAATAAATATAAAAATTTTTCTTTTTTTGAACTTGTGATTGATTGACTGATTTAACTTAAAGACTAGATGGGTAGGCTTAAAATGAAATAAAACCTGTCTTTCTATAAGGAAAGGATCAATATTTTAAAAAGTATTATTTTAGTGTGTGTGTGTGTGTGTGTTAAGATCATATTTGACTAGAATGTCTGTAATACCAGTATAATAAAAAGGTTGATTTGAAGGTTTTATTTCTCTTTTTGCATTGATTACGAATTTACTGAAAGAAAAAAAGAAATGGAGAAAAAATTGTGGTAGTAGACTCTGTACACTTGGCGTTCGTTCTACTTCCCTGGCTGATCAAAGTCTGAAATGACTTCAGGCTCATTTTGCGACTATACCAATGACTGACCCCAATTGAATATTAGCTTCTCGAATCTCTAAGGCAGCCTGACTCTCCTGAGCAGCAAATGAAACTCTTAGGAAAAGTCTTGATGAGTCTGCAGAGCAGCTCTGTCTCAGACCACATTATTCCAGGGCATTCCAAAAACCCTCTGGCACTGTTGCAAAGTGACCTGCATCATGTCCCTTGCATCCTTAATGAGGTTCCTTAAGTTAATTGAGAAACTTAACCAATCCAAACAATAATCAGAAAAGCCTTTAAAGACTTTTGGTGAGGTGTCCCCCCCCCTTCATAATGAGGAGAAGCAGCAAGATTTTCATTTTAGGGAGAATCAAATGTTTTGTTTCTGCAGGGGTTAAAGCTGCATGAATTACGAACATTATCAGGATTGTAGCAAGAGTTTCAGATGTGTAGGTTTACCACAGCTACACAAAAGATTTATAATTTAAAATATGTGCATGTACATTTTAAAACAGATTATAAAGGGATCCTTAAATTAAAACTTACAAACCATTTTTTTATCAGAATAATAATTTTATGGCAGAATTTAAGCTTATGGAATTGTATTGCATAACCAAAGAGTTCCTTTTTGATTTCTCTGTCTACTCTGCTCTTGATGGTCTATAGTGTTTACTAGAGAAGTGTGTTGAAACATCATATATAATTTTGTTTCATGACTTGATGTGAGTGATCAGTTGCTGCTATCTAAATGCATAAACACCATGTTAATCAAAACTTTATCAAGCATGGATACTGCTGAGATTTCATTACAGTGCATTACAGAACCTGGTGGTATATTTTGCACTATTTTACTTCCACTCTGTCATTGAATTTAAGGTAAAGCTTTAACTACTATGACAGTGCAAGAATCCCTATTGCTTATTTAAAAAAAAATAACTAGCTTTGCCATATTCCAGGAAAAACACAAACAAAACCCCTTATCATTTATTCATCTCTCTTTTTCTCCCTCATGCTCTCCCACACATACAGATGGCCATAATTATGGACTCACCAGTATAGTAATTAAATTATAAAGAAGAAAAAGATGAGATGTGTTCATAAACAGTGGTGAAAGATCAGAAAAGAAAATTATTACTTCTTTTTTAATGTGCTGGTTTTCTAGTAAGAATATGTACAATAGCATGACAAGGAGTGGGCAACCAGGCATATTCTATAAGGAGGTAGGTGCAAATATTTATTAACGTTAAAAAAATGTTAATGAGATTTTTAAAATAAAACGAAAATTGGGTTCATTAATACAACACTTTCAAAGTGACTTTTGTACACAGTCATTTAAGGGAAGGGGGTCTCAGATATTTACATAAGAGTTTATTAACTATTTATTGCTATCTCTCAACTGGTTGGTTACAGTGATCTCCTGGAGTTCTCCTGCTAACTGTGACTGAGTGACAAACTGTCAGAGAGATACACCAAACTGAGTTGCTAGTTCTGTGTTTTTGACCTAGGCATTGGAGAACTCTGAAAAGCAGCAGCTGATCTAGTATTAAAATATGTTGTCATGGACTCTGATGCTTATGGATTTTCATTCAAAATTGAAAGTTTTAAATTCCAAGCTTTATCACTAATTCCTGATGTTGAGTGCACAACTCCGCTTCCACTCCTTCAGAGTATTCACGACCATTGTCACACATAATCCTATCTTAACATTGAACGTATATCTAACTTTACTACCAGTAACTGTAGCCTCATGTGAATGAGACTTTAGCATCTGAGGTCAGCCATGGACATGGAGTAGCTTTCAAATTCAGCAATTCCTTCCACTGAAAATGATATAATAAAGAACATAAACTACAGTAAAATAGTCATTGAATTTGATTTGCTAGAAGCTCAAAAGGTGGTTTTTTTCATGATGTACAGTTCTTGACACAACTGATGTACCATGATAAAAACTTGTTTATTTAAAATTGTAATTAATATGAAAATAGTAATTCACTCGGATATTGTTGTCATAAGTCAAACAATAAATTCTTTTGATTGTCTTTGTCTTCAGGTAGGCTAAATAAAACTAATAAAAAAAACAAAAGTTGCCATATTCTGTACACATCTAATGTTTTTTTAAAAAGTAAAAAATTTTAAGTATAGTCAATATATGTTTAAGGATGGGTGCAAAAATCATTACTATGCCTGAGGCACAGAATTGCCTTGTTGCAACTCTGGATATACATATATACAAGTAGCTATATGCCCTAATAAATTGATTCATTTATGAGGTATAGATTATTTCACTGTGTCCACAGTTGTGTAAGTTCTGTTAGCATTTATATGTCAACCAGTAATCTTATCAGACTTTAAATGCAAAATATTATGATTTTATGCAGGTTGTGTACAAAAAATAAAGTGCATCTATTTCTTGGTGTAGTTTTAGTATAACACTTTTTCAAAACTTCTGCTAGAATCTTTTTTTTTCCTAATCATTTGGAGTGGAGTCACCCTGATATTTAATGATGAGTTTAACATCTGTATTCTTAGTCAATACCTGATAGACACAGCAGTGTACCATCATTTCTTAAGTGTTTTATCTCTTTCTTCAGTAACCACAAAGAGTATTATGTGTTTAAACTGATGTCTTATGTTCTAAATCATCTTTTTTGTTTATTTTGTTGAGTTGTAAAGGCAAACACTTTCTGTTGGTTCCACACTAAAAGTCTAAATCATTTCTGAGTCATTGTGAGCAATCATATTTATGGAACAAATGATGTTAAGGTCATAATAAATTTATTCAATAATACCTGCATTTTAAAATTGGCATAGATGTTAAAGTATGTGTTGTGAGTCAGTAGTCACAAAAGAACTTATGGTACGCCATAGCAGTCTTGTAATCATGATGGTTTGGAATCTGATAATTGTGTACCATGAGAGTCAGTTACACTGACACCTGTATTAACCTAAAGGTGTCACCAGCTGTCACAACCTGTGGGATGTTCTTTTTATAAGGTCTGAAGAAATTTACAGTGTTTCTGAGGCACTTGGTGGTGATATTGTCCATAGCAATCAAGCCTACCTTAAAGGCATTTGAGGTCTGGCAAACAAGATGGCCAGGGTAGCCCACTGATGTTGACAATGTACAGAACCTGGTGGTATAAGGCCAATTGATATTTTTTTTTTTTTTTGCTGGAATATCACAAGGAACTTATCTCTATACCTGATTGCTTTTAGGTTTCTCTGTACAAAATTTGTGTAGTAATTGTAAGACATTTCCTCCATCAAATCAGCCCTTACAATGAACACATGTAAAGAGGTGGCCCAATCTATAGATTCAGAAGCATATTTATTCTGTATTTCATAAAAATCATTTAATTAGTATATACTAACATATATATACAGGGTTATTCAAAAAGAATGAACTGATTTCATTACGCAATATTTTAATAAGGAAAAGCAATAGAAAACTCTAGCTAAGTCACAAGTATTCTACTCACAATCAAGTTTTATTTCCTGTCTTACAAGTGTTCAATGTGGCCATCACCTGCAGCACGGGCAACATCAATGTGATAAGAGAATTTCTCCCAGACGCATATCAGCATATCACGATCCACTGAGTTGATCGCTGTTGTTATTCGATGTTTAAGGTCATCGAGGTTAGTGGGTAGCGGTGGATCATAAACGCGATCTTTTACATATCCCCATAAGAAAAAGCACGCTGCACTGTGAAAACCGATTTTGTTTTCGCAAACTCGAGACCGCAGAATGCCTTTTGCTGAGTACTCGCCATTCTGAGGGTAAACAAACAACTGAACGTTGCTGAAGGAACGTGGCAGCCAATCAAAACTTAGAAAACTCCTCTTTCAAATGGTCACTGACTCATTCCATGATGATGCTTGAGAACTGAAGTAATGCGTCATGAAATCGGTTCATTCTTTTTGAATAACCCTGTATATATAAGCATTTGATTGTTTGAAAACTTGCATAAAAATTTTTTTAAATTGTCAAAATTACAGCATTTATTTTTGTCTGAGTAGTCATCTGTTGCTCAAGCTGTTCAAGATTTTTCTATATTTTTTTGTACAGAATTTTCTTATAGATTTGGTATAAACATCAGTCAAAGTCACTGTTGTATTTTCAAAAGATCCAATTTACTCAGAGGGATAATAATTGTTAATTTTCTTTTACATGTACCAAAAAAAACTTATTCTAAGCAAGAAGAGAAAAGGGAAGAAGAAAACATTATTACACTTGTTTCTCAGTGTTTCAACATCAAACCAGAAACCAACATGAATCACATTTCTTATCACTCAGTAAAACAACAAGTGGAAGCAGCTACTTTATCCCCACAACATGGTTTCTGTGGCACAGGACATTCCAAGGTCAGTCAACAGGTTGCTTTGTCTGGTTTCCAAAACACAGGCAGGATATGTTTCTTTGCAATTTGTCATCCCTCACCTGTCATTTGCCCTAATGATAAAAGCAGTAACAGGTCCCCCAGAATTGGACTAGCACTGCTGGAAATCCAAAACTTTGTTTGCAAAAAACGTAGTCTTTTCAGGGATCGTGTCAAGAGGTAACAGTGCCCTGGCAGTAAAGCAGCCACCTGTTGACAAGTTTCTTGCTAATTGATAGATAACCCAAGTCAGGAGCTTTCAGTTGTGTTTGATGTTACCTTCTGTAGATATTGTGAGGAGGGGGAGTCTGTTTGAAAAAGATGATGAAACTTGTCAGGAAACTGACACCAGGTCTGAAGTTAGTATTCCATGGAATCACTTAACAATAGTTTGAAAAACTTGATGCTTTGTTTTGTAGCCTCACTGAGTGTAGGTGCAGTCAGATAGCCATGATAACCTTCCTCACCATGGAGTCATAGTAAAATTACTTCTATTGAATATGAATCTAACATTAAAAGTAAATACTAATCTTGTGTTTGATAGCTATCAGCAGTGAGTTTTAAATCATTTTTCTAACCTTAACTTTTAATATAAATTTGAAGCTCTGGTGCAGCATACTATGATCTCACAAACAGACATGTTGCAGCAAAATATGCTGATCCATCATTTCTTATCCTTAAAAGGAATGTTTTACTTATACTTCCATGACTACAGAAATACATAAAACAGGTATTTTTTCAGGTTTATGCATATGTCTTACCTATATTTTGCTGCTATTTCCATTTTGCATAATTTAATTTAGTTCAGTTTAATTTTGATAATTAATACAGATCTATTAATTAAAAATTTTTTTTTTTTTAGTGTCACAAATTTCTCTTCTAACATAAAGACACAATTGTGCAAATGTTTTTCTTACTAAAAATTAAACTCTGATTTTACAAAAATATCTCCTCTACCCTGTTTTTTGTTATTATCCATTATAAATGTAGTTAATAACCCTACTATAGATAGGTGTAAAGGAAGTGCAGGTAAACCCTAAAATTCTGAATGCTGGTATTTCTTGACAAAACTGGAAATCAATAATTAACGTATGTGCAGTTCAGCAGACAATACAGCCATCAGTATTCTTAGATTTGCATGCATAACAGATAGTGTAAGATCGAAAGGCTATCAGTGATATTAGCATTAATGTGGAATAGCATGCTAAAAGTTGTTGTTAACATGAACCGTTTAGTAATTAAGGTGATTGAGGATAATCAGCACAACTAATGTTAGCTTGTTTCATAATATTTCTCCCTGGATGGGTCTGTCATTTAAAATCTGCACAAGCGATGACATCACCAGGTTCTGGATTAGCTACCACATTTTATACTCTAGTGACATTAGTAAGACTTTTTCATCCAAAAGTCCTCTCCAGATGATGGTGATCATGATTAATTGTTTAACAAAGCAGCACTTCAGCATGGTTGTCATCTTCTGCAACCAAAAATTTGATGATAACATGTTATTCATCACTGTTGATAACATTGATGACAGTTTTGGCTTAACATAGCTTGCATGTGATCTGAACAAATTTGGGGTATCACCATGGGCATCCACAAGAGGGGAGCAAGAGAGACAGTTACTCTTTCCTGGAAAGTTGATGGCATTATTTTTTGCCCAAATCACCATGCTCACTGGTGTTAGTGAATCAGGCAAGACATAACAAGTGTGACCACACCCAGCTGAAGGCCAAAAGGTCAAAGGCTGGGAAGAAAGTAGCAATATAGGAAAATACAATATAAGGCACTGGCAAACCATGTGTATGTCGAAATAAATAGCTAAATCATCTGTCTCTCTGTCTAGTTTTGAGAAGCAAGCTGATAGGTTAATTAAGAAATGAAGGGGTTGCCAATTGGTTAGTATAACTGTTTTAATTAGTGACCCCCAGCAGCACGTCTAATTGTTTAATGAAACTAGGTGCTTTCAGCCACTTATAGATCCCACTAGGCTATGAAAATTAGCAAAGAAATCCCATCCAATAGCTGAGTGACCCAGTCAAGTGAAATATGGTTTACTGGAGATATTTTGTTAATCCACATTTTTCAAAAATGGATATCGGAAAGTTTTTAGCCAAGCGGAAATTAGAAACCCCAGAGAAGGAAGCAAAGAAGAAGGCAAGCACATACAGAGAAAGCTGCACTATCTCTGGTCCAGATTCAACAACAGCAGTTAAATATGATCAACCCAATCATTCTGGTGATAATTCTGATGATATTGGATTGCATGTTAATTCGTCCATAAAACTAATGGACAATTGTAAACACAATCTCTTGAAAAAGGTGACTCGTCTTCTCTTGAAAATTATGATTTCAAAAGTGATGCAAAAGTATCACAAAGATTCTGTTGTGTGTGGCTAAATCAATATTCACTATAGCTTAGTTATTTGACACACCTAAAAGGAGTAATTTGTAAATATTGTACAATTTTCCCGCAGCCAGTTCATCGTGGAACACAGGGAGCCTTCATCACTGAACCTTTTACAAGGGATAAAGACTGTAATGAAAATGAAAGAAGTCATGTTCTTGGCACAGAAATGTGCAAGTGGATGAAACTAACATTTTGGCTATCAGATAAAAACCAAAATGAATATTGTGTGTTAACTGGATAGTACTTTGAAGCAGGACATTTGGCAGAACTGGAAAGTATTACATCCAATATTGTTGACCATTCTATTTTGTTGTACACATGACATTGCTTTACATGGTCAAGGAAGCCAAACTGGAAATGTTCAAAGCCTGTTTAAGTTTTGTATTGAATCAGGAGTTGAGATACTATAAAACCATTTAGAAAATGCTCCAGCTAATGCTCAATATACATCTGTCCATGAAGAAAATGAACTAATCAACCTCTGTGAAGAAACTATCAAGGAAGAAATAGTTTCTTAGGAAAAAAACAATTTCACTGGATTTTCAATAATTGCTGATGAAAGTGCTGCATATCTGGAAAAAAGCA
Organism: Nautilus pompilius; assembly: GCA_018389105.1. Taxonomy (NCBI): domain Eukaryota; kingdom Metazoa; phylum Mollusca; class Cephalopoda; order Nautilida; family Nautilidae; genus Nautilus; species Nautilus pompilius. The sequence continues at coordinate 319,381 of JACATO010000677.1, forward strand.
GTTGTCACTTGGTGTACATTTCTTCGGCACACCAACCGTTGAAAACGTTATTTGAGAGGAATTTCTTGGATTCACAAGACTATATAAACTGGATGCTACTTCCATTGCCAATAATATCATAGATCAATGTAAAATTTGGCTTAAATCTAGAAAAGCTACATGGCCAAGGATACAATGGATGCTTTACGATGGCAGGATAGAAAAGATGCATGAAAAATACAATAAAACGTAATTATTCAAAGACTGTTTGTCCATTGTGCTGTTCATAAGCTCAATCTGATTATGAACATCTGAATTATGTATCTGAGATATGCAAAAGAATTGGTACAATCAAAGCTATCATAAGATTTTTCTGCGAGAGTCCAAATAGATGTCTTTCTCCTAATCTGACACTACTATCTGAAACATGTTGGACTGCAAAACACAAAAGTATTAGTTTCCAACAGCTTTGATTGCATTTTTTATCAGTTAAGCATACTGGCCACTATAGCTTCAGGTAAAACACAAGATGCACACCAATTAGAATCAGCTTCAAACAAAATGACATTTATTTTTTGTCTGACTATAATTTCTAGCTATTCAGGAATGCTAGAATTTGTAACACAAGCTCTCCACATTGTTGAACTTGATATGAAAGTGTATGATCATGTTCAGGAGCTCATAAATGTGTTTCATAAACACTGACAAAAAGCAGAAGAACAATTCAATGAAATATCAGCTAAAGTTAAAAAAAAATTGTTGAAGAAGTTGAATATTGAATTATCTGTTCCTGGATAATGCAGATAGCAGACATTTTGATCTAATGTTGATGGTTCGTTCATGGAGAAATATTTTTGTCAAACATTGTTTAAAACATATTTGGACTCAATCATTTAATCACTAGAGAGCTGGTTTGCTGCAGAAAATAAACCAAGTTTTTGTCTTTTTTGCGTTCAAGCTGAACAAATGGTGCACATTGGACATGAAGAATTCAAAAACTAGATAGTAAAAATAAATGAAGTGTACGAAATTGAAAACTTGGAAGATGAAGCTATCACCTGGTTGGAAATGTGGTCCAAAAAGTGGAAAACAATGTATTAGCAAATTAATAAATGGACTCATTGATTCATTTTACTCTAACATTACCAGTAAAAACCTGCACAGTAGCAGAAAGATCATTTAGCATAATGAGAAGGGTGAAAACATGGTTGAGGTCAACAATGGCAGATGATTGTTTTGTCTGGACTTTGTATCATAAGTGTTCATAGAGCAAAAATTACAGCTACTAAGCATGAACTTATTCAAAAAGTAATGGATAAATTTGGAGAAAACCACAGACATTTACAATTTGTATTGAATAAAAATATGTTGTTGTTTTGTTTCATTATGGTGAGCACTGATGGGGCAGCACAATAGCAAAGGAAGCCTACTAACATCAAAAAAAATTAATTACATTTTAAAAAATTCTAAATGGATCACAAGAAATATTACTAAACAAAACAATTATTGATAAAAAAAATCAATCCGTTTGATAGGGAAAAAAAGTATTTTCTTTGTTTTTTTTAACATTAGTATGCTTTTATTGTTAGGCATATTCCTGTACTTGATATTATTTTGTTAATTTGTCCCCTATCCCCATCCTAGGGGAAAAATCTCACAGATGCCCATGGATGTCCCTGTGACCATATGCATCATGGAAGACACAATAGACTTTATTATTTTTTTAGCTTTGATGAAGAAGATTCATATTCATAAATTTTTCCCATTTCGAAACTGTTTAGTGCATATTATACTTAACTTATCTGTTATTCTGTAATTTATGGTGTTGATACTTCTTTGGAAACTCCTTGTACCTCACATGGATTCTACAAGATGTGTCTACTACCTCTGATCAGCTGTTCCAATTACCATTAAAAATATTAATTGGCAGATAACAATCAGCCTAATCAGCCATCTTGCTGATTAATTGATCAGTGAATTATTAGGTTTTATAATAGCAAATGGACACTTTTTATATCTTTAGTCAGAAATAACTGGAATATTGCTTCTCTCTGAGTTTTCCATATATCAAGTTTTATCAACAAATCAATTTATCCAGATTAAGACATAACCAGGGTTATTCATCTGGTTTATAGTTGGAGTTATTATTTAATTCAGAAGCTCTTAAATTATATTTCAAAAACATTAACTATTCATCAACACCTGGATTGAGGCAGCTGCTTGCTGGTTCATGTAGTCCACCAGTGGGAACATAAATGTACCTGTGCCAGTTTCTCAGCCTTTTGAAATGGAGTAGTATTTCTTCTACACCATAACAAAGGGTCTTCATGCCTGGGCATTAAGGGCAAGTTAAGAAATTCTTTGATCTCCTTCTTCATAACAACTCCCTGTTTTGTCTGATTTAGTTCTTTAGGATCTGCAGTTTGCTTCTACTGTGGAAGGGGCATCTTTTTGTTTTTCTGTTGCTATTTCTTCATAGCAGTCCCAAAGTTAAGAAACTGTCACTGCTGAAATTTAATGGCAAGTCTGGATGATTGATGCTTGTATTGGACTCTGCAATTAGATTTCTCTTGGGGATTTTCTATCCATATTTACATCTTATTTGTGAAATATGTAAATTCTTTTGCACAATTTCTTTTAGCTGATCCACAGTTGTCAAGATTCCTTTCAAAGTAGTATATGTGTAGCTTTGTCCAGGAAGAATTTTATAGCTAAAATGAATGAAATTATACCAGATATTGTAGCATCCTCCTAATTAGCAACTTCTGTGATCTCTTCAAAGGGCTGTGAAAAGAAAAACAAACAAGATTTTCAGCTGGACTCCATTGTTACAGAATTGGATATGGAATATATTGTTTTCTGCATATAAAACAATTGAGCATTGATGATGTATTAAAGCATGTACTCTGAATTGTTCCAATGGGCAGATACATCCTGTAGAAATTTATGTTTGATGACTTTCAGTTGTTCCTAAAGTCACTTAGCTTTTGTGAAATAGCAGAATAATAGTGGAAATGGCCAACTATCTCTTGATTGATATGGAAGAAATCTTTTACTGGTTGTTGGCTAAATATGGCATTATTAATGCATGGCTGTTGAGTATGAATAAAAACAAGATGGTGATGGCAATCCAGTTTTTAGAAATCCGGCAGGTATGTTACCATTGTTGTGCCTAAGGACAAAATAGGCTTTATCCAGCGGTATTTCATCTTTCTTCAAACTAGTCAAAAGTTGCTCGTTTATGTGGTTGGCTGTATGTGATTCGAGGAATGGAACCACATTTAGGATGACTCCATGAATTTTAAAATCAGGTGTTAGTCAATGACTAGTCATACTAAAAAGTAGTGTTCCAGCAGTACTAGCTAGGCTAGCTGACCAAACATCTGTTATCAATATTATATTTACCATTTCCTTTTGTAGCATCTAATGAAAGTTTTGGAAAACAGCATTATATATCTGGAAGCACTGTTTAACTAAAAAAAGGTTATAATGGAATATATTATAGTTTTAAGATAAGTTATTGAGTAACTTTCTAAATTCTACATCTGTTGCAAGTGAGTTAGTTTTTCCTATTTGTGTGTGTGTGTGTGTGTGTCTGTATGGATGTGTCTCAATGGTTTTTGATGTTCTACAACTTGTCAAAAGATTCCTCCATAGTCATTTGTTATCTACAGTTTGACTCGGGTTCTTAGTGTTTCCTTTTTGCAGCAACAGTAGCAGAGTAGCAGGATCTTTTCTTCTGCATTGTATTTGGTGGGATGTTTTATCTTTGAATGGTTTATTATGTTGGTAGTTGTAAATCTTTTCAGTTTTTTTTACGTTGAGAGATTTTTTTATTGAAAAGCTTGCATATAGCTTTGGTGGAAGCTTTCTGAATTACAAAATAATTTTGTATAAAGCTTTTTGAAGATATCTCTAACTTTAAAATACTTATATCTAGGCACTTATTTGGAAATGCACAGTGTGCCATCAGGCAGCCTGCTACAGTTCTAAGTGCTAAATTTTAGCTGAACAACATCTGAAAAAGCTGATAATTTCCAATATTCAGTTTGTAAAATAATGACCAATAACAATATCAGTTTTGTGACACATGATTAAGTGTTATATCCTCACTAACAAAAACTGCTGTGGTTATCAGCTCCAGCTACAATAAAAACAACAATGCTTGCTTTTCATAAGCAGAATCCGCCTGGCTCTTATCATAGTCCACATCCAACAATTAATCCTTATATACTGCACTAGTTCCTTGATTAGGTGTTGTTCTTAAGATAAACAAGATCACAATGAGAACTTGACCACTTTGTGTTCTTGCTAAAATATTAAAAACTTTCTAATAATAATAATAATAATAGTGCAGTGCATCTATGCAATGGTTGTCTCTTATTTCAATCATTTTTAAAATATTTTCCAAAGTTATGTATTTGTATATTTTTTTTGTTTTTTTTTCTTCTTCCAAAACAATATTTCAGCAGAATGTTGCAATATATCACAAATTCTCAAAGTTTATGTTAACTGAGCAATTATCCAGTGTTACTACTTTTAAAATTTTCATTACAAATAAACTTTTATTGTTAAGATTTTGGGTAAATGGATAATTATTGTTAAGATTTTGGGTAAATGGATAAATCTAGACACACGAAGTTTCATGTACACATTTGTCTATTTATTTTCCTGTTTGTGATGATACTCTTGTGCAGTAATGAATTTCTGTGTTCCCAATAATAGATGCAGGCTGAGAATCCTGTTGTGAATTTTACTAATCTGTTGGTAGTCAGCTATTTTGATAATTGGTCCATAATTTCCACTGCAAACCAGTACCTTCTTTACCTTGATGTTTCTTAGCAATGAATATCTAAAGAAAACCTGATTTAAGGATTTAACCTCTACCATTTATATAAGTCTGGGTGTTCTTTGATCATAAAGAAAAAAGAACAAAAACCTCCAGATTCTTTTTCTGAAATAACATTTTCCAATTTAGTATCTTCAAAATAAAAATTATTATAATTTTTCATTTTGTGTTTGTAAATTACACATTTTTTAATATTAAAGTCCATGTTCCGCTTTAATTACTAAACTCATAAGTTATTCAGGTTTATCTGAAAATTGAAATACATAATTTGAATATATTTTTTCTTAAAATATATCTAAAGAGAAAAACAAAAAGAGTAACTTTTTGCTATAAAATGATTTTATTTCAGATGTAAGAAACTGGTTCAATAACAATATTTTACTATACAAATGACTTTGAAGTGCAGATCAAAGAAGGTTTCCATTCATTACACTGGCACAATGGCTGGATTTCAAAGTTGGACAGACTATTGAAGATAGCTATTACGGCCATGAAATTGCATGGTAAATCATGTTAATAGTGGTGACAAATGCCATAATCAAATGAATATCAATAATATATAATAGGAATGATAAAATCTTGTATCATAGGAATGCTCAATGAAGATACCTCTGCTAATTGTATCATTCTAATCTATATGGTAATTCATTTCTGGTCAACAAAGAGTCAGATTTCTTCATTTTGTTTAAATTAGTTTTGTAGCCTATTAAGTTACTGATTTTTGCCACTCTTTTATTTTATTTACTTACATATTTAAAATAGCCCTTGGAAGAGAGATCTAATGCAAACATTAAATTTAATAATGATAAAAGTTATTTTAAAAATTCAACAACTTTGGTGAATCTTATAGTCATTGCAGAGTTGTTTCTAATAGTATGCAATCAGTATCTGATACTCTATTATTTTTCCTGAAATAGAATTTGATATTAAGATATTATATAATCTCATGTATTATATTATATTATATTATACACACACATACAATATAAATACATGTTTACCATAGAGTTGTATATTTCTGAATATTAACTTCTCAAAGGGAAAGATAATATTGTAATTTCTGTTTGAAAATGAATGACCAGAAACAGAGACAGACATTCACACTGATCTTTCACTTAGTAACTATCAGGCTCCTTCATAGGTAAGAATTAGTTACTAGATCTAACTAAGATCAACACTGATTTAAACAGCATAAGAAATCTCATTTTAAAATCAGATTTTAAGTTCTGTGATGCATTAACTTCACTTTCCTGACTCCAACACTGTCCCAAGTTGAATTTATTACTCTTATTCATTCTTTAAAGATTATAACTCCTCCAAAAGTTTGTATTGAAATTTTCAAAATTCTGCAAGCCACACAGTGATCATCGATTTTGAAATGAACCCATTTGGAAAGAGAATTCAATCTATTCACGTTTTCCATTTGCTCTACTCACTACCATTTTGTTACCTATTGCACTAGAATTTCCCTTTTCTTTGGATAAAAATTTCATTTACTGGATGAATTTGTTTTTGTATTTTGAAAAGAACTGATAATATGAATGGTTGGTTGTGTTTTCTGCTAAAACAAAATAAAGTAAGAAAACCTATGTTTAGTTTACTTAATTTTTTAAAAAAATTTGTCTATGGAGTGCTGTTTCTTTTGTAGTTGTTTAGAATTTTAGTTAAAACTTTCCTGCTAATAATAACAACAACAGATGTCTGCCTAATACCCACTATAGTCACAAGTTTGTTAAGTTTCTTTTTAATAACATTATAATTGCTCAAGCAAGTTGCTTCTTCAAGGACCACTGAAACTTTAATTTTCTAAGTGTATAAAAACAATTCTTTTACACACAAACGCTCAAAATGGAAATACTACATAAGAAAAAAGGTTTTAACTTAAAAATCTGATATTCCATTAGCGGTTAGAAATATTTTATTTCCCATTTCAGAAAAATATGTAATTGATGTAAAGGTGAATTTTAAAGCCATGATTATGTGCAAACTTGAGAAAGAATTTTTGTCGAGAAACTTATATTTAATCTTTGAAACCATTGCTTATTTGTATTTTTTTTAGCCATTAGACAAAATTATGTATATAAATAAGAAAACAAAGAAACTAAATATAGTTTAGATTTGAGGAAATTGCATTTGCACATACAGATATACATTTAGAGTAAAATATAATCAGCATTTGTAATTTTATATCAAGTCTTCAGAATACTTCTTGAAGATTCTTAAGTGAATGTTTGAGTTAAAACTACTGAGTGGATATTAATTTTTTTTCTTTTTTTAAAATATTCTTTATATACCAAACTAGTTTTACTTATATCACTGTGGATGCATTTGCAGCTCAGCCAAGAAGCTGTAACTGATATTTGTGTTGAATGGCTGCATATTTAGCCAATATGTGGAATTGTAGCAATATTTGTCCTCACAAAGGGTTATGTTAACAAAAGGAGGAAGTTATTGTGTTAAAGGCCACTATGGCTCACTCAACCTGTGCTTCCAGGATAATTAAAAAATTCATAGGGCATTAATAATCATTATTTTAAAAAAAAAAAAAAAAAAAGCAATGAAGTTTTGGGTGACTTATTTCAACATCTAAGGATGAAAGACTATTTTTAAAAATTAATATTTAATGAAGCAAAAACTAGATATTTTTTTTTGCACAAGTACAGATAGTATTACCATAAGAAAGAATTATTGATCAATGTTTTCAAGGCAGAAGCTTCAGATTAATAAAACTTGTCCTACCCAGGCAATGATGCATTATTTCTGATTTGTTTTCCAATTAAAAATATTAAAGTGGATTAGTCTACTTGTGATATAAATTTTTATCTACATTTAATGATATATATAAGCTTTAAAAATTTGCAGAAGTTTAATATAAAACATTAATGTTTTGAAATTAACTATTTTAGACAGTAGCATTTATTTGAATTCATTGAGGTAATTAGTTAATATGAAATATTTAGTGCTTATTTGGATAAATAACACATTTACTTAAACCAAATTAATACTTTCAAAATGAAATAAGTTGCAAGCAGACATATTGCACAACTGGTTATTTCATCCCTACCATTTGCTATTTCTAAAAATAGTTTTGACTTACTCTGTTGCATCTCAGCATATGTAATAAGACAATTATAACCAAAACTGGATTTTCAGTTACAGAGGAATTTTGTAGAACCAGATAATCACAAACTATCTAAGAATTGAGCTGAAATTGTTGTATAAACTAGAAAAAATGAAAAGAAGTGGAAAACCTATTTTTGTTTTTTCTCATGTATAATACGCGTATATACTTAATGACTGTAAATACTTTATTTCTTCCCATTAGTCGGTGATTTCTTCTTCATTGAAGTACGTAATACCAGATAGTTTACTAAAAATTAATCTTTGATATTAGGGTAGTAAGAATATACTTTAGATATGACATTTTTCACACCCATACTAAAAGTAATGTACCAGTATTTTCTTCTAATACTAAGAATGTTCAAAAGAAACTCAGCTGAAATAGTTTCACTCTAATAGTATCCAGCTGGGTATCATTCAAACATCTCTAGTAATAGTCTCTTAAAACACAAAAGTAATATATGGACAGTATTAATTATAAAGGCAACTGTTGTGTTGTTTTCTTAATGTCTACTTTTTTTTTGTATCACTATATCACCTAAAGTTTTCAAAATAATTATTGTTTTTAATTTATATAACCTAAGAACTTTATATTGATTATAATGAGCAAAAAAAAAAGGAAACTAATAATAATGCTAAAACACAACTCTCATTTTGTAGTGTAACTAACAAAGGATTTCCTTTGTGGCCATGCTGTTGGCAATGTCAGTGTTATGTTACTGATGTCCTAAATGACTTTTCATCAATTGCTAATTAAGAAAAACTTCCCTGAATGTCATGCTACAAAAGTTTTAATTACGTCACATTGGATCCCTGTTGGTAATTGACTCAGTTTTGCAAACCCACCATAATTTTTGTTGTTGTTGTTGATGTTCTGTACCAGTCTGTTGGTGTGGGATACCTCCAGGTATTTGATTTCCTCCCACAGCTAAACAGAATTATTCTAGTGGGCTCTCCATTTATTTACTGCTGAAGACAAGAGTGTCAGGCCCCCTAGTCACAGGAATGGCAGTGTTTGTTTGTGGTGACTTGCATAGAGTTTTAGCTGATGGCAATCATAGAAAAGAAATTACTTAGCTTAACAGTAACACAATGTAGCTAAAATCTACTAAATAAAAACAACAACCCACCCCTGATAAAGGTTGATGCAGATTCTGGATTTTTCATCTATAATAACAACACTTACAGTTTTAGAAAGTGGAGAGAGTTATAAAGTCAGAGGGGCAAGAAGTTAAAAACTTACTTATATAGAGCTTTTTTGCCCATAAAATAAGCATCTAGCATTTTTTTAAAACTAGTTTATTTGTTTTACCTTGTGTGTATATATAAAGAGGTGTTTAAATCTAAGGTAATGAAATGCTTTTGATGCTAGCCAATCAAAAGAATTATCTGTGACTAGGTACAGTGGCCCTAGCAAAAAAATAAAGAAAATGGATATGTCTTTGCATGACATTTAATAGAGTGGTAGTCTTACTGAAGTTGTGTTAGAAAGCACAAGGTCAGTGGCCATACTGCCAAAATGGAGCCAAACAAGCTGCCCACTTTCTAATGATTTTATCTTTGAAGCAGTCCAGAAATGCCACTAGGTTTTCTGGTTTCAGGAACAAATAGAAAGAAATCTGATAGCTTGACAAAGTTCCAAGGATGTTCACTTTGACATTCCAAACAGATTTCAATGAGAATAGAATGATGCATTCAAATGTGGCTTAAGAAGTAGTATTACTAGTCAAAAATGAAATCAAGAGCAGCAATTGCTGTATTTTGACAATCATTTGAAGCCATAAAACAAATATTTCTTTAAATAGACATTTTTCAATTTTTTTTTTCCTAAAATACATATTTTTTAGGTAGTACTCATAAATGGATTGTAAATATCTCTCATGACCTAAAAAATGTTCTTGGAACAAGTGTAGACATGCTATCCAGTTTGATATTATGAAATACTACTTTTAAAGATAAACATCCTGGTGATCTGGTAATGTATGAAATTTTCATTGGCTGCTTTACTATCAGTCAGGACATGTGTGCACATAAACACACATGCATACTCATACTGTAATACATCTGTAGTATCGGAAGACAAGGTGTTGTTTTTAATGAGATCATTTAACCTCTTTATGGCTTGTAATACAGCAGAGTTTAGCTCATTTGCTATAATATCTATCTATACTTCTTTCCTTCAGTAAGTCACATTGGCCACCCATGAGCCATGAGCCATCTAAAACAACAAGAATGGCCTCAGCATTGAGCCCTGGGACAAGAATAGTATTTGGTGGGTGAGTCCTTCCAAGATGGTGATTTGTTTGGAAAGCGTCACCAGCACTTGTTGCAACCAAATCAACCCAACAACCCCCCCTCATTCTATAACTCTTCATTTTTTAGATGTGGAAGGAAACTAGAATGCCTAGAGGAAACCAACACAACTGGCTGACAAAGAAGATTGGGAAAAAAACCATGCTAACAAGTAACCATGACAGTCTAGTAATCTAATCACCAATTGCCTTTATTCACAATAGCAGTGCAAATATCAGATTATGTCAAAAGTGTGTTTGCTAGTCATATCGTAAATGAATTATGGCATTGTTGCAGAACAACATAACTGTCATTTCTTCACCTATAGCCTGTTCTTTAAGGATGCACTTTTTCTTCAAGAAAGGAATAATTTGTTTTCACTTTTTGTTTTCCAACTAAATATTTGAAGCAGAGAAATTAAACTCAATTTCTTTAAAAACTGCTTTGCAATATATACACCTCAACACATAAGCACCACCAGATTTTCTTTCAGATTAAACAAATGCTACAGCAATGAAACATTTCTGTGACAGAATAGAACTTTCTAAGTTTTGATTGTGTGATTGTGTTGGTTACATACTCACACAGGCATTTGTGTATGAAGAGGTTGGCTTTGAAGAAAGCAAAGAGGTATGTGCTACAAGTCTTGGATGTCAATCAACATTTCTGGTTGAAATTGAGAACATACAAGCAGATATATTAGTCTGATGATTGTATCAATAGCTGAATGAGAGTTTGGTGACATGAGGGGGACCTTACCATCTTGGAAGTATTGCTTGAGGTAGTGGATCCATCATAGTATGGGGATGCATATTTTATGATTGTAAGCTTGATCTTGTCACTATAATGACTGTAATATCTCTAAGGCAGTTCAACTGAATAGCTTGGCATGTCATGAGCTTACATGTGAACTTGATGGGAGCATCTCTGAGATTAAATCGAGCAAAATGTAAAGAAGGGGAATTCTGTTGTTTAGAATATTGCTGAAGTAGTTAAAGCTTCGCAGAGAGTGTCAGAAAATAGCACACATGTATTCGACATCTTGTGAGAGCAGCATGAAGAGATGAAAATCATTTGTAAGAAGGAAAGTTACACTTGACATTGATTGACATTAGACACCTTAATTAAGCTTCCAGGACAGTAAGTGACATTTTATTCAGAAATACTGATGATGCATTTAACATTGTGCACTTTACAATGATATCTTTTTAAAATAATCAGCTTTTATTTTTTTACATGCCAATTTACTAAGTGGCATACAACACTGGAAAATAAACAAGTTTCTTTATTTAATTGTCTTTTACATTTATTTTTGAAAAATCTGGTGGCGCTTAACTTATGGTGAGATGTATATCGCCTAAGAAAATAAAATAATTAGCAAGAAAGAATATTCTCTTTTTCAGGGAAATTTTTTTTTGACAGATGACTGTCATTTCTAATAATTTAATTAAATGTTGTCATTTTATTTTACTGTACACCGTCAACTTTCAATCTCTCTCTTTTTAACAAACTGCTGCTGTGGTTTTTTATTCAGGTATAGACTGCTTAGGAAGACTCACTGCTACAGTTCATTTGTTTTATCAGAGATCAGCCTGGTTACCTGAGACGGTGACCAATAGTACTAGTTCTCCAGGATCAGAACACCTGGAACCTTTCCATTATCAGACCACTGAGTATCATCAGCTTCACTGAGGAAAGGGGTTGCTAAAACTTTTGATTAGTTGTGATGGGGAACTAAAAGAGCTGGAACTGTTGAATAAAACTGTCAGTGAGTGGATGCTGCAAATAACCTGGGTAGGAGGGAAGAGGGGAGGGAGAGAGAGAGAGAGAGAAACAACAAACAATATGCTCTACACTGTTGCCTCCACTAAAGATTCTTGAAGTCTCTTGAGCTCCATGCATTCTTTTTAAATATTCAAACAAGAAAGAATGTTTTACAAGTATAAATGCTTTTAATAAGAATTTTTAAGCTGTGGTTTTACCAAATAATTTTGGAAAAACATTAACGATTTCTTTTATAGATAGTAGCAAGAAAAATGGTCAGTGGAGCTAAGTGCATAACATACCAGCCTACTGTAGCTAAGGGTCTGTAGACTGACTTGGTTTGGTAAACATACCAGAGAGCATGGGTTCTTCCAGGGGAGGGGGAGGGGACGACTCCAGTTTCCTCCCATAGCTAGATAAAGGAGTTCTTTTCATTTCCTGATGAAGATGGAAGTTCTAGGTCTCGTATGGCACAGCTTACCATCAGTAACCATGGTTCTCTACAATCTCATCATATATGTAAACATTTGTAGACTGAGTACTTGAGAGTTTTTAAAATGATGAAAAACTGATGATAAATATATAAATTTATAAAATGTCAAAAATCAGATAACTTTCTTTTAACAAGTTTGTTTTTTTGTATGGCAACTTTGTCACTGTGGATTCACAGGTACTGGTAAAATAATTTTTTTAATGTTATATTATGTGCAGAAAAAAAGAAAAAAATATTTTAAAGTAAATTAACTTTTTATTTTCTAGCAAAAGATTTTTATTAAAACTTTTCATCTCTAAGAACATTGAAATTTTAAAAAGTAATTATAATGATGTCTTAATTATTTAAAAAGCTGATTAGTGGTAGCTAACATAAAAATAACTGTATTAGCTTTTAACTTGGCCAGAATCACCAGAAATAGGGAAAATCTAATATTGATTCAGTTAAAATCAGCTAGTTAACCATCCGTCAAAAACTTCAGTAAATAAATTAAGTTGAGCTTTTTCTTTTTTTTTAAAAAAAAGTTATTTAAATTCTTATTTCATGCTAACCAATCAATAGTCAAAAAGTTTTAAAGATCTTCATTTATATGCTGAAAACTTTTCACGTCTGATGTGATTTTATAGTCTTTGTTTTGGTTTTTGATTCTTTCTGAACTCTGTCATCATGTGTGTGAGTAGTCTTGGTACAAAACTTTTTGTGCTATAAAAACCCAGTGAACAACACAGAAGACTGATTTATATGTCATTTTGTTTTTATGTTCATAAAATTTTATTCTTTCATGGAGTAACGGTGTATCATTTTATCTCTCTCTCCCTCCTTATACACGCTCACACATGTAGCCATAATTGTAGACTCACCAATTATGTATTTCTGGAAGATATTTAGAATCAGAAAAGTTTCCCATGTTCTATGTTCCAACAGAAATGTGCACCTTCTGTGAAATGTCATGATAATGTACATGTGGTAAGGCAAATACCATGCCAACTAGTACTTGTACAGTGCTGTCAGAATTATTTGCCAAATGTCAAAATGTGATTTCTGGTTGAGTACTGAAACAAAACACAAATGGAAATCACTTACTTATTTAAGTGTACCTATTAATGCATGCAGTATCTATCAAATAACAATTCATTATCTGAAAAAATAACTATGTCGTGTTAGAAACTGAAAAGGTATATAATCAGAATCTCTGCAATTAATAGTCAGTGCACTATCATTTAATGCAAATTAATGTCGCATAGTGCTCTGGCATAGTCTAAACAATCTATTTCATGTAAGTTGAGCCAAAGTTATTTTCCTTTTCCTGCAATGATTAACCACAATGTTGCTTCCATTGGTAACAGCTGCATCTTTCACTCTGGTATCTGGGGTATTCCATGTCAAATGTACCCACTTTTCAGCAAATTTTTGACACACCATCTCAGATTTCACTCATTTTTTTGTGCATGTGTGTTTTCATAGTGAAACATTATGTACCAATTTTCAGACCTTGGAGCCCAGGACTTCCCCGGCTGACCCACAATCTTTCAGAGACTATATCTCAGACTGTACTGATCAGATTTAGATAATCTTTATATAAAAATGCTTGTAAAAGCAAGCAAGATCTTTCCAGTCACGTAAGTAAAATCACTTCAAAATAGAAATTCCAAAAGTGGTAATTGATGGCGCCCTTTAACCTTTAGCCCCTGCCACCCAGCAAAACCATTGGTCCTGATTTTTTGTGTGGAGAATACCCCTTCATATACTCCAACACCTCAGCAAAAACAAAAATGGGATCTCTAAGGGTTCAGGTGTGGCAAAGTTTTATGTGGGGGGGGGCTTGACCTGCTTCTGAGAGTGACATTTAATGTCATTGTTCCAATGAGGTTTCGATGTTTAGTTTAGATAGTTCATGTTATTATTATCATAGAGCTTGCTGAGTGGACATTGAGCAATGTAGGGCCACTGTGTGGGCATTGTGTGCTGTTGTAGGGTTCACCAAAGGGACATTAAATGATATAGGGCCCACTGTGTGGGGAATTGTATACTTGCTATCTAAACACTGTTCGATTTGCTTTGTCCACCTGTCTGCTGTTGTTTGGCAGGTAGATACACTGTCTATTCCAGGCTCCAGCTCCAGGCTTTCCACAGGAGGGATGCTGACCATCCCTGCATGCATGCTGACCAGGAAGGACGCTCACTGACTGACCATGCATGCCGACCGTCCACGTTCACTAACTAGAAAATTTAAAATAAACTCTAGGAAAAGACCACCATACAAGTAAGTTTAGTCGCAGTTATAGCCACAATTGGGACTTTGTTGTTTCAGTCTGTAATTTTATGAATGTAAGTGTATGAATGTATCTTGGATTTGTTGGTGTAATTGGCCCCACAGTTTGTAAATTATAATTTATTTCACTTTATATTTCATTTTAGATCAAATAAACTCAGCTTAAAGTTTATACGGTTTGGTGTCTGTTTCCTAAAGTTGGCCTATCAGTGCAGACATCAAATGCTGGCAGAGGACCATATGTCTGAAACTGACAGTTATCTCTGGACTATATATTGCATCATTTGTGAAACATTCATTCCAATGTGTGAATTGATTTTTAAGTGGATAATCATCAAAGTCAAATGAGCTAATTTCATTCCCTTTTTTGCATATTTTTCAGCATAAGCATGGCAAGCAAGTTTTGCAAATACTGTTGTGATCCATTCAGCTGTCATAAAACAAAACAACAAAAAGATCTTTGCAATGTGTCCAATGCTATGTTGATGAAATATCCTTCAAAGGTGAAAAAGATGATAGACTTTGTACTTTGTGCAGAAAAAGACTTGCTAAGTTGTCACCAGAGCATATTGAAGGATCATCTTTGACATCATCATCAGAAGGTCCTATCAAAGGAAATGCAGAATCTGTTTTGAAAGATGAGAACAAAGAGGTTTTTGAGCAAGAAGCAGAAGTTGACCTTTTGAATCAGTCTTCTTTATCCATGATAAAGGAAAGCCTATTCGATAAAAGAAAAGCAGAAAGGAACCTGGAGTACATTCCTGCAAAGCAAAGTGGATGCTTCTGTGCAAAAGAAATTAGATCTAGTTGCTGGACCAAGCACTATGGAAAAAGCACAAAATATGATGAAAACTGCATGCCAGGGATGATCAAAAGTCTGAAAGAAAAATATGTTGGTTTGAGCTGTTCAGAGCAAATATGTATACTGACAATATTTGCTCGGAATATGGGCATTAGAGGGATGATGAGTGAATTTGGCTGCTCCCAAAGAATGGTTATACAAGCCAAAAATTTAGAGAAAGAAAAGGGTATGTTATCGTCTCCAAATCCCAAACAGGGTAAAATATTACCAGAGCAAGTTAAATCCACCATAACTGAATTCTATCGAAGTGATGAAGTCAGCCGAATAATGCTGGGAAAAAAGACTTTGTGGTAGTCAGGAATGAACATGGAAAAGAAAAAAATCAAAAGCGCCTGGTACTAAACAATCTCAAGGAACTGTTTCAGAAATTCAAAGCGAAGCACCCTAACTTGAAAGTTGGATTTTCAAAGTTTGCCATGCTCTCTCCCTCAGTGTGTGTCCTGGCTGGTGCAAGCAGTACTCATAGTGTATGTGTGTACAATCCATCAAAATGTGAAAAACTCATCATGATTGGATCAAAAATGCCACAGATTGCCGAACTTTCCGGATATCATCATGTGATAGCATACAGTTTGCAACCCAGCATGACCGGCATGTTATTTTAGAACTTGTGAAAATTTCCCATCAATTGAAGATTTCAAAAACAAGCTACTAAGTGCTTATGAACTAGAGGGGATTAATGAAATTCAGTTTAAACAATGGACATCCACCAACAGGTCTGAACTTAGCTCCATGGTGCTGCCTTTGGTGAATTTAGTGAGACATGACTTCATTGCCAAGGCTCAATCTGAGTTTTTGAAAAATAAAAAAGACGAAATTGGTGAAGGAGAATTTGTCATCATTGGAGACTTTTCAGAGACTTTTTCCTTCAATGTACAGGATGCGGCCCAAGGATTCCATTGGAACTGCTCTCAAGCCACAATCCATCCCTGGGTTTACTATTTCAAATCAAACAATTGCAAACTGAACCATGATTCATTCACAGTGATATCAGAGTGCAATATTTACAACGTTGTCTCAGTCCACCTTTTTCAAAGAATATTCATTGAGCACTTGAAATCTAGGTTTGGAAATATCAAAAAACATTTCTCAGACAGTTGCACAGGTCAATATAAGAATTGCAAAGCCATCCTAAACCTATATCGTCACAAATCAGAATATGATATAGATGCAGAATGGCATTTTTTTGCCACCAGTCATGGAAAGGGTTCTTTGGATGGGGTGGGAGGCACAGTTAAGTGAGAAGCAACACATGAGAGCTTGCATACACCATACGACAGGCAAATTATTTCTCTAAAAGATCTTTTTGCCTTTGCCGAAAATGGACTGAATGAAATGAAGTTTGGTTATGGGACCCAAGAGGCGTACGAGGAGGAAGGACGAAACCTGGAAGACAGGTTAGAAACAGCCAGAACCTTAGCTGGGATTCAAAAACTCCATGCTTTCATCCCTATTTCAGAAACAACTATTCAAGTATGCGAATTCAGCCTTAGCGAGAAACAGCACATCGAGTCAGTAATTTCAAAATCTACGCCAACTTTTAACAGGAAACTCTCAAGTTACGTCACAGTGTGCTATGATGGACAATGGTGGCTTTCCTGTATCATGGAAGCCTTTCAAAACATTCATGAAGTTAAAGTGAATTTTCTTCATCCAAACAGGCCCTAAAATAGTTTTTTTTTTCCTGAAATTGAAGATCAATGTATATTAGACATTTCCGATATTCTTCTTTCTGTAGAACCAAAAACTGCTACAGGCAAAACCTACACAATCAATAAAAAAGAAATCTAGTTGTCAAATAAAGCTTTGGTTGCCAAAAAATCCTGACTGACTATTTCTAGGCAAGACTTGTACTAATATCGCTTTTTTGTGTGGAAACTTGATTTCTTTCTATGTTGATATCTAGTACTAGAATACAATGTTATAGTGTATTGGAAATCTTGCTTTGTGTCATGTATGGTGATGACATGAGTGTCTAGCACCCAAGCCCCTCCCCCAACATAAAACTTTGCCACACCTGAACCCTTGGAGATCCAATTTTTGTTTTTGCTGAGGTGTTGGAGTATATGAATAGGTATTCTCCACACAAAAAATCAGGATCAAGTGGCAGGGGCTAAAGGTCAAAGGGCACCATCAATTACCACTTTTGGAAATTCTATTTTGAAGTGATTTTACTTACGCGACTGGAAAGATCTTGCTTTTATGAGCATTTTGATACCAAGATCATCCAAATTGGACCAGTACAGCCTGAGATAGAGCCTCTGAGAGATTGTGGGTCAGCCAGGGAAGTCCAAATTTTTTGGGGGGGCTCCTAAAATTGGCCCCAGTGGGCCCCAAGGTCTGAAAGTTTGCATTGTGAGTTACTTCACCCAAATGAATAAATGGCCAACATATGGGGAGAAAGTAAGATATTAGTGTCAGGAGGGTGTGTACACTTGACATGGAATGCTCCATCTGTGGTCTCAAATATTCTTACTAAGCTTAGCTCAGGGCTCATGGCGAGCCATTCTACCACTGTTAAGACCCTTCTGGTCAAGTAGCCACTCTACTCATATTCTAAGTACATTTTTAATCATTCTCATTTTGGTATACATAACCCCTTTCAATTAAGTCCTTTGGGCATAGGTTGGCAAATAAATGTGCCTAGACATCCTTATCCATTATTTTTGTCTATCTTCTTTTAAGTTTCGACTCAATCTTTACATTGTTTTTTTTTTTTTTTAATCCTGCACATTAGCCAGTAAAGGGGGACCAGCTTTGGTTTAATTTTTCTTCTGCCCTCCTTTTGTACAAACCCCTGCCTCTGTTACCAGATACTCCAAATTCGGGTTTATCAGTGAAGAAGGTGGTTCTCCTCTGCCCAACTGGGGTTTATTGCCAATTCCAACTTTGCTGTCACATGATGTTTCTTTGGAAGAGATTTCCTTATAATAAGTCTGTCATGTAAATCTGCTTCTCTGAGTCTCCTGGCTATTGTTAATCAGGAAATCATCTTAGCAGCTCCTTTGGACTCATTCAGTTAATTCGTAAGATCTCACAATGTCAGAAACTTGATCTAATCCATGTTGATTTTGCCATTCACCAATATATAGATCTCTGGCTCTTAAAGTTGTCCTATCTATACTTTCTCCAGATTTCATTCTTCTTATAACTATTGTACTAGTGGATGATCCTAAATTTGTTCTTTATATGAATCCCCATCCTCGTTGAAGCAATATTCCCTCCATTGATATTCATAGTATCACTCAGTAAACAAAAAAGTTATGTTCATATGCATCGATAGTATTATACATGGTGTGAGAAAACAAAAAAAATATGCCTTAATCTGCCTATTTTGTAATTTAAAACAATAAGTGCTACAGAAGTCTTTATGATTCTGGTTTGAGCTAATCAGCATTATTTCATTTTTATGTTCACAGTTTGTGACATATAACATCTAATCTGTATCAAAATAAACCTATGTTAAACATCAGTTAAATTTCATATTATTAATGATTTTTAAAGTTATCAAGTAATTTTGACAAGTGCTGTATGCATGTGGGGTTAGTTGGTTGTGGCCATGTTCATGTTTCAGTTTTTGAAGAAATAAATTAAAGATAAAATTATTGAACAAGCGGTTAGTGGGGAGTTTTTGAGATTTGCAGTCAATTCTACAAAATAAATAATAAATTAAAATTTGGGCTTTCCAGGTTGTTTTATATACCTTAGTTTTAGTCATATATACAAAGATAAGCAATTATATTAATAAAAAAACTTGAAAAATTCAAATTTCCATTTAAATCTCTTTTTTTCACAACAATATAAAATCAATATACTGAAGACTGACCTTTCATTATTCACATAGTGAAAATTCACAAAATGTCTGTCTTCACCTCTAGAAGGCAGGTCTAAGTACAAAACTAGAAAACTACTTTAACTGGATACATTCTTGTGCTAATTATCCATGATATTATGATAAAACCATCATAACACATTGACTGACTCTGAGCAAAGAACAAGTAGAATGCTACTACGGCCACCGGGGATGTTGCTTATACATGTAGCTAATTCTTGCTACACTGGAAGAACTAATCCATACAATTCCTTTCACATGTCCAATTAATTTTCTCTTGCCTCCAGAAACTGGCTGTACGTGTTGTATAAATACCTGTCCTCCAGGTCCTACATGGAAATCACTAGGCCTAAAACTAGGCTAGAGACTGCCAGAAAAGCTACAACATACCAAATAAAATGTGGGATGCAGGGAGAGGGAAGAAAATTAATTAAAGATTGTTTATTATGTTATTATTGACTTATCTCCACTGGTTCCTTTTTAGACAAAGATTTTTTTTAGCTAACAACTACTGGTCAGAGTTGGCTGCTAGAGTTGGTAAAACAGGGTCTACTAGATAAACTCAAAATATACCCAGAAATCCTTACTCTACGTAGACAAGATATCTACAGTTCTGTCCATATAAAGACTGATTTTAAAAAGTGCGAAGTATAGATAATGCATTCTGAATGATAAACCTATAAGGGAGTATTATCCTTCATTGTTCATGTTAAGTTTTTGATTATACAGTGGCTAAACGTTAAGATCCAGGCAGTTGTTTTCTCTCTGATGCAATTGAAACAACATTGCTTTATCATTAAATAAGAAATACTTGCAAGCTGATTCCATGCTTTCAATTTGAAAATTGACTGTGATATATTTTTTGTTAAAATCTCTAGGTCTAAGAGTGCACCCTTTATTTTTCAAAATTGGTTTCTGATCAAAAAGGACTTTATTTATGTAAATAGCAGGTGCAAAACAAATTAATCTGATTCAATATCAAGAGACATTCTACATTAGAAAGTTTGTTTTTTTTTAAATTTCTCATCAATAAATATTAATCAGTTCTTTAATATTTTAATTATTATATTAATTTTTTAAAACAAGCTTTTGGTGAATTAAAAGTCAATTAATCTCAGTGTTGTCAATCATGTAAGAGAGATGTTCTTAATGAGACAAGATTTTTCAAAAATAAAACAACTTAATACAAATTTTTTACCCAGGAAAGAACTATGAAAAAATAACAATAATGTGGATTAGGCCTGATAATGTAACTCAGCAGAACAATACCAAGCTAATGTTACAGGGCTTACTGACTCACTTAAATTATGTAGCCAGATATTGTACCACAGAGATTAGCCAAAGGATAGTCTTACAGCAGTCTGCCATCTAGATAGAGAAGAGATAACAGAAAGCACCCAAGAGTACAAAACTACTGGTATTATCTTGGATGGCTTTGTTTGGGTAGGAAAGGAGCAGGAGGAACAAAAATGTTAACCAGGAGACAGACACACCACCACTGAATAGATTAGGTTATAGTACACTGACTGGCTGAAACTGTGTATTTTACAGTACTGGGAGCTATGTGATAAGTTGGCAGACAGTAGATTAATAACATCAAAGTTATAATGGATATTTGGTGGCACATAATGTTGACTTGACCTGCAAGATTTTCGATAATGGAGAAAAAGGTAAAGATTCTAGCCATCTGTTCTTGTTTGCAGTGTGGATTTTTAAAAAAAGATGGAAGGTTGTAAGAACATTTAACAATGAGTTTACTCAAAAACAATGGCAAAAAATCTTATGTAGGTCCCCTCTTTTCTTTTTTTAAGAACAAAACAAGTATGTCATTATTTATATTGCACTTTTGGATGACATATCACTTTCCATCTCCATGTAAAATTTCCTCATTGTTTTCATTCCACAAAGAAACATCCATTAACATAAACCAACTAACCATTTCCTAATGGCTGCTCTCTCTGAATAACTTCCATTAATTCAGGTGTGTAAACTGAAAAGGTAGCGTATACTTAACATTTTACGCAGGAGCTGTTCTTCAAGTAGGCAAAAGGATTTAAATTATTTAGTTCCTGAAATTTTTTTTTTAAAAAAAGATTATTAATGATAAAAATCAGCAAACAGCGAGTTTACTGGGAGAAAAATCAGAAAAGTTAAGTCAATCTGTGCTCAGCATCAATTTGTAAAAACAAACAGGCTTATAATACTTATTAGGAAAAAGTAAAAAAAGGCACCCAAGATCTGAGCCATTTTGCCATCTCTTTTGGAAAGTATTCTTTTTTTATTTGTAAAAAAAATTATCTGGTGCATTAGAACCAATTTTTCTTTTTTTTAAAAAAACTAAAATTCCATTATAACATTCTTTCCTATTAATCCATTTTTTTTTTTTAAAAAAAATGATTACCTTCAATCATCTTTGGACATTTCCTTTAAAGATTTTCCTCTGTACTATTTTAATATTTTGTTTTTAAAAAAAGAAAAAAACTGAAGAGGCAAGTAGTTGTTTTATTTTTTATGTTCTAATAAACAAACCCTCCCTTCCTTCAGCCCCCCCCCTACCTCCCAAAAACAGACAACCTCATCTAATTTATAAATATTACCAAACATTTTTTGGAAGTATAGAGATTTCATTTATAGACATTATAAAAATTGCTGTGGTCATGGGTGGCAATTGATCCCACACCCACAGATATAATTCACCAAAAGACTTTTTTTTTTAATGGCTTCTCTCTGTCAGGGCACCAAAATGTACTGCAGCCTTTGGTTTGTGAGTTCTTGGTGGGTTGGTCATTTTTGTCTGCTGGCCATCGCTGTGTATCACACTACACATTGATCTAATTTGTCAGAAAACTCTGTTTTTATTTTATTTTGTCAAAAGTCACGTTGCGTAAATGAATATGAGTAATCTAACGAATATCAACAGTGATTCCTAACAATACGTAGTTTCAACTCCAAAAGATGTCCATTCTTGAACTAGCAAGGCTGAGGACACAGGTTCAAATCTCAGCTTGGCATCCCTTCCTACCATGGTTTCTTTTACTTTTCATCACTAGCTCAGTTGGGTGGCTTTCCTCCCACATCCAGAAATGAAAAATTTTAGAAAGGAATTCCCTGCCAAAGTTGACTCGTCTTGCAGGATGGGCAATGAAATGCTTTTTAGCGGATACACTTTACCAGCTTGTTTCTGTTGTAGAGACTGGTGTACGACATAACAACAAAATAAATGATTTGTGGAAGAATCTCAGGCATCAAAAATAAGATACAATAGCATCATAAATTTTTCCTTTGTTTCCTTGTTGAATACAAAAATTTTGAATAAATACATTAAATCTTTTCAATTGAAATTTCTCAATCTCTTTATTCTTTGACTTTTAACCTTGCTCTCTAGAGAAATCTTTTTCTCAAGTAATGTGCATGCGCGTGCATGCTAACTCACACATTTCTATATAAAATAAGTGACTACTAGGGGCAACAAGAAATAGTCCTGGCTTTTACAAGGCCCCTAATGTAGCAATAGGGAGAAAACAAAAATTGTGTAAAAACAATTTAATATTTAAAATATTTTCTTATTTGAAGATGCCAATATATTGAAAATAAAAAGGTTTTAATAAATTTGATTTATGTTTATTAGAAAGCAAACAATGAAAAGGTACAATAATTTATTTATGGGCTTTTTTTTAATTAGAGTTTGATTTCTAAACTGGTTTAGACCAACAACATCAACTACACTAATAATTTATTCTATTATATACTTTGCCTGCAAGGTATGATGATAAAATGCTATAATAATAGTGGTATCTTACACAAAAACCTGAGGAAGAAAATACTACTGTTTGTATTGATTAGCCCTTTACATTCTAAATAGTTTAGTAAAATTGATTTTAAAGGATAAAATGATTAGTGGAGAGAGATCCTACTTGGGGGGGGAGCAAAAGTCACCATTATGGAAAAATTATGTTTATCTAGTCTAAACTTGTGCTTTAAAACTTATTTTATTTTTGTATGTAGGAATTGTTGATATGATAGTAATCCTTTTCTCTAGCAAGCCATAGTAACTTCTTGTCAGGACCTAGAAAATACTGAACTGAATGACATTTGGTGTTTCATGATGACAGCGGCCTGCCTAAGATTTGATCCGGGATCTTTTCTGGACTTTAGCCGACTTGCTAGATTTCACCTGATTTGTAGCAGGTGGAAGCTAGAGCAACAGCAGTCACCATTGTAATTGTTATGATGGTGTTTATTATCTTTTTTCAGTCACATGCCAGATTATTTACCGATAGGGGATAAATCTCAAGTGTGCTTGAGAAAGAGGAAACTCAAAAAGAAAATGTTCAAAACTACTCGCTCAGTTTAGTCCAACTGGGATTTAATTGCAAATCCACAGCACATGCGTATTGCAAAACAATTTATTTAGAAGAAGTGGATAGCCATTTGATTATTGAAATTAAAGGAATATGACTGTTTTGTTTGTTTGCCAGTTTTCATTCTGGTTTCTGAGTGAATAAAAAGTCTTCCCTGACAAAGATCAAATAGAATTACAGGCAGGCAGCAGAATCAAGACAGATGGACAGACAGCCTAACAACTTAATGCAGTGTTTATGGGAATACTTTGCTGGTTTGTTTGACCCTTGTTGTGTTATTTGTCAGGGGTTGTAAAATACCTTCTCTACCAGATCATAGTTCAGTCACAAAGTATTTGTTTAGAGAAAACATATGTACAGAAGTGTGGAAGAGCACCATGGCCTGTAATTAACGTGTTAACCAAACACACGCATATTTCCCTCAGCATGGAGCAGCATGACAACTGAAGAATCTCACATGCTTACAGCTGTCAATTAAACTGTACAGTGTTTTCCACAGTAAAAGCCAGCTAGTATCTGTCTGCAGATGAAACATTGTGCTGCTGCATTATTATAAAGGATTAGTAGAGATTTTCACCAGCCAGTTCAACCCCCCCCCCCAAGTGAGTTGTCCTTTAAATTTTGTGCTGCAAGAGATCCACTTGGCCAGTAATTCATGACCAAGCAGCACTTAGGAGAGAGCTGTTCATCAGGCTGGTCAGAATTTTCTGGTTCAGCTCTGTGTGTTTACAAAGCACAGTTAAGCATAAACATATCGAATGAGGAACTTCCAGCGGAAAAGAAATAGTCAGGGGCTCCTGGGGAGAGGGAGATAAATGTTGACAGAACCACGTGAGTGTTAGGGTTAAGCAGTGCTGTTCCTAGGTTTTCTCCATGGATCCTGGTGAGTAAGAAAATACAGGGGAGGGGCTGATTATCTCTCTATCTCTCCTGCAGAAAACAACAGTGTGGCTGTGGCCTGGCTGGCTGTCATTGATACCTCCTCACTGCCTATGGATCAGATCTGATCAGTCTGAAATTGGGCACCAGCTACTACTACTACTGGCAGATTAACAAGAAGAAAGTTTGCTTCAGAGACAAGAGGAGCTAGCAGCTTAGGGACAAATCAAACCTGTGTGCCTACTAGGACCTAAGGACCCACTGTAGACTCTGAAGGAACTTTTACAAAACCACACCAGACTGGAACTACATTTTCCCAAAGGTAAGTCGGCATGGGTGTGTGCTTTACAAAACTAATTACTAAAATTTACAATCAATTATTATGTATGTATGGGGGATAACTCTACCATTTACATTTCCTTATTACTAAAAGTATATGACAAGTTTAATGAGGTTATCAAAAAGGTCCCCTCCTGTAAAGTATTTTGTTCAGTCATTCTTTTAGATATTTAAATTTAATTGTAAAATAATGCTATTTTTAGATCTCAAAATTATAGAATTTATAAATTTTTTTAATTTTACACAAAAAACCCATTTCATTATAAAACATTATGTACTGACTTAATGGTTGTAATAAATATTAATATCAAACATCTTCAGAATTAATTTTCAGTGGTCTAAGTAAAGAAAAAGATTATTATGACAGATACACATTTATATAATGCTTACATGTATATATATATATATAATAATTAGATTTTTAAATGCACTTTTTAGCATGTCTGAATATTTTTAATGAGACAATTTTTTTGGCTATCAGAATTCTGCTTTTTAAAAATGTATTTTTAAATTCATTTTTTGTAACACAAGCCAGAAAGGGTTATAAGAGTAG
Organism: Nautilus pompilius; assembly: GCA_018389105.1. NCBI lineage: Eukaryota > Metazoa > Mollusca > Cephalopoda > Nautilida > Nautilidae > Nautilus > Nautilus pompilius. The sequence continues at coordinate 344,976 of JACATO010000677.1, forward strand.
GTAATCTCATTCAAATGTTTAATCAAAAGATTTTATGTACATTGTGACTTTTATCACTTTTAATGAAAACAGGAAAATCAAAATAGCAGAAACATGTAAAAAAAGGTCAAATATATCTAACTAAATATTCCCTTAGTTTATTGTCAATGTAAGAAGACCAACGTAGGTGCTTACAAATAAAAATGTCAAGTCTTTATATTACAGTTGGAAAAAGGAAAAGTAAAAATTATACAGATTTATGATGAAGAAAAAAAGATGAAAGTGGGGGAAAAAAAGGGTTTTTGTCCATTTAAAACAGGCTTCAGATATTTAAAAAACAGAGATTCCTGAATTTGATGTTTGAAATCAGAACAAGGTTTAAATTTAATAAAGAAAGATGATTTAAAAGGGCTCTCTGCCATAGATGTACAACACAAGCCTTTTGTGGATGCACTGGATTGTTTGCCAACCTAAGCAGAGACAGGCATTGAACAAAATAGACAGCGTGTAATCTGTCTAGGAGAGGAATACGGTTCTTACTTAACCCTTTTGGTGCTTAATTAAATTTTCAGCTGGAAAGTTTCAATTATCTACCAAAAAACTGAAATTAGGTATTTGATTGGAGAAGTTTCAAGGCTTTCAAAGATATGAGGGTATTCCCACTTATCACAATAGAGGAAATAATTTTTTTTTTTATGCCGTGGGGTAAATTTGCTTCCAGCATAAAATGGCAGTAAATGCCAAAGCAGACATCTTGCTTTCAGCATCGAAGGGTTAAAGAGAAAGAAAAAAAAATTGTTGCAGATTGAAAATGAAACTCATCATCTCAGAAATGAGTAAATTTTAGAACAGAACTTAAAGTTTGTTTTTTTTTTTTTTGTTTGTGAGATTTGATTTTAAAAAGGGATCTGTTAAATAACTAAGCTGTCAAGAAATACAGGTTTGAGAGCACTTGCATTCCTATCAGTGACGTTTTGGAAAGTCATTAAGTTGTAAAACTCGCGAAATAAAATATTAACAAAAGAATAATTAATTTTCTAGGCTTCATATTGCCAAATCATAGCACCTACGAATAAACTCAGGTTTTTAGTAATATATCAAATAGTATAATCCTTTCACTAAAGTAAACTCACCTGTTGAGTGTTAAGCCACTGTAAGAAGTCATTAAAAAAGAAGCATTGCAAATGTATCATTATTATAGGTATTGCCTATGTGGGTAAAACAACCTGGCACATACACAAGAAGTTCATCATATCTACCTGGCAAAGAGAATTTAACCCTTTATAATAATTTCTCTTTAAAATTACAAGTTTTGGATGATGTCAAAATACTTGTAACACTGATTTTAAACTTTAAATTTAGGAATCTTTGCTTTATCGAATATTTCATCTCTGTTTGAATAGATATAAAACATTTGTTCTCCTTAGCTCCTTTCCTAAAATCCAGATATTTTTGATTTTCCTTCCTTTATATCTAATATGGAGGCTCAATTTTTTTTTTTGTTGTTTAGAGCTTTCTTTTTGTGTGTATATGGCTGAGTTATATTTTTTTTACACTAACAGTAAACTAAGGTATAGTTCAAATTACTCATTCTGTTGTTTTGTTTGTTTCTTCTACTTTCCTATCTGACTTTTGCCACTTTTAATTTTTTACAAAAAGGTTTGCTTGAAATCCAGCCAGATACCATCAGAGTGATGCAATTTTCAGCTGTGTTTCAATTGAATGATCCTACTATATTTTACTTGGTTCTTTTGGAAAGTTACAAAAAAAAAAAGAAAATACTTAATATTTTTAATGTCACTACATTTGGTAAATTGGTAGTTCCAAAGCTGTATTCTGAACTGAATAATGCTCACTCTTTGTATCCACAAATAAGTCCACTGTAAAATAAGGTGGAAACAAAAATAGACTAGAGTAATTCTGGAGTTTTAACCCATGTCAGACTGCTATTTACTAGATAGTTCCAATTCATAAAGTAAGTGGGGTAGGGTAACTCCCAGCATAGTCTGAAGGATTTATTCTGACATGGGTGGCCTATTTGTAGGGAAATATCAAGGTTTTCGATAAGAGCTAGTGTTACAGATTTTAAAAGAGTCTTAGTGGAAGCCTGTTTATTTATCATTTTCAAAGCGCTTTCTAGTTTTAGTTTGTGTTTTGTCAAGCTTCACTAATACCGACAGCTGATCTCTTCATGTATTATGGCAGCTTTTCCTCAGAAACCAATAATACTGGTATAAAATGGGGCTCAGCAGCTGAGAATAGATTTTGATGGAGTGCAATGATTAATAATCGACATTAATGCCTTTGTAATTGATGTTAAACTCACATTTGATTAGTCTGTCCTACTAATCTATGATAATGGTCTGATTATCAGTTCAAAATCCCATCATTGGAAATGCTTTATGTGCCATTTGGAATGAAATCATTTAAAATGCTAAAGAGAAATTTCTGTTTGCTTTTCATTCTCATTCTTTTTAGTTTACTGTGTAAATGAAATATATTTAAATTCAAAAATATAGTACTAACTGGAGTAAATTAAATCACATTAGAAGGCATAATGCAGACACTTTCTACAATTGCTTTTAACTTTTCTCCTTAGCCTATTAGGAGAGACTGGAGTACAGAGATGAACTGTAATTGACGTCATGTGATATATAAACATCAAAGCATGTGATGTTGACTGTGGCCTCATCTATACATTTAATTTGGAAATAATGGTGCAGTAGGCATGGTTTTTTATACATTGTCCAAGAATAGGGTAGAAAACTTCATAGTGAATTAGCTAAAAAGAATCTGGGTAAAGTTGTTTTGCTTTGTTTTTGAAATGGACATTTCCATGACATTTAAATCAAGATATCAAAAAGTATAAAGGCCAGAAACTTCTCCATAGTGAAAGAGATAGATGCAAACAGTATATTCACAAACCAAAATTGCACTAATATAATAACAAGAAGATAATTAATGTATTAAGTAAAACTAGCCATCTGTTTGTGGAGGTTATTGTATAGTTATAACCTTAAACCAAGATAGCAGTTTGTGAAATGGGTAGTTTGAAATCATCAGGATAGAGAGCCAAAGGGTAAATAATTAGGGGTCTTTTAGGATTCAAGAAAGGTTTTTATAGGTGATGTTTCTTAGCTTTTCAGTTATATAGTTGATTTGTAAGTGGATGACACTCATTTGATAGAGTGGAGTAGAAACAGGAAGCATGAATCCATTGGTACTATGCCTTTCTATATTTTCCAGGGCTTCTTTCCAATATATGATATTTTATAATATTTGGAGGGCAGGAACTTTCTTGTTTTTCATCCAGGGGCCTTCAGATTTGGAATGGTGTCTGACTACAGCTTGTCAAATGCAATGCTTTTGGAAAATTCTGTTATCTGCAGTAGTTTGTGCATTTTTGGTGAATGCCAAATTTTGTGATTTGCAAAAAATTTAAAAAATATTTTTTTTTTTTAAAATAGCTTATGAAAAATATATTGAATCTCTGTGATATCACATTCAGAGGTATTTTAACTTAAGTTTTAAAAAAAGAGGGGTGGGCATTTCTCAGTTATGATAACTAGTTAAGGAGAAAACTGTGCCAGAGTATTTGCTTTCACAAATGTATTGAACTTGCAAAAGTTACCATGACAACAACAAATAACAAAAATTGTGAATGCACATATCTCAGGTTGAACAAAGAGTGTATCAGTGAGCTCTTCTGTCTAAATTGGTTTGAAATCCCAAACTTGAGTATTCCCCAGAAGATATCTTAAAGTATGGTGGTTAGAACAGATTACTTTTATTATGTTAGCTATTTTACATTTATCTTATCATCTGAAATATTTACTAATTATTATTTAAAAATTGTCCAGAAAGGCTGTTAGGTTAGTTGTTACTTAAGAAAAATATATGTTGCTTGCAGCTGACTGCTTCAAATATTTATGCTGTTTGCACACATGAATGTGAAGACATGAATAATTTTGTATTTTAAAATATAAATTATATTTTGTATATATATACATCTAGCTCAACATTTCAGCAGCTTCATCAGCATAGGCAAAATCTCCCTGAATGCTATCTGTAAACTCATAAGGAATTTGTGAGCAGGTTTCCCTGACAACTCATGAAGCCTTAGTCAGGGGAGGATTTTGATGCATCTTTTGTTGCTATGGACACCGGTAGAAAGCCAGCCTGTGGTAATGAAATTTGAAAAAAAAAAAGTAATTTTAAGAATCATTAAATGTGATCTGCAAAACAAACTTTCTTTGCTGTAAGGAAGTTTAAATATTAAAATAAACTGAATCAGCAATGTAGTTGTTTAAAAAATAAAGTGAAAATACTCATGTTTTTGAATAATTTATTTAAGCCACAAGTGCCTTCCAAATTTTTAGTGTATGTATGTTTAGAATTAATCTTACTGCTCTTGACTTGGTCCATCCATGCAGCGAGACTAGACATCTTATGTATTATGTACCTATTAATTGTTTTTTATGTGTGAACTTTATTTATACTCACAGATGGAAACTTGGATTTCCTGACAGCCAAATAATAATAATTTGTTTGCTTGTCATTTTCTGTTCTGTAAATTATTAATCTTCATTTTAAACTGGAATACTGCACTTACATAGATCTACCTGCCTTTGCAACTGGCTTCCAGTGAGGCCTGTTCCAGCATGTCATGAACCTTATCATCAAAGTGTTCCTTATCTGCACATCCATATATCTTCAGGATTTAGATCCCAGCTAAGGTTAAACAGTGATAAAGGTGTGTTTGGGTGGGGGGGGGGATTGAGGTCAACAGACCTTGACCTAGATGAGAGAAATCCTTTAAAAGCCAAAGTAGCTAGCTGGGGCTATGGGATAAAAATAATGGTGTGGGGGCTCAACTATTTTTCAGAAATGCATTCGTTGAATTCTAATATGTATCAGTTCAATCCTTTGTTAAATTTATAAAGATGTATGAAACAGTTTAATAATGGATGTGGTGGCAATATATTCACCTGTGCTGATCACAAAGATGTTAAAATCAGTGTGACGCCTCCTTGGTGGTGGTGGTGTTTTTTTCCTTAAATCTCTAAGCGAGTCTGACCCAGTAGAAGTAGAACAGAGAAGAAAGGCTACAACTGAACAGATTAACTAATATTTCCTGGCCCCAGTCTCTACAGGAACATCTTACATATTAGCTGAATTTTCAGTTGGTTGAAAAGCTTTATGTTGCATCCTGCGCTGCTGCTGCATCTTTGGATTGCAGTTGTTTTAATCCATTAACATGAAATAATGGTGGTCTGGACTATTCATATTTTTCATGACTTTATTCTATAGCCAAGTGAATTTTTAAGTTATTTACTGCACCATAACGTATGGCTGACACGTTACAATGGTATCATATTAATTGTTACACATTTCTCATTTTACTTCCTTCTGGTAAGATACGTTATGTATCTGTTAATAAATAACAGTATAGTAAAAAAAAAGCTTTCTTGTACTGTGTAATGCTTAGGTTCCTCTTCATACATAATCTACATCTACAGACATACCTGAGGAGGTGGCACAATGCCATGGTTACCACTAAGAAACCATTTCCATTCCCATGCCAGGGTGAGGAGGGAGGGGAGAGATGGCTTAGCACTTTCATTCTTCACTAGGAAAATTAACAGCTTGTACTGGAATTTTTTTTGTTCAGCTATAGGAAAAAATCTAAATCCCCAGAGAGAACTCTTGCCAACCTGACTGGTACAGGAGAGTGAAAGGAAAACAGCCTGCTACAGAGGTTGTCAAAGCATATAAGTCCCCAACAAGAATTGAATCTGACCCCTCCACCACAGCAGGGCTCCCAACAAGAATTGAATCTGACCCCTCCACCACAGCAGGGCTAGAACGCTATACACATGGCCATGCCAAACAGGTTAGACATTTCTGGACCTTCCAGAAAGTTGTGCTGCTGCCACAGTAGTTGTTTAACACCACACTGTTTCCAGTTGGCCAGTGAGCTAGAAGGCTGACTGACCCCTTGCTATAGTCTTAACAGTTTCTGTTTTCAGACAGAGCTGATTTATTGTAATTATTACTTTTGAACTATTTCTTGTTTTTTGGGGGGGTTGTTTTTATGTTGTGCAGTTTTAAATAAATATACGTAAACCTGATACAGATATTTTTGCATGTGTGTTCTCATAAACCCCGCTGCACTTATCGCCACGGAGCCAGTCAGGATATGTGAAAGAAAGACTTTGACTGCGTAAGCTACACCAACATGTTACGTCAGATCACTCACAGCCATGAAAACCTAATTAAAGTTTGTGAATGTTATGCTCTTGCACGATGCATTTTAAAGGGCATTCCTTTAAAATACCCATATACAAACTTGTAATAAATTTTGATGCAAAAAAAAAAAGTTTTTTTAGAAATTTATATACTTGACTGATTACAGATGCAGCCTCATCTTGTGACCAGCTGTTGAAAAACTCTTTAACAATAATTTGTAAACTTTAATTTATGATAAGCATCATAGGGAATTCAAGAAATCCCGTAGAAAGTACTGTTTTGCACTAATCCTTTCTTATTTAATTGTTATTGTTTTCCATTGATGTTTTTATATGCTGGTGGCCAAAATTATTGCACACCCAAAGTAATTTTGATTTCTTCTTTTGTTTTCAAGTGTAGGTTTACTATGGCAAAGGCATACATCTGTTTTGTTCCTCTGCTGTTTATATATTTTTATTCTTAAAACAATATTCTTTGGTCAAAAGAATATTGGCAAAGTGGGAATTTATTGAAGTTTACTGTTCCATTAATCTATAGTTTCATCTTTACAAGAAATGTACATGCTGAGAATGTTTAGTCCAAAGTCTCTGTAAATACTAAAACATTGTTCAGTTATCTTTCACGAGTAGGACAGCGGTCCGGTGGGCAGTCTAATGGATTGCTAAGTTTAAGGGCTCAAGTGTGATTTCCACTGGAGACCAACTTAGCTGTCTGACATTTGTGGCTCTCTGGCTTGGTTTCTTCTCACTCTTACTTCACCAGTCATGTGATTTTACTCCAGATTCTTCAGTTTTCTTCCACATCTAAAAATGAGGAGTTCTATTAACAGTTTCCCTGCCAAAGCACTAGGTAGGCCCCTTATGGTGCAGGATTGGCAATGCTCTCTAGCAGGGGTTATCTCCCTTCTAGGCATCATTAAAAATAATAATGATAATTTCACTTTAGTATATTAAAAATGCATTTTAATTTTAGATTTAAAAGAAAAAATTCATTAGACAGTAAAGTCCATTGTCTTGTTCGAGAAGTTTACAGTTCTTAAAGTGATCTTGGAAGGAAGCAACATATCTTTTAACAGCATCCCCAACATTCAATGGGATTTAGCTCAGTAGAAAATGCTGTTAATATCATATAGGTAATGGTTTGGACAGGAAGACACTGATTAATTACGTGTGCCCTATGTGGACATGCATTATTATCTATTAAACTGAACTTATCTCCATTTGCACCTGCAAATTGACTGACAGGGATTCAGAATTTTGCTCTATATCATTGCAGTCAGGTTATGTTCTTGAAGCATGTGCAGATCTGAATGCTCACCCAATGCACTTTTGTTTTACCATCACCCCTCCACCGCTTTAGTGAAACTTTTCAATGATGTTTGTAGGCTGTTTGTGTGTTCTGCATTTCCTTCAGTTGAGTAGATACTGTGAGTCATATTGAAAGTTAAATCTTGACTCATTAGTAAAGAAAACATGAACTTGTTCACTTCACCAATTCAACTACTACTGTTTGTGGCAGCAGGCCAAGGAGATACATTTCAATGATCATCTAACAGAGCCTTCTCTGTATGTTGAAGACTTATACCAATCTTCCTGTGGCCACAGAAATATCAGAAGCAGGTTGGATCAGTGTTGAAGTTTTGATTTGACAATCCAAAAATGACATACATACAATCATCTGCTGGGACTGTGAACTGATCTTTGGACAATATTTCCATGTGCTTCACACTCTATCCACAGCCAAGAAGCAACAATTCTGTTCACATTTAGCCACTCGACTACCTTGGTCTATGACTGTCCAGCCTCTATCCAACCAATAGCTCTCCATCGTAGAGAATCTTCCAAACAAGTATGGCTACCTGTTCGAAACATTGCTTTTCAAACCAAATATCCTAACAGAGCCAAAACTGATATGAACACAAGTCAGTTTTTTTTCACGTCTTTATACCAAAACTAATTTACATGTTTTTTACTGAAACTTATTTACGTATTTCTTTGATAAAGGTTGTACGTGAAAAGGAGTTTGTTGAATATTTGGTGAATAAATCTTTAATTATTTTGTAACTTTTTTTTGTTTGTTTGTTGTTTAACTTTTAGAAGCCAGTCTCTCTCTCACACTGCCAATTGCCAGACTTTTTTTTTTTTTTTAATTTTGTCCAGAAATGAATGTGACTTCTTTTAATACTGATGTCGTATTACAAGTATTGTAAGTGTAAAATAAATAAATAAATAATTTTTTTTTATTAAGAAATATAATTTTAGAAAGGGCAAAAATGAAACATATCTGCTTGGAATGCTGTATTTATGTGAATATAGACTGACTTCCCCACTTTTGCATTTTCAAAAAAAAAAAAAATGTTCACAAATTCAGGTAATTACACAAAATGAAGAAAAACATTTTCACCATCAGAATGACAAAATTACTCTAAAACTGTCCCAAAATTTTGTGCAATTTAAAAAAAAAAAACAAGCAAACTTTCAACACAAGATTATATGTATTTTATTACCCTTTCTACTTGCCAGACTCACTATTGCCACTTTCTTGATCCCTCATTTTTGTATCACTTTTCACTTGCTACACATTGTAATCTTTTGTTCTGTACAAGTCATTTTAAATGTTGCATTTTTAAAATTCCTCCTTAATCAGTTCATCTAGAATTTCCACTCATGTTGCTGGTACCCAACATGTAAAGTCAGACAGAGAGGCCTTCTTCATGCCAGTCAAGTGTTATTACTCTGTTTTGATTATTGAGCCAGTCTGTGTAATACTTTCAGAGCCACTCTCTGACTGACTTGTTGACAGAGACATCTAGCAGCTATAGTTGAGAGAGAAGTCATGCCTCCAGGAATGACTGCAAGGTCCTTTTCAACAAGGTATCTTTTGCTTCTGCAGTGAAATGTCCATGGTAAGCATCCAACACAAAAGGCAATGGAAGTTTTAACTCCAGGACAATGCTACTAAACAAAGCAAATCCACTTGATTACAATTTTTCTTATCCATTCAGTTTCATTCTCTCACACAACAGCATTCTTGGGAACAGTTTTGCACTTGAACATAATGTATGGCAGTAATTTGTATCTGTCTGTGGTACAACACAACATAACAGTAGCACATTATTTTCCATGACCAGTGGACCATATGCACACTTCTTGGCACCCCTTCTCTGTTGCTGTGCACAGCTCCAACATTCTAAAATATACCTTATTTTCCCTGAATTAGCTTGTTGGAACAACCAATTACTAGTTTTCTCCAACATTATTCATTCTTCTCTCATACTCTGATTTCACAATGAGCAGCGAGGTTTGAGTTCTGTTTCAAAAACAGTCACTTTCCACTTATAAACAGCACTGTAATAATGTCTCTGGTCCTTTCCATTTTCACTTCCTTGGTAATATTGCAGTGAGGTGTTTTTAAACTCTTTAAGTTAAAAGTGCAGTATGTTTGAAGATCTGTATGGTCCAGTGACAGCTGACTTATCAAAGTAAGGAACCAGTTAAAAAAGAACAATGTGAAATTACTTTCCTCCAATATTCCAAGAAAGGCTCCAACAAAAAAAAGGGGGGGGATGAATGAAATGTGTGTGATTCTAGGTTGACCACATTTTTTGAAAAGTAAAAATAAAATTTTTAAACAGTTGGTTTGCATTCAAGTAAATACAGTAAGCAGACAACAATTATTTTTAAAAATGCTAGACATTCATTTTTTTTTGGACAGAGGTGGTTATTCAAATTTCTTGCCCCTTACATCTGCAAGAACTTAAGCATTTTGAAGATATAGTGTTATCTTATTATTTGCTAGAGGAGGAGGATACTTCTTGATTCAGACCATGGAGCTTGTTTAAATTTTGGAAACTCTTCACTTGAAGTAATTAATATTTGTCTATTTTCTCTATGTAAAGATATCCACAGTGGTATCATTTAGCTATGGGGTTGGGATAGTTGTTTCAGCACTTGTAATTCTTGATTAAACATACAGATGATCTGCAGTCAAAGGTCAAAGCATATGACATCACCCAATCTAGCCCCAGTTCTATTAAAGAGGAACAAGAAATGCTTTTGTTATAAGCCTCTTAACCATGCATAAGCTGCGATGGCTTCATGCTTTCTTAATAACTAAGCCAAGAACTATTTTAATCTGAAGAAATGTTACTGCTGAATATTTGTAGTGTGTAATTATGCCTCAGTAATGTTATATACTTATACGTGTGCATATTTTAAAAGATGCAGCTTATCAAGTAACTTTCTTATACTGCTTTCTAAAAACATTATCTAATATACATTTATATTTGAAACTATTATTCAGTCTTTAGTACAATTTACCCCAGCAACTATAACTTCAATTAATGATGTAAATACTTTCAAATTATCTCCTTTTGATTTTTTAATTATTTCCAAACGCCTTACTAGTCCTGATGTAATTTTGTACAAAAATATCAAGGCTAACTATTTAACTACTTTTGATAGAATAAGTAAAATATTTTGTAACATATTTCAAATGATGATGCATCCTGAACATGAACCAAAAGGTTTTTAGTTGTTTCTCCTGAAACCATTTGTATTGTTTAATTCAAAGCGGATAACTTTTTTTATTTCACTTGATGAATAATGCATTTATCTGCATAAACATAATTGCACAGACAAAAAGCAGGGATGGGACTGTCACCTGAAGCTAATGTTTTTAGCATCATGTGTGTTTTAGAAATATTTTTAGAGTAGGAAAAAAAAAAAAAAGAGAAAGTCTAATATTACATATTTAAGATGTTTCCTGCATCCCCCTATTATCTCAAAGTGTAATAAACCAATAACAAAATTGAAATTTAAAAATAAGAAACAATTAAAAATCACTAACTGCTGCTGTTCCCCACAAAAAAGAAAGAAATATTAAATAATGTAATTGTACCCCATCACTTTGGGCATAGGGCAAAGAAATGAGATGCCACAGATCTGAAAGTCCGTCAGATCATTTATGGTTTTGGGATGGAGACTCACCATAATGTTGCATGTGGCAGAAAGTGGAAGAAAATAAATAGGAGAGAATTTCTGTTCAGTTTTAAAAAGTTTTTTTTTTTTTGTCTCAAAAAAGAAGCAATCTGTATTAACAAGTTGTGCAGACTCTCTCTCTTTTTTTATTACACCATATTTCGGAGTAGAAAGTCTATGCTACCTACATCAAAGTTCTGCTCACCATTTTGAGATCCTATTGTTTTATGCTACTCAGCCTCATGTTTCTTTGTTGTTGTTTTTTAATTGTTTAATTTTAATGATTTATTTTGTGTGGTTTCCGGTCCACTGTTTATCCTGCACTAAAATAAAAATTTATTTAGATTTTGTTTTTTTTAAAATATCAACTCTTCTGTTTATATGGATGACGATCAGCAACATATTTAGTTAACTCCTAGTCTTTTGCAAAAATGCATTCTCTTTCTATTGTTGTTTTTTCCCTGAACTAAAGAGAATGGATTCACACATTTTGAAAGTCAGCAGGGATCTTGGAAAACCTCCGTTCTGACTTTTGGGGGTCTCTCACAACAGGGAAATAAAAATACGGGAGAAGGGGTAGGATATCAAACTTGGTGATCAAGCAAGTTGATTGACTAGAGTTGGGGACACTTGAGCAGTGAGTAGTTAAGGTGCCAGCCAGTCAGCAATTACTCGTGGATCCTCCATTGAATGTACCCAGAAAATTTTGTCTTTAGATGTGGGAGGAAGCCTGCATGATCAGCTGTTGAAGGAGAGTGAGAAGAAATCCTGTGAGGTGTGCCGAATTGAACCAGTCTTAACTTGGATTCAAACTTGGGGCCTTGACCAATGCAGTCCAGCAGTCTATGGACCACCAACTACTACCCAGGGTCATTTGTTCAATATCAGAATTGTCTGTGTTGAAGATGACTTGTCCTGCTTGCAAATATTAACTGTTTCATACCATCTTTCCATGATTGACATTCTTTTCTCTCTTTTTTTTATAGTCATGTTTAATTTGTAATAAACTAAGATCCACCACATCAGTACTCAACAAACCCCACACCTTGAGTTTTAATACGTTTTTAACTTATCATTAACCCACCAACTTTTTCTTTTTTTTGTTATTTTTTTTAAATATTACACTTTATCTCCCTGTTTGTTCTCTTTGTTAATAATTTTTCAGAAGGAATGTTGTTATTAGAGGTTTTGTAGACAACAACAATACCACATTCTGATTTAAAAGGAGATTTGTGTTAGCAGTAGACATATTGTGTACATGTGGCACAGGCACTTCTAGTTGACAGGGGAAGTTTCTATGTAATCTGCCTATTTTAAGCCAGCAAGTGTTGGATAGTGCTGAAGGATGAGTCACTAGTTGGCTGTTAGAGTGGGAAGTTACATTTTGGGAACTTGTTTTAGACAAGTTAGATAACTGTTCACAACAGACAAAAAAAAAAGGTGGACAGGCGGTGGAGATAAGCAGAGAAATGGCTTTCAAGAGATGTATTTATGGCACATGTCCACCCATTACCAAAATATGATAAAAATCATGCTTTTCCAGTCATCTTCCAACCATCATGCAAATACAGGATGGCAGTATGCACAGCTGGGAGAAGAATATTATCACTAATAGTATGTGAGATGTCCTTGCGACCCAGATGTCTGGACAGGATATCGCAACAAAGAAGAAACATATAAGCAGTTTTTTAGAAAGAATATTATTAAAATTTAATAAATATCAGTAAAGTTATATTTAGAAATCTGAAAATAGATGAAAGAACATTGTGTGTGCCAGTATTTGAAAGGAATTCTGTAGCTCTCTACATGTTGTTTGAATTGTAATATTCACTCTTGTAAATGCAGATTGCATCGATAAAAGGTAAGCTTTTGGAGAGACCATCACTAATTGTTATAGGAGTAAGTCATCAAAGCAAACAATGTAGATTATGTGGCCTCATCTATACATCTAATTAGGAAATGCTGATGCTATCTATCAGCTCACCCCTGAATAACTAGCCCCAGTGTTCTCCACCCATGATAGAAGTTTGTAAAGTTTACAAGTGAATTAATTTCTCCATACTTACGTAGTGAGCAGCCCAATCTTTTAAGAATATTAACTGACTTTGAAGAATTAACCCTTTTCCTGATTCTGCTGCTGGTTAATGTTGTTTAAGTTGTTCTTTTTTAATGGTATTTCTTCAGTTAATGCTGTTATTTTGCTGTCAAGATCATTTTCCCCCCTTTTTACTGGAATGTATTTAAACCTAATAGCATGCTTTTTTAACTATTTGTTTCTGAAGGAGAGTAGATAGCAACATATTCTTGTTTTCTTTACGTCCCGCCCCCCCCCCACCACCCAGCAGCAGGCAGAGTTCTTTACTTTACCATTTCATTTATTTATTTTCCCAATAACATACTGCTGCTGTCTAATCAGATAAGCTTTAGTAAATAAAACTAACACTTATTAAAGCATATTTAGAACTTCACCATGTATAACACCTAATCCCTAAAAATATATATAAATGAATAAGAGGAAGTTTACAAAGTCCACCATTGCAAGCACATGGAAGCACCCTAACCCCACCCTTCACCCTTCTGCTCTTCTACAAGTTACGAAAATTTGCTCCCTTATTCTCGATTTTTATCACAGCCACTCAAGGGGAAGCATCTAAATGCCCGCAAGGTGATATTCACTCATCGGACACTTCATTAAATAGTGCATCAGAAGTCTACCGTGAGAGGTGAACGTAGGATCAGTCATCGAGCGCCCGAGGCATGCCTCGCTATTATGCTGTAATTAAATGTTCATTTGCCTTAGGAGCGGAGTAGAGGGAGCACCACTGCCAGTGTCGAGTCTCAGCTGCTCGACCGAGTGAGCAAACAGAGTTAGAAGATCCTCACGATTTTCTCTTCCCTTCCCCGGCATTTTGCAAGATGACTAATCACATGAGGCAATCCCCTCCCCACCCCACCCAGGAGGGAAGAAAATCCAGCAAATTGTATTTGGCAATTTCTTCTGATGGACTTTCTTCTCTTCCTTTCCCCCTCCTCCCTTTTTTTTTTTTTTCTTCCTTTCCCCTCTTGTAAAAAGAATCAACGTTGTTTAGTCCATTTTCAGGGGCGTCTATTAATCATTAGCCAGAACATGTCTAATCCTTGATGTGTGCGCAATAGCAAAATCACAAATCAGCCCAGAAAAAGAAAGAAGAAATTACTTTGTCTAGGCTATTAATGGCAGGAACATTTGAGATAATTCACAGCAGATGTAGAAGTTATAGAGATCTTTTTTTTTTTTTTGGACTGAAATTTGGTTCACCTTGTAAACAGAGTTGTACTAAGTGTTAACTGTTTGTTCTTTGTCGAGCATCATCTGCCATAGTTAATCTTACAGTAACTTTGTTTGTCATACACAATCTACTTAACTTCTTCCTGTACAGCTGCCATAATAATCATACAATTCTTATTTCCAAACATTCTCTTATTGAATTTCTGTTGGTGCATTAGCTTTGTTTCCTTTCCTAAACTGAATTATTTTTCTTATAAAACTGAACTGATGCTTTCATTGCACTGGGTCTCCAAGTTCTGAAGGACATTTTTAATGTCAAATAATTTAAATTTACTGAAACGGACCTAAGCTTATATATTTTTTTAAATATTTTAAAAACATTCATAACATTTAGATAAATAAATCCTTTTCATAAACTAAACATTTTTAAAACTGAGACCGATTTTTTGTTGTTTTTTTTACTCCAAGGCCGCACTACTTATTTTTGTTGCTGGCAGATACAGATATTAGTCTGTTATTTTGGTATTTGGTATCTGTTCATCGAACATTTGTCTAACCCTATTATTGAATCTAAGATGTACTAGATGAAATTAAGCCTGGCTTGCACAAGATTTCCCAGTATATTTATTTCACTTTATATAAAAGTAGCTACAGCAGTATTCTGAAAGAAAGGAATTTTAGTTAAACAACTTTTTCATTTCTTTCCTATTATGAAGGGTGGCAGGTTGTGTGGCAGATTATCTAAGTGTTTAAGGTAATAGATTTAGTGCTTGTCACATATAATGTATTGTCTTCTAATGAATAGCTGCAAATTTCAGGTTAGAGAATGTTGGGTTCTTTCTGTATAAGCAATGCATGAAGTATACAGGTCATAATAGCCTCTTGTTAAAAAAACAAAGAAAATTTATCTAAATAAATTTCTTTTTTTATTATTTTTCATGCTTGATTTAGTAATTTTATCTTAAATTTTGGTGTATAAATAGAAGACATTTTGTTTTTTATATACATTGTTGACCTTGTAGACCTGCCAATGAAATATTCCATGTTATATGTAAATTAATTTGTAGATACTTGTATATATATATACGTGTGTGTGTAAAACGTTACTGTTAGAAAGTCCATCCATGTAAATAAAGACAAAAAATAGCTTCGCACACTTTCTGTTTTGTTTGCTTGATTAACTATTTTACTGGAGAAACTGCAGTTAGGCTGCCAGTGTATGTCGGGGAGGGGGGGGGGAGAGTTGCTTACAAGCCAAACTTATCAAATTATCAAAAGAAAGATCGAATTTAACTGAAAAACAATACAAAGTGGATAACCTCCCATGAAGTTCTTGCAGAAAAGCACAAAGCAGCGTAATCAGTTGTCTGTGGAAGGCAGATGAAATTAACAAAGTGTATGCGAGTTAGAGTTAATTTTAGTTGAGTATACTTCATCATCTCATGAAGCTGCTTATGTCTGAAAAACTTATTTTCGCCCTAACTACATTTTAATCTTAAAGAAGAGATGACGTTTGTAAGGGTTCATGCATTTTGTCTGTTGTTTTTTTTAATATGAAAAAAAAGACACTATGCCATGACTTCAAATAAAGAGCCAATATTTTCCCGTTACTTCATTCCTTCTAGAGTGATCATGGCAGGGAGAAGCTGCTACTGAATCAGTTTTTTCATGGACTTATTTTGTCATTATGATGATGATGGGCAAAGGTCACTAAAACGTAGTTTTAGAAGCAGCTTTTATTACTAATAACAAAGAAATGGGGAAAACAGAAAAGTTTGCTTTGATATTGATATATACTTTTAGCTTTTCTAGTCAGCTTTACTAAATGAAAAAATCTGGACTGCCAAATAACTGTATGACCTTATGATCTTAAGCAAAGTGTTGAGTGTTCATCCTCCATGTGCATTACAAAGTAAAAACATTTAATTAAACAGGTTTTTGTTAACCCTGACCTCTGACTACCTGCGTAAAGGATATTTAGGAGTGCATTGTGGAGGATACAGCTGCAGACTAATAAAGTTGTAAGTATTATGTACAACTTGCAGTATTGTTTGACTGAGAGAAGGGCTTCTTTCTTCATTGCAAACTCGGCATTTGCCTGCATGCGTGGTATAAATGCACAGAGAAGATCAGAAGACTTTAGAGTGATAGAATAATTTAGAGTTCCCTGTATATGCAGGAAGTAAACTTTCCCCTCCACCACAGGGATTTTATTTTATTTTTTTTGCAAAAGAATTTTCAATTGCTGTGAACCTGCCAGTTGTGAGATTATATCTCAGCATGCATGCCCTGCTTGATAATGCAAGTGTCCGTTTTGAAAGTTCCTCCTCCACCTGTTGATAAAAACAACAGGGGAAAAAAGCCTATTTCTGGAGGAGGCATCACATTTTGAAATTTTAAAATATAATTATGGAACTTTATCTATTTTAGATGTTAATACAAAACAGCGGAATAGAATGTTACAGTAGTATTACAGTGCCAATACTGCCTGAAATAAACAACTAGTTCTCTACCATCAGTTAAAAGAAAAACCCCAGTCAACAAAAAAAAACTGTAGTTTCCTGCCTTTGATGAGTTTATAATTATATATAAATTAAAGGTAGGGATTGTAAATAAATTCAATCACTCCCAAACTTCTGTTTTTCATTAGATTTTCTTTTTTTGGTTTATAAGGGAAACAACTCTGTCTATCTTAATTAAGCTTTAGATTACTCTACCTATTGTTTGATTTCTGGTTAATCATAAACAGAGTTGCTTCCTGACATGACTAGTTTGCCCTAATAAAAGTGAATTTTAGGTTTGTTTGTTTTCCTTCATTTCTAGGAATATATATATATATATTTTTTTTAACCTTTGTGAAAAATTAATATTCAGTCAAACTGTGCAGATTAAGTACCTGCAACCACAAATCTGGTGTTATTGCCATCCTGAAAACTCTCAAATGTGGCAGTGGATTACTCCATGCTGAGGAAAGCTTTAAAGATAAATGTGATATTGTACTTGAAAATCTTTACACCGTTCTAGACTTCTAAACATGCATGATTGATGCTTATCTGGGTAACATGTTGTTTGGACCAGTTGTTTGTGCATTAGTCATAGAAAGATGCTATTGATATGACATGTAGAAGAGCAGAATGGCCAGAAGGAGGTTTGTAAATGCTTTTGGATTCTACAGGCGCTGCAGATAATATTGTTGTGGATTCTTTCTTTATAAGGCCGCCTGCTCCTTTCTTCACATGATCTGTGGCTATGTTAACTAGTCTTGAGATGCCAGCAAAGCATCTTTGACTCAGGAATAAATTCACAAAAAAATCTAGTAGAAAACAAGGAAATCTTGCAGAATAGATGAAAGGAGAAGAGAAAGAGAAATCTTGTCACTGGGTGCATACCAGGTAACTTATCAGCATCCAGAACCATGATTAAAAAGCTCATTATTACTATATTATTTTATAGATGCATGCACATCAAAGAGAAACATTAAATGCTGTGTCCAGGATAATTAAATGCTATTTATTTTGTTTTATTTTTGCCATTTTTCAAATTTAAAAAACGAAACAAAAAACTGCCATTATTTTAATGATGTGCTTGGTGAGAAAGACTTGTTCATCAGTTCCATTCAAAAGAATTATTGATTTAAAACCATAGTATTTTAGCAAATTTGTGCATATTATTAAAAGCATTACTGTTTGTGTGGACATCAGCATATTTATCGTGTGTGGCAGATAGTTTAATGATAATATTTTCTGCTTTCAAGATCAGTAAATATATTAAAGCTTGGGAAAATCTGCTCTTGTACCAGCAATTAGTGTAAAATATAAGCAATTTATTATACATTGTTAAAATTGTTTACCCTGAGACTGTTTCCATAGTAAAGAAGCAAATCTTCAAGATCCTGTTCTATCTAACTCTACCTCTCCATCAACTTCAGTCATATTCATAGATTAATACTAATATTTTAAATTCTGCTGAGACCAAGAGGTATGAAATGTTCTTGTGTTATTCTGAGGGGTGAACTGCCTGTCATTAATTATTATAATTTTAGAACTACAGAGCATTTTATTTCATGAATTACTACACAAGCTTGATAGTGAGTTTGTTTCTTTATTTTTCTTTCTTAAAAGGTTTTCTGGGAGATTGGGTCAAATCCCCAAATAAATTATTTTCTCCTTATAATCAATATTCATTACACTAAAAGAAAATAGTTGGTCTGCTTACTAAAACATTATATGTATATATATATATATATAATATATATATATATAGTGATTATATTATCTTGTTAAACTTATAATAAAGGATTCACTTAGATATGCTGGTAATAAAGCAGACAATTTCTGAATAGACCTGATAGCTGCCTGGAAATTATTAACATGAAGAAGAATTTTATGGCAGAAATGTAAGAAATAATTTTATTTATGCTAGGATGAACTTTAAAGATTTTCGTTTTTTAATTATTAGTTTTTGAAAGCTGAAGCCTCAGTCAGGCCTGCTAATATGAAATAGTGATTGTGACTTTATAAATTCACTTTGTTGATGAGAATCTTGACTGTATCCATGTTCATTTTGAAGATAGGTTTGTTTTACTTTTAAATTTAAACTGCATCTTCTGCACAGTGTTTCTGGTAACCATTAAAGTTTAATGCCAGATGTTTTTGGTGCTTTGGAAAATGTGAACTGCAGATGTAGAGTGTTATGTAGGCTGCTGTTATACTGTTCTTTGACTTTAATAGCTTTTACAAAACTTTGGCACAGATAATTCCCTGTGGTAGTTCTTAGTACAGTGATTAGAATGAAAATCTTGAAGAAAGCTTTGCTTTGCTGTAAACTGATTTCAATGCATAGTGCAACATTTTGATTTCATTCCAGAAATGTCAAACACGTGCTTCTGATTATGTTCGCTAACAGCTTACTCATTCCAAGTTACCTTATCCTGCTCAAGCAGATTTTTCCATGCAGACACCCTTCTCAGCTTTAACTAAGCAGGGTCTGCACATGATGACATCACGTTTTAGAATGAAGCATGCTTATAGCCTATGTTACTTCCCTTAGTGCTGCTTATGGGACCAAACAAGGCATAACAATCATTAAAAGTATATGGAAATGTTTTATTTATTTCTGCAAAGCCCTGCCCATCAGGCCATGTTGACTGTGGTGACTGTGCCATAAACAAAAACAAATTATATCAAAGGCATTTATAGCCCCACAGTGTCAGGTATGTTCCACATCTTACTTTCAATCTGAGAATGTCAGTTTATCTATCCAAATAATAATTATTAGAATTATTACATAGGTTTGCAACAGCAGGTTTTTCAGATTTATTTTACATGTCTGATTTTATTTCTGCCTTAAATTTCCATCTTTGAAGAGTTTATTTCTTTTTGTTGTATGTCTATAAGATTACACACACATAAACAGCAGTTTACTTCATCAATGTTTGTGCTGAAACTTCTCAAAAACAAGCTTGTCAGATGAATAAAATTTAAATCAACTCATTTACTGTATTTTATTTAATATTTTGTAATCACTTTCAAATAGGGTGGTGCAATTATGACATAATGCATCATCAGCTGAATGTTGCAAAGCCAGGATTGACATACTGTTTTGTCAGTTTGCTTAATGATTCAAGGGAAGTAATTCTTAGGGAATGACTTTTATTGTGAAATCTTGTGTGGAAAAAAAAAAACACTAAGCATGTATTCATAGACAGACAGAATGTAGACTTTTACTGGGCATAATTTGGCTTTGTAGTTGTTTGGTATTTTTTTGTTTGTTTTGATTTTCAAAATCTAAATTAATCTGGGTTGGTTCATATATTTTTATTTATTTCTCATTTTTTTTGTCAAAGACTTCTATTGATTTTGAAAAGTTTACATAATTATATAGAAAAAGTATTGATATACTTCAAAAGTTAATAAATCAGCATTTTAATTTATAATGAGTTTTTTGTACCATAAGAATTAATCACATCTACTACAAGATCTCCAGGTTTGAGAAATCTTCAACTTGTGCTGTTCTAAAATTTACTAATGCTTAGATTATGCACAGCTTATTTTGTATATGAATCGGTGATCTTATTTTCCCAATAGCATATCTTATTCCAGCTTCCATTTATGATAGAATCTTGTTTTTGGTTCAGTACAGCCTTGCCATTAACTTTAAGATAATATACACAATTTTAAAGGTTTTGGAAGTATTTTTTTATGGCCTGAGAAAACTTGGCTTCAAATTTCTGTGTGGAATTGCCGACTTTTGGTTGGGTTGTAATATTAGCATGTTATTTTTGTATAATAGGTAAGGCATAAACTGCATTAACCAGATTTTTTTAAAAAGTATGATTATTCTTATTGATTACTTTTCATTCTTAAGTAGCAAGTTAGCTGGCTTATTGTCACTTAAGAACCAGGTTTGATTTCTTGCAGACAAGACCAACCATGATTTGGTTTGATGTACTTCTGATGGTATGGTTTCCTTTGGCTCTTCTGCAACAGTCTATTGGCATAGTAGGTGTTTTCTGGGTACTCTGCTAACCCACCACAGCTAAACAGAGAAGTGCTAATAGGCTCTTTTGTTGTCAGTAGAGTGTATTGTTGTTTCTGGTATCATGCATCTGTCCATTTTCCTGCCCAGCTAGTGCTCTGGGCTCCTGTCTATAGTGCAACACGAAATAAGACAGCAAAAAATAAAAATATGAAAATTAATTCTTCTTTATATAACTTAGGTAATCACATGTATTCTGCCTTGTCTGAACTTGTGACCACACAAGATTCATGTGATTACACAAGGTACATGTAAAAATTAAATTTCTGTATTTAATTACTTTGCTGTTGTTTTTTTTTTATCTCAGCACTTCTAAAATGAAGACCAAGATGTCATAAAAAACAAAACAATTAAATAAAAGAGAATTTTGCTTGTAAGATAAGAAAAACAAACTCTCTCTCTCTCTCTCATATATATATAATAGTTTTCATGATAACCTATGCAAATAAGGATAATTGAAAAGCAAAGTGAATTTCAATGGTTAAGAGTTTTCTGGAGTTAGATAAAAACCTGTAATCAATTTTATTAAATCCATTGCCAAAAGCTGAGCATGAACATTCTAGAAACTTTCACCTTTTCTGTGATCAGGGAATAACTAGTAATGTTTTAAAATGTGTTGGATAGGTACTTTGAAAGGATGGGACAGTTTTATATAATTAATTCCTAGACATTCTGCCCTTCTGCTCATAACAAAATATTAAACTATGACAGTAGTAAATCTGCTAAGAAATTTTAAAATAAGTAATTATTGAACAAAGAAGTGAGTAGATGTAAACTACACTATAATAAGGTTGAATGTAAAGTAAACTGATGTGATTTTAAAAGGTTAAACTAAAAACACAAAGTGGCATTTGTTAATGTAAGAAATAAAATAAAACAAGTGCAAGAAAGGGAGACTTGACTGGCTGTGTGCTTGCTCATATCTTTAATGCATGTAGGTAAGTATGGGAATCTGTTTAATTAATCGCCATGTAAAGTTTAATGCTTTGGAATGTATATTTAGTGTCCAGATAACTATTTAGTGAGGTAGTAAATATATCAACTTGTATTTGTTCAGGAAAGCTTAGCATGCCCCACAGTCTCTCTTGCTCTGGCTGTGTAGATAAGCTGGCCAGTGACAGGTACTTCTTGAGGTCTGAATAATTGCCTTGTCATTTGCAGCCCTTTCTGGGAACACTTGCTCCTCCTCATCTAACCTGCTGTGCAAAGATTCTGTGTACGCATCTTATCCAGAACTTAAAGCTGCAGCCTGTCGCCTTGGTCCTTGTCAAAATCAGTTGCTGACATAAAGACATTTGCTCTCATTCGCTCATGGTGCCCATCTGCTTCTCTACCCCAACCTACACTTTCTGATTGCCATGTGCTTCAGTCAGCTGTCACACTGACTACTACTCTTGTTGCACAATTAAATCG
The DNA here is from genome assembly GCA_018389105.1 of Nautilus pompilius. Taxonomy (NCBI): domain Eukaryota; kingdom Metazoa; phylum Mollusca; class Cephalopoda; order Nautilida; family Nautilidae; genus Nautilus; species Nautilus pompilius. Next base: position 367,401 of record JACATO010000677.1, read on the forward strand.
CTTTTTTCTTTCCCTTTTTTATGCCCCCCCCCAACCAAAAAGAAATTTCTGAGACTTTTTCATTCATATTTTCTGTCACCTCAGTGATTTCGATAGCACTAACATCTTTAGCCAAACTGAACTCGCTTGATTCTCTTTGAACTGATCTGTATGGCAGTTAAAAAAATAATAATTAGCTAATGTATTTAATAAAGCTTTACGATGACGATTTAACATCACCCATGGATTTATTATTATTATTATTATTATTATATTATTATTATTATTATTATTATTATTTATAATAATTGTGTTTTCATAACATATAAAACAAGCTTTCTTCATTTATGCATCTTTAGTAACTTTTTAAAAACAAATATTTAAAGTTAACTAAACAGTATAATGCTAGCAAATAACTCCTCTCTTTTTTTTTTTAAATTTATGTACCAGAGTCAATCTCTCACTATTTTTCCTGTTTAGTAGATGCAGAACTACAGTACATTAGATTCTGAGGAGGCTAGTAAACTGCAACCCTTTTAAAATCCAAACAGATGTATGTGAATAAGATGTTTTAGTATTAATGATTAGCTAAGTCCATTAACAAATGCTTAATATACAGCTGTCTTCTCAATAGCAGGTAATTGTTTTCATTATTTACACACAGTTTCTAATGAGAGCACAGTTTTGTCAAAGGGCTCAATGCATTGAAAAGCATCTCATAAACCAGAATTAACTCATTCGTTAAATGCTTGTCACAGTCCCTGCGCTGTCAGGTTTAGGGATTTTTCCACTGCACCTGTCTCTCTACTGCTGCTAAAGGGAGGCTACAGTGTTGAAACACTCGCTTGTATATTTTGTCAAAATAGTTATTTGATTGCTTTTTTCCATGATTCAAAGTATGAAAAAAGAACAGAGACATTTAGCCAGAAAAATAAGTAAATAAAGATGAAAAAAAAATAAACAAAAGGGAGGGGCACTTTGTTGTGGTATTGCCATATCAAAATACCAATTCTGACTGTGCTTCTTCATAGATGTCAAGAAGAAAACTCTTTCTAATAGCAAAAGACTAGATTAAAAGCAACATATGAAATTAAATAGACAACATTCATAAAGATTTACTTGGGAAAGTTGCCTGATTTTATAGAAAAAGATGGGACATTATGTAGCTATTGTGAGACCCTTTGAAACTAGCCTAAAACCACCATTATGGCTGCTGTTTGGATTATTGTGTATCAGCACAATGTAGGTAAATATTAACACAGTCTTGCCCACATGTTTTGTGTTGAACTTGGGTTGCCAGGTTTGAATGGGGTTCATTGTGGTTCCTCAGTGGGAGTGTAGCAGTAGGCAATCTGGAGACTCAGCTATTCATAAGGGGGAAGGGCTCCTACTGTTTCCAGCTCGTTAGCTGCCACTCCCAGTAGGTTTTTCTTAATGTCATCAACACCCACAACACTGACGGAGCAGATGACGTGTGCAAATATACCAGCGGGGACTGGAAAGGTGCAGTGCCAAGTCAAAGGTAACTGTGAACAGGAGGAAGAAAAGCTCCAACCAACAACAACAGAAACAAAGCACTCATTCACTGCAAGCCATGGAAGTTCAGAGCAAAATTCATTTACCTGATATTCCTGTTTCAAAATGTATATGCTGTGCAACTTATTCTGTTTTAACAATCTATCGACTATCTTTCAAGTAGAGAGAATGGTAGAGCTTGCAGAGAGTTAACCAGCTTTCTGACAGACCTATTAAACTAACCATTTCAGTAGAACTGTTTAGAAAAGTTTCACGGAGTACAGCAATGAATGTTACAGTGTTTAACCACCTCTTTGCTCAAATGCTTCAGAGGTAATCCCAAAAAATGTCCATACATTTTTAATGTGTTAAAAATTAGAATTATGTTCCATTTTCAACCAACACAGAGTTTAAAGCGTTTTAATTACTGCTATACTACTGAACATTGTGTGGAGTAATTATAATGTACAAGAGAATTGGGAGATAGAGAGAAAAGCTCTGGTGACCAAAACAAAGTATTAACTTGCATTGGCTGCCATGATTGTGAAGTTACTAATGAAATGTTTAATCAAGGATGAAGAGGATATATTTATTTAAAAAGTATGTGACAGAGGTTTATTTGTTAACTTCTATTTAATGTATATGTTATTATCAATAGTACCATCATATGCACTAATAAATTGATTTATGTTTGAAATAAAGAGTATCTGCTTGATAGTTGGCAATTGCGGTGTCTTGTTTGAACTACTCACTCTTGTAGATATTGTCATGGAAAAAAAAACAAATTTAGGAATATAAATAAAGTCATTAAATTCAGCATTGCAGGAAAGGGAGGAAGAGCTCTTAAGAAAATGACCTTCTGTTTTCATTGGAGGCACTGTCAGGAACTGTCTTTGTCTTTCAAATCCACCAGAATGTCTAACTTTCTTTAAAAGCAGAAATTTCAGTATAGTCTGCTAATAAAGCATCAACCTTTCACCATTCTTTCTGAGCTAAAATTTGCATTAAATGTCTACCATTTTGTTAGAGATGCCATAAAATAATTGGTTACTAGAAGAGAAGGCATCATGCATTGGCAGTCAGTACAGTAAGTAAGTAGCTAAGCTAAGTAAGAAAAACATCATTTGTACATATAAAACTAAATGAACAGCTGCATGAATAATGGCATTTTGTTTACTAGAATATGAAGCACTGTATGTCTTGTAGTGGCTGTCTTTAGCTATTTCTACTCTGTTTGCTTATATTTTACAATGGTTTTCTTCTTTCTATGCTTCACTTGTCTCAGTTGTAATTTGAATAACATCTGGCTATATACAACCAGAAGACAGCTTTAATTAGTCATCTATTGCATCTTTTATTTTCTTTTTATCAAAGACAGTTTTACAAAAACAGCGGTTGCACCAGTGCATATTTATTTGTTTTATTTTGTCCAATGTGCCAGAGACGTTCAAATGGAACCCGGCCAGATACCATTACAGTGATGCTATTTCAGCTGGATTTCATTTGAACAACGTCCATGGTACTATTTAATCTATACACAACTTACTTGCACATCTTTACAAATTTTAGGTATTCTAAAGTTGTTTTGTTTTTTTTTAATGATTTTAATGTTATGCTAATGTTATATTGCAGGTACATATTTCATAGTTCTTTTTGTTTTTGTTTTTTTTGTTAATTCTTAGCATCCGACCCAGACTGACAGTTTATGAAGTCATAAATTTTGTGTTGAAGTCAGCCTAAGTACTCTCCTAGAATGCTTCATGAACTCAACATACCTAGGTAAGTAATAAATGTATCTGTGTCAGAAAATAGAATCCTAAGACAACCGGGTAAAATCTTTTTTAATAAAACACCACACACACACACATACCCAAGAAGTACTTGAAAATGTAGGATGACATGGTTAGATTTGCCATATGATTTATATTGGTCTCAAGTCTTCTCAAAGATTGAATTTCAACCGTGGTATTCTTTTCTCAATCCATCCCCCCCCTTCCAATCTTATTTAGGGTTTGTTTTGTAGACCCTCATTCTTTGGGTCTTCATACAAGGACAAGGGTCAGGACAGACATTACACCTCTCTGCCCTAGCTTTTCAAAATCTGGAAAACTAATCTTTCCAGTCACCTGCTAGCAACCAGCCCACTTTGTCACCTATAGTGTCATGTAACACCCTCCCTCAAACATCCAGTTCTCTCACCCTTACTGCCCTTCTCTAAATCCACCTAGCCGAACCATAGGCTGGCTTTAAGCAGGTGCCCCTGCTGTACCAGGCCCATCAGCTATTTTACAGCAGGAAAGATTGATAACCTACAAAAGGAAGATGATGTGCCTGCTAAATGCATTGCTGGGGAATGGCTGTTGAACCTCTCTGCCTATATAACAAGGAGCTTTGTAAATCTTGTCAACAAGCCTTCTGACTCAAGCAAAAGATTAAGCAAACATGGCTGAGTAAAGGATTGTAGAGGCTTGCTTTGAAAACCCCACCTGTACACAACTCCTGTCACCTGTCAGAAATAAACTTATCCAACAAAGGTGTGACAGCATCTTTTCACATTGTTTGTTTTTCGTTTTGTATAAAAGTTATAAGAAGTTTTTCATGAATTGTTTTCAACCATGCAGTCTCATTAATATGTGTATGGAGCTGATGTTGCTAAAGCAGATTTGTCAGTAGTACACACACACGTGTGCATTAGTTTTAACATAGATTATGAACTGTGCACCCCTTCTTGCTAGGCTGCATGGCTACATCTGATCAGGAATAGATGCTGTAAATAGCTGGTATTGAGAAAATGTTTCTCTGCAAATTTATCTAGTGCAAATAAGTACGCACGGGTATGAATTGCCCAATAACATGATCATCACAGTCTGTTTTCACCTCCTAATTAGTGCTGTTCAAATGCACACACTGTTTGTTAGGCCCTGTGTGAACAGCACAGCAGACTCAGTATCAATCCCACCTGTCAAACCAACAAGTATGTGGGCAGGCGTGCAAACATTTAGACACTCCAGGTAGAAAAGTGCTACGAGGCCAGCCAGACAGCTAACACGTCTCACATGAAAAATGATATATATAATATATAATGATCATGCACTACAGTTAGTATCTAGAGTGTCTACCTGTTAGGTCAGGCCCAGAGTTTCCAACAGATGCCAAAGGGGAAGGGAAAAAAATACCAGAGGACTAGGGCTGATGGGCAGGTAAACTTAGTGCAGTAAGATGTGGGTTATGCGGTGGACCAAACTACATACATAATGCTGACCATAGAATCAAAGAAAAATGCAAGATGTTCCAAATAAGGTGAGTCAGAATTACTACCTTTAACACAATTACTGAATCCTGATACAGAATTATTCAGCATAATTATATTCAGTGCTTCTATTCACTTCTCAGGTGTAAATAGTCTAAGCAAGAACAGGAGCTAAACATTAGAACAAAATTTAAACATAAACACTAATAAAAATAATAATTCAGCATGTAATAAGAAAATTTTATAGACAGATAATATGCAGAAAGCATCAGCATGGCAACACCTGTTCTAGTATTAGGGAATTTTAAAGTAAACAGCAACACATTTAACTGTTTCTAAGACCGCATGCTTCACTTATGCAACACATGCTGTATGTACATTGCTTGAACATGTTCAGATTTTGTAAATGTGTTTGTTTCTTTTGCTTTATTTATGCTTTAAGTTTTAATTAATTACATCAAATTATGCTTAATTAGCTATTGAAAAGAAAAGGACTTGTTATACCTTTGTGTAATAAAAGTGTCCTGTGTTTCTGTTTTTATGGTATTTACCTGCCAATATTTTTTTGCTAACTTGTGCTGTCAGGTAAAACATCATCAGTTCTGCTTCTCATATGTAAATCATTAGTTAGCCCCCTTTTGGAGTATGTGATTCTCACACACGGCCCACATTATGTTAAGGAGATAGATAACTTGGAAAAGGTTCAGAAGAGATTTATCAGGATAATAAATAATAGACAGAAGTCTTGAGACTAGTGGAGAACATTGCCAACTTTAGTTGTTGGGCAGGGAGGGGGGCAGCTAGAACTGGAGGAGGAAATCCATATGGAACATACAAAAAAAAAAGAGGGATTCCAGACCTGTGGAAGACTGGTCATGGTAGATGGATGCCACCATGGTGAGTGAGTGCACTGCACTAACCATTCACCCCTGATATTCATTTTACACACCCTCTTAATTCCAGGTGGTATATCCCAAGAAACAAAGATATTAGACAATGGATTTTTTTTAAATACACTTAATGCTTTTTTAAACATTTTAAGATATTAGTATTTTTATGTCATAAATTTAAAAAAAAAAGATTTTATGTACATTTTTAAGCACTGCCTTTGAGGCAGCATAAGTTTATCCCCATCTTCCACAAAATCAAAGATTGGAATGTTTCCACTTCTGTAGAATTCTCTTGAACCCTTCTTTTAAATCATTACCCACAAAAGTATTGTATATTTAGTCATCTTGATTCAAACTTCATAACTGTTTTGATTTAAAAAAAAAAAAAAAGAGCAGAAAGTCAACAATTTTCAAATTTTAAACATGCATTCCCCAAGGAAAAAAGAAAAGATGATAAACTTGAAATTCTAATTTAAAAAATAATTTACTTATATTGATAATAAAATAGTTTAATTATTAAATGTATAGCTAGATATTCAGGGAGAGGGGAAACAACATTTTTTTTTTAAATTGTGCTACTAGAAAATATTTTTTCATTACACGACTACCCAACTTTTCAAATCAGTACTTGCTTCCTTCCTTCCTCCTCAATGACCAAGCAAGTTATCCACCTATAGTTCAGTTAGGGCTTTTTGGGAATGGTAGCCAAGAGTTACTTACCCCTGGAATACCCCTACCAGAACACACTATTTTTAGATGTTGCTAGTGAATAGCAAAAGGAGACCCTGCCAGGGAAGTATGCCAAATCAAGCTGGGTTTTCACCAGGATTCAAACTCTTATTCACAATTAGGGGAGGCCCACCAGCTGCCTCAATGTTGGGGAACTTCAATTATTCATTTTTCTTTTAAATTCTTTTACTGTTGCATAAAGATCATGTTTGCAAAAAAAAGGGCAGTCTTTAACATTGTTCAGTGATACCTCCACTCACAATAATTCTTAAAATTTTTTTTTGATAACAATGAATGAACAGCTCGCTTTGAATTTTCCAAAATGATATATGTGTAATTGCTCTTTTTCAGACATTTACTTTTTTTGCTTTTCTTGTATTATTTGTTTGTTTGGTGTATAGGTAAACAAATTTCTCCAGTGTTATGTATTTCTCTACACCAGTTTTATTGTCATTTTCACAGTGTATATTGTTATAGATAAATTCTGACTCCATGGCAACACAAGTCCTGCATTCTGAACCTATGTGTCGTTGATGTGCTTAAAATTTGTTACATTTTAATGCCAATGCGTGGTACACAATAACGTTCAGCTGTACACAATGTTTTAAATGCCATGGTGCAGTTGCCCTGGAATTAGAAGAAAGGAAAAAGAATGTTTTACAATGCAAAGAAAAGCCCAGATTTTCTTTCATGGTTGTAAACCTGGAGCTATGCTATAGAAAAATTACTTAAGTGATTAATAATTTCTCAGCTTCTTTTAAACTTATTGTGATATTGGATTCAGCACATGCAACAGCCAACATTCATAACAAAGCCATTGCTAGGTGATTTCTAAATATGTTTGTCTGAAACATGCAACCTAAAATATGCTGGAGTTTTCTAAAAATACAACAAAGAAAATCATTAGCATGGTCATTATTTAGCTTTTTGTCCACTTAGAACCTATGATGGTTTTATCTGCCTGCAATGACTGACTATCTATTGTTAACTGTTTCCATTCCCTCCAGTACCTTGTGGCACTATAACATCAAACAAATTTTGCTACTAGTTCTCTCCAATAATAAACAACAGCTCATCTGTTGGCAAAGTGAATTTTTGAAAGATCTTTTCTGGACACAGTAGCCATTGTTGCCCCAGGAAGTGGCTGGTGTGCATTGTCTCAGAAGTAGCTGCTAAATTTGTTTGATCTCGTGTTGAGCTGTGAGGTACTAGGCGTGAAAAGTTGCTAACAATCCATCCATTTAATGGACATGTTTCACTGAAGTACACACATCAGAAACGTAAGGAGATGAAAGTTTCCTATTCTCAAACTGCCCTCAACAGCCAGTCAGCAGTTCCATCATTAAGAACAGTGCTTGTAAAAAGATTTATATTAAAATACTGTGACATTTATTTCGCAATTAAAAGAAGAAAATGTCCTAAAAAACTGAAAAGGGGAAAAAGAAATTTTAGTCTTTCTTTTTTTTTACATCATAAAAAAAACAAGAAAGAAAAACGGTGTAAGCTCTATTTGTGTGCGCCATTATCGTGGTGGGTTTTTAATTCTGTTTTCTGGGAAACATTAACAAAATAACACACTGAAAAAAAAAAGAAAAAGAAAATGTTAAATGGGGTATTTCTTATTGTAAGGTTTATGATTGGATGCAAACAAAGCAAAACTGCTGCAAGTTCAAGATGTGCGGTGTTAAATTCAACCGAAAAAGTCTTGCCATTTTTATTTTTTTCTAAAAAAAGAAATTCGTTATACAATCGAGAAGATTTTTGCAGAGCTTTTTCTCTGGTCTGTTGGGTTGCTGCGTGTTTATTCTTTCAACTGGCAACCCACTTGCTAGGTGGAACAGGTGGAATCATCTCACCAGCTGGAGCAGGTGATGTAACCAGTCAGCAACAGCAATGCATCTCCCACATCACCACCCCCTCATACAACCAAGACCACCTCAGGTATGATGTCGGAGCCGAGATTTGTATGTACTCTAATTCTCTAAGCACATCCTGTGAGTCTATAAAGTACCATATTTTTCATCATATAAGATACCCAGGTTTTGGAAGGAAATATTTTTTGGGGGAAAAAAGGTTTTAGTGTGTATAAGAATTATAAGTACCAGTATTACATTTATAAGCCATTATACAGACTATGATGACCACCGTAATACAAAACTCTCTGTAAGTAGCACTGACAGTCCTACAGTCTTCTTTCTCATATTTTTGTTAATGTTTTCAATAAAATGTTGAAAGTTTGTTCAAATATTGTATGTGCAAATAATCAAAAAAATTATGCAGATAAGTGTGAGCATTCATGAGTGTTGGGAAATGGGAGATGCAACCTACTTACTACCAAATGGGTCCAGCTTTACCCTACTGACACCTATAGGCTCAGGCTATTACCGCTAACTATTTATAAATACAGTTTTAAATATGCAATAATTTCACTTCACATTGGACTATCCACTGACAACCTAACTATATTTTTTCCTTCAGCATGAAAGATGCATGATGACTTTTAGAGACACTTTTTATTTTTGGAAAAAAAGGTCTCATATGCTGAAAACTATGGTTAATTTGTAACGGTCAGCCACTGAATTATGGAAAAGTCTCTGGTATTTAGACATTTCAGCAGCTGTATGCAAGTTTCAACTGATTAAAGTATTGATTGTTCCTGTCTTTAAACAATGATTATAGTTGATATTTATTGATTTTTTCTTCTTAATAATAAAAACATTAACTTAAACTTTGCCTGATATTTTAGAAAATCACATAAGTATAGAATTTTCATCCTTGGTAATTTTTATTAATAAATCACTTTGACTCCAAATGCCTTTTTTTATATATATATATATATATTCTTAAAAGAATTCTGCACCCAAATTTTATAATGAACTCTTTGATTATTCATCAGATTTTTTTTATCTTCAGAAAAAAATACACTGGTGCTCAAAAGTATTTCATCTCCCAAAATAATTCAAATTTTTTATGTGCAATTATACATGGAAAATGCAATATTATCTGGGCTCTCCCATTTTCTACAACATCTATGAAATGAAGAGTTTTATTGGTTAGAACATTCTGCAGTAGGCTTGTGACTAACCTCCACATCTTGTTCTTCTCCTCTGCTTGGTTTGGGAAACCAAAACCACAGGAATTCTTCTGAGGGTAGATAACTTGTGTGCCAAAAGTCATTCCACAGGTTTGAAGAAAACCGATGTAATATTTATGCATTTCTTTTACTAAAATAAGATTCTTTAGTCAGAAATAATACTGCACTGTGCCTGTATTGACATTTACAGATTTATCGTTCTAGTTGTATTTCCACAATATGATACCATATTCACAATGTTTATTACTGAAAATCTGAGTAGCAAAGTAAATTTTTGTTGGGCCTTATTATGTTACAATTGTAAGTGACATTGTAATGCATGCAATGAAACTGATCATCACTGTATAGTTAGTTGACAATTTATATTTTAGTTATTAGTGCTTATTGGTACCTTTCTGTTTTTGTGTTTTTAAAATCTAAAATATCATCAAGCTAATGTCTGTTGTCTGTTGCTCTTTTGCTAATGTTAAATTTTCAAACCATGTCTAAGTTTTGCATAATATACACAAAGTGCATTTCAAATATAGTCTCCTGTTACTTTTTTAAAAAAATTTGTTTAAATGTTTCTGCATCATTCATTCATGTTTTCTTATGAAACATTAAAAAAAATAAATCAAACAAGAAAATGGAGGAAAACAGTAAATGAAAGAATGCAGTCAACACTTCTTGGTATCCTTTGATTTACATATTTCTAGCGAGTCACAGTATTTAAAAAACAACGAAACATGAAAGAGAGCGAGAGAGAGGAGGAGGATAAGAAGTAGAGTACTGTGTACTGTTAGGGTTAAGTTCATGCTGACTGTTTTAAATCTTATTGGTGGCACACTGGATCCAAGTTGGAGCTCTGGTTCAGTTTGGTGTATTTCCCTTGCTGGCATGGTGTTTTCTTGTTATTGATTTGCATGTAGTAATTTTTATATCTTCTACTGTTTTATCAGGATCTTGGTTAAGCAAGATAACTAAATATTCTGACATTGTGATTTATATCAAAATAAATAAATAATTTAGCTCTTTTGGCATTTATTGAAATATTATAAATCTTGTGCACCAGTTGTTTACTTCTTTGTACATAATATTTAAATGCATTAATAATCAGTTGGTAAGTAAGAGAGATAAAAGAATGGCAGTTGTTATTTTTCAGTTTACTATCTGGAATTTGTTTAATATAATACAGTATTGGAATTAATTATCAAAACAGACAAAAAAAAAAAAAAACGGGTTTAAACATGTAATAGAAATGCATCTTGTGTGTAAAAATGAAATGCTACATATACAGTGATATGCACCGTGATTGGTTGTCATGCAAGTGGTTTGAAAGTGATACCGCAGGAAGACTACAAAAGTATAGGCAGTGATATCGTTGTAGTGTGGTGAATACTATGGATCCTGGTAAAGAAATATAGATGACAAGCATATAGAAATCAAAGTCTTAGCTAGTAAAGCCTTTTCCATACAGATGATTGCAGCTTGTCTTCATGGTTTAGATGGAGCTGTATGCTAAGACTGTAGGAAGGGTATGCAAAATTGGAACTTTTGATAAATGTCTCTATGTGATAGACAACAAGTTGGTAGAGATCTTGTGAATGACTTAGCTGCAAATACAGGTGTTACTGTTTCTTCAAGGTCTCATTGAATGTGTAGCTGCCTAAAAGCCTTTGTTGAGGAAAGGAAACAGCAGGGTGACCAAATCTAGAAAAAGATGCTTTTAATAGATGAATCAACATTTGAACTGATAGGAAATAATCAACAAATATTTGAGATAAACATCATTGAGATTATATGTGATTATATTGCTATTTAGAAACTTAAATGGCAACCAAACTCATTGGATGAATTGTGAGAAGTGCCACAGAATATTTGGGTCAATGTCATACACTAATAACCTGGATGGGAGCATAAAAACAAGATTTCATGCTCTATATGAAGCAAATAGCTCACATACTAAATATTAATGCATCATACAACTTATTCAATTTGTTTTTGTATATTTTCTGTAGTAATGTATTGCCTACATATCATATGTCTCTCACTTGCAATTGTTGATTATTTGTGCTTATCCTGTGTGTTTGAGTACTGTGTTGTAGCACTTACAAGATACCTTTTGACCAAAACAGTGCTTGGTAAGAAGCTGGATCCTTCTTACACTAAAGTATCTTTAAATTTTACCAGCAAGGTAAATGATCTAATTGAAAGTCCCTGCCAGAACACTTCATTTTTTGGATATGGGAGCAGACTAGGAAGCTCAGAGGAATCTTATGTAGCTGGCTGGTGAAGAAGTGTGATGAGAAACTATGATAGAGAAGTATGCTAAATCAAGCCAGCCCTGATTGAGTTTGAGAAGAATCGGCCTTTCATCTTCAGTAATTACAACAAAAAAAAATTCTCTGTTATGCCACTAAAGTTTATTATAAAATTACATGGAACAATGATGACTTAGGAGGCCAGGCGTTCATTTTGCTAAATTATTTTAACTTGCTCTTAAACAAATCAGTCAGAATATCCCAACTAAGGTGAGAGATTAGTCACTGTTGAGCAAAGTACAAGAGTACTTTTGCTATAGTTGTAACAAGAATCTGATCTAAGATTTTGATTTTAAAATTCTAATTTTTTGTAAACTGCAATGAGTCCGTTCTCATTTACAGAGAGAAGTTATGATTACTGAAGGCTTAGACAATAACAGAATGTTTATCCATTTCAGATTTCAAAATTTAAAACTATTAACAGATGTGTAGGTATGAAAATAAATATAAAGACTACGTAGGAAAAAATGTATTAGAAAAACGCATGCTATTTAGTTCACTAGCTTCAATTTGATAATGTCACTCTTGCCCATGCCAAATAATTTTATATAAAAGCTTGTTTTTCTATCCTAAATATTATCCAAGGTAATAAATAAATAGATGGGTTTAAAAAATAAGAAAAATGTCAATAGAGGACAGTTTTTAAACTTATAAAAGTAAGGCTTGGTAATGAAGTGGATTAAGATGTGCTCAGGCTAATTTAGTTTAACTATTCCATGTATTTTGAAAGTGATTTATACTGGCAACCTGTCTGATAGATTAAACGTAGCAGTCTCACCTTTTCTCAAGACATGAGTTGTATACCAACTCTGTTAATTCTACCTGTGTGCTATCTATGTTTGAAAAAGATTTTGGGTTTTTTTTTTTGAGAAAAATTGGTATTATATCCAGGAATGCTATGATCATGCAAACAGATCAAATAGAGCTTATCAACATCAAGATCATACCATGCAAGCTACAGTGATTTCTTTAAGTAATTCCAACATAAATAAAATAATCCAATTTAAATGTTCTTCTATAAGTAAGGATGTATCATTGCATTTCATTTTACATTAGCCAACAGCTGCTTTTGTAATGATCATCTGTCTTACAGATAAACTGAGAACTTATAAAATCTCTTCTACCATCAAGATTTATTTAGACTTACAGAGTAGACCTGTAGCATTGCCATGTCTCTAAATCCAAAGGGCAGCATAAAGGCACAGGTGTTTTCATACCTAACAAATTGTCACAATGAACCCAACTCAGCTTGCTGCTAAACACACACACACACTGACTGCTGTAAGGAAAACTAAATGATTTTAAAATAGAACAAGATAATTTTACTTACTTTCTTTGTTGCATGTCTGTTGTCTATCATCTACAATTTTTATTTTACATTTGTACCACTACTAGTTTGGTTTTAAAAGAATTATATAATTGTATTTCATCACACTAATTTTCAGGACATTGAGATAGCAAACAGTTACATACCTGAAATTGGATTATAGTTATAGATGTTACTGTCTAATGGACTACATAGCTGTAAACTGACATCATAAAGCTAACTGTACTTTTTTGGCCATTTCTATTTAAATAAATTTTGCTAATATTTTTGGTTTACAAATACTAACAATCACACACATGCCCACATACAAACACACACACACATGCACACGCACTACAAAATATAAAGCTGATATGGCAGAAATTCAAGATCTTTGAAATAATACTTTTTTTATTTTTGAAAATGAAACCAAACCTTCAGATGAACTAACATATTTTTTTTCTTATTTTTATTTTTATTAATTAATAATTTTAAGATCTTTTTAAAGTTTGAAGCTTTATTTTATCAAAGCGTACGCTGTTAACCCTTTCTTTAGCTAAATCAAATCAAGGGGAAAGCTGAGTAAAAATTTTCAATCATAAGTTAATATATGCTAATTTTGAAAGTTATCTCCCCCTTACAGATGCCTTATGAAGCAAACAATTTTATTACCCTCATGAAAGATTTGTGCTTAATAATTAAACAGTCTGTGGGTTTTCGTGTTTGCATACAAGTGAGCTTAGTGCAAACAGAAATCTTTGTTATGAATGGAACTGTGGGTAGTGAGTGCCCTGTCACCAGGGTAAACAGATGCCCACCCTAAGTGCAGACAACCTGGTCAGCCATTATACATTATTTATTTTTAATGAAAGAAATTAAATAAACTCATTTCAGTTGTTTACTTTTCATTGAGACAGCATATTTACAAAGCAAAAACAAAACAATCCTGCCATTCCACTCAGTTCTGGCGGTTTGCTTTGCTTCCCTCCTTGAGCCAGACAGGGCTGTTTTCCCTGCTAAATACGGCAAACCAGAAATACTTTGATGCAAGCTGTTTATGGCGCTCTGAGACAAATTACTTCCCTTGATTTCAGTAATGTTTCTCACTGGCTAGGCTACATGTTTTCAGAGCAGACAAGTTTCCATTTTTACATAAAAGAGAGTACATAATATTTTTTAAATAATTTGTGTAGTATTTAATGGCTTGGATAACCAGTCTGCTAAGCACAATTCTATAGTGGAATCCTCAGGTTTAGAGCCAGAGTTTGACAAAACTCCTTACATATTAAGAAATCATGTCTGAAAGTTAACATTTAATTTAAGTTGAAATAACTCCTTAAGCCTTATGTATGCATCTCAGGATTTTACCAATGAGGAATACCAAGTCATTTCAAAGATGTTTCAATCCTGAATAGCTGTTTTTTTCTGCTCACTTGTTCCACTCATACTTTGTGTTGTCCAGTAATAATTCGGGCTTGTTCTGTTCTACTTCCTCTCCGTGGACTCACTAATAACTTTGGATCATAGATACAGCTGTAAAATGTTACAGATTGGTTTCTTCTTGAAAAGAAAAAAATACATTCAAATTGCATTTTATTTTTTTAAAATTTCAAGTTAAACAAAAAATATTACTTTGAAAAAAATTTAAGAATGTTTTTTTTTTTAATTAAATAATTTCAAATTATTTACCTTTATTTTCAATTTTTAGAAAGGTGTAACACAGAGAGGTATGCCTTTTAGTAAAACTCTCTTAACTTTTAATTAAAATAAATGTTAAAATTAATAAGTTTATACCACCAACATCAGCTCAGGCTAATTAACAATAGTAACAAACCAAGTAAACTGCGAATGAATAGGTCTCTGAAAGGAAACAAATATCAACTCATAACAGAAGCAAAAGAAAAATGAAGAGAATTCCTTCAAATTTAAATCCCAAATTTATTTTGGGTGATGCCATTTGGACTTCCAGATTCAGGAATATTATTTATTAGATATTCTAAACCTGTTTTGAATAGGTATACAACAACTTTCTTGTCTTTGACCTTTTGAATCTGCACATTTTTTTTTTATTGCTTTCTCCGACTATTATAAAGGAGGCTTGGCAGAGTTTTGCCTGTCTGTGCCTGGGTTGGTTTCTTTCTATGTTAGCAAATTAACTAATGTATAATTCAAAATGTTCATTCAACTGTATTTTTCCTCTCCTTTTTTTTTTTGTTAAAATTTAAGGTTTATTCTTTATGATTACACTCTTTTTAAATAAATGTATTTTCCTGATAATAAATCTGGCATATTAGTTTTGTAGCAACTCCCCTAACCTTTTATGTACCACATTAGTATTTTTTAAATAATATATATATATACCCCCTTCAGCCTAAAAGCTCTGACTAGTTAGTACTTATGTTGAACTGGCTGTATATTTAATCCACACGCACACACTTGTAATGCAAAATACATGGCATTGGAGCAATATGGATTTGCCATCCAAAGAACTATATTAATGAGGCAGGTACTATACGTCACAACCCAAATAGGTTTACTGGTGATGAGTATGTATACCGAAAGTTAATATGGAAGGTCATTGAATATCTTTTAAGATTATATCGTTGTGTCTGGAGAATAGAAGAGAGAGAGTAAAAAAAAACAAATGCGTAGTATAAGCAGGTATGAGATAGCAATCTGGATAAATCCTCTATAATGTAACACTTCTTTTTAGAATACCTAGCAATTTTTGATAATTTTTTTTAAGTTACAAATTGTTTATAATGGCTCAAGTGATTATGCTTTTGCTCTCTCACTTTCTTTACACAGCGTAACATCTTATTAAATTGTTCTTTGTAGCTGTGTATTTGCTGCAATACAAAGAAGAAACTTTATCTCTACAAATATCTGAATGGTGTTGTTATCCATTGTAAGTAACTGGGAAATCTTACTGGCAAATGGAGAAAGATATATATATATATATATATATATATATACTATGTGGCTTTGGCCAGATGAATATAAACCTTGTTCATTTACTAATCTATAGTGACTTAAAAGCTATGACTATCACTGTGCCTCAGCACAATGCCAAACTGACTAGCCAATGATCAATAGCATCACCGGGAGGAGACAATGACGATCAAGTGATTATTCTTCCAATTAACCTAATATGAGATGGATTCTAAATCAAATATTTGCCTGTGCATGCAAAGTGAGGTAGGAGTATGGCTAATTGATTAGACATGTTAGGTCAGCTCCGATTTGTCTACATGTCAGGTAATATCTGTCAGCAGCATCAAGTTATAGTCAACATTTTATATTCTGGATGATCTTTTACACATCTACCAGTTATATAGATAGTTGAATGAGGAATGTTATTTGTTTCTCTTGGAATATAGGAAGATAATGAATGATAATGGAACCTCCTATCAGTAGCCATTGGGAAGGCAGTGTGGTGCATAGGCACCAAGGTAAGAACGTGTTGTTTTTAGCGTGGTGGAAAACCTTAATAATAATAGTAATTTCCCTAAATAATAACATTTGCAAGTGAGAACACATGTTAACTTTATCTTTGTCCCTGGTGAGGAAAAAAAAAAAAAATGAAACAGATCTTTTAGTTTTATTTATGACAAAATCCAGTGCATTTTAAAAAAAATTGTTAAAAATATATTCATTTACTGGACATCATCAAAGCAAATCTTGAGGAACTCAGTCAAGTACCTATTTTTATAACAACAAACGTGTGTGTATACATATGTATGATATATCTGCCTTTACATGCCAACTTTTCCAACCACTTTTTCTCGTTGCTAAAATCTGCTGCTTTACATCTATTCCAGGAAATTCAGTTTACCTTCCAGAAAAAAAAAAAAAAATTAAGCAGTTGTAGAATGAAGCCTAGCCATTTTGCTTTTTCTTTTTTTTTTCTTTTTTACTCATATCAGCTTTTTTATTGGTTCTTGCTGCTGTTATTGTATTTACAGCAGCTGCTTTCATGCTTTACATTATGGTATAATTAATTACTCCTAATCCTTATCATTTAGTGGGGACATTATAAAGCAGTCTCTTTCTCCTGAGCCATTGCCGATGAACCATACTTTCATATTCTACTTTTAATGCATTTTTTAATAAACATGCTTTAAAGAAATGTTCAGACCAGTGTCGTGTATAGGTGAGTTCCTGGTCTGGTATTCTTACATATTTCATTTAGTTTGGCTTTATCAAGTTAATCTATTACAAGATAAATGGCCATTCGTGGTATACGAAAGAACTCCACGGAAAAAAAAAAGGTGCTTCTCAATGTGATTTTAAATTTGTTTGCACTTTTTACCATTTTAATGACTGTCAGTGATAATTTATTCCATTTATGCATAATTCTTTTATTGAAAAACATTTCCTATAATATCAAGTCAAAAACAGTTTAGCACTTCATAATTATGTCCTCTAGTAATTTTATTTATTGTTGACAGAAAGATTTTCCCATATCCAGTTGCTTAAAAACAACTTTTATTAGATCTTTCATACAGTCTTTACTATCAATTTATTTCTGCCATAATTTTCATTTTTAAATGAAGATTGCATCTTTGGCACCAAAATTAGTGGGTTTTTTTTCTTTCTGTTTTTAACCTGTGTGCTATTGTTGGCACATAAGTCATCCAACAGAGAAAAAGTCCTGGCTTCACTTTTCTAATAAGTAACGAAGAACGCTGTGTGGATGCCAGCCTCCACCTACTGCAGAAAATCTCTACCAAAAACCTTTTTTTTTAATGTGACAGGAAACCCACAGGGTTGGCTGGCTGGTGAAGAAGAGTGACAAGCCCCGTTAGGGAGCTATGCCAAACAGATCTGGTCCCCCCCCCTACCAAGATTCAAACTTGGGCCCTCAACCTTAATAATTCAGGAGTCTGATCACTGCTCACAGTTACTGTTGATGATCATTAGTTTATTCCCCCATAAGTCATTTTTGGAATTAAAAAGACAATGAATCTTTCTTTCTTTTTCATTTTTTAGGATTTCATATATGCACTTCCTGTTTTATTACAGATATAATTTCAAAAGATTTTTTTCTTTTTATTTCAAGACTTTAAATTAGTTTTTGTTTGCCATATAGCTTAGCTTTTTTTAAAACTGAAAAGAAAGCATTTCTGTTTTTGGACTGTTTGGAGTGACTTTTTACCTCTTAAGTTGTCATGTTTGCACACTGGCTGCCTTAATGTCCTTTTTCTATGAAAAACATTTGTATTTAGCATGACAGGTAGCTTCAACTCTATATTAAAATAAAATGAACTGGACCTTCTGCACCTTTGCAATCATACCTATATTATTAATGAATGAGTGAGTTCTTAAATCTGCAGGTCTTATAAAAGTTGTGAATGGCCCCACTACTTTTTTTGTAATCACCACGGTGTCCATTTTCAGTATTTGGGAGCCTTGTATGTTTTTAAATGACCCTCTGCTTTCTTATAAATACTATACAATCTATGAGTTTTTTAAAAAAATCAAGTACCTTGTATAAGCTTTGGTCATTTGTGCCTCTTTGTAACTCCTATACTCCATATGGATTTTTTTTAAAAATCAGGTACTTTGTGTAAACTTTGATTGTTCTTTCCTCCGCATACTACTACACTATTCATGAACTCCTTTCACATCAAGGGTATTGTATGAGGATTTGCTCAGAAGTGTTGATGTGCACAAATTTGAGAAGTTTTATACCCAATTAATATTTTAAAATCTAATTTAAATTTTAAATATTAGAATGTATTTGAAAGCCTGAGAAAATATCTTAAATGCTAGAAATTGAATTTTCTGTTGTTTAACTTTAAAGCAGAGCAAAAAAAATTTTTGTATGTGTCTGCCATATATAATTCCCTAAATTATCAAATTTCACAAAGCTGTTTTGTTAAAAATATCTAAATCTGTGGAGTATAATGAGTCCAATTTGGGTTTTCATTTCTGAGTATTTTTTTTAACAGCTAAGAGAAATATACAAAGTTTCAATCAAGCATCTCTTTTTTAACCTCTTCAGGGACTAAAAAAAATTCAACTTACATCAGATTGATGAAATTATCATGGAAATTTTGAAAAAAAACAATCTTTTGGTTTTGATACTTTTAAAAATTTTATGAGCACAAAAATATTCTTGCATATTAAATTAAGCAAACAAAACTGAAATTTGAAATCAAATGTTTTATAACAATAAACAAAGGTATTAGCAATATGCCTTTCAAACCAAACTTTTGCTAACATGTAGATATCAGTTTCTCTCTAAAATATATATATATATAAATATATATATAATTTTTTTCATCTTTTTTTGTCTTCGTGAGCATAGATTTTATGCCTCTGATTTTTTAAAAAAATTTTAAATACATGCAAGGAATATAACTAAGAGTAAATACATTATGCTAGGAACTTTCAAATGAAAGCCAGTTGAAACAGCATCATTGTAATGGTATCTGGCCAGGTTTTGTTTAAACATCCCTAGTAGAAATAATTTTTAGAGCTAAAAACCATTCACTAGAAAAATACAGAATGATTTTCTATATCACTAAATAAAGCTACTACAGAAATCAACACCATAATAGATTTTTAAAGCTGAATGTTCTATTTACTAAAAAAATATAAATACATGAGTGCTTAATATATTTTTTTAAGCTCTTCTCACAGTTGATTGATTCTGTTGCAAAAGAGTAGTGCAGTGATCCGGTGGTCGACTAATAGGTTGCTATGTTGATGTCCTAAGTTCATATCCTGGTTGGGCTGGGATCGGCTGATCATATCTCCCTGGCGCAGTTTCTTCTCTCTCCCCTTTACCAACAAGCCCACATGGCTTTACTCTCTCTCTCTCTCACATCTAAAAAAAATAAGTTTCTATAATAAGGTTTTTGCCAAAAACTGGAAATCTGGACTTCTCGGAGTGGAGGGTTGGCAATACTTCCTAGTAAACAACCATGGCTTTACATTCCCTCACTAGGGCTGTCTCCCTTGCAAACAATCACTGTACAACTTAAACATCAAATAGAGGGTTATCTTGTGTATTTCCTATCATCTGATTAGTAGTAACTAAAATAACTAGTTAAAAAATAAAAATGTTTTAGAACGATAACATATTTCCATAGAACAGCAGTAACAAATATAAGGCCAATCCAGAAAAGATAAAAGGAGAGAAAAGAGTTACCTAGAACACTAACAGGTCACAAAATTGAAGCAGATGGATCAGATTTTAAATAATAGATGAGAAAATGTATATTGATTGCCAACCTTCGAACGTTATTAGTTAGTTTTTACTGCTGTGCAGAGATTTTATGATAGACTTGATCTTTTAGGAAATTGTGCACTATGTAAAACAAAAATTGCATCAAGGAATAGTAAATAACATGAAAGGAATTATCTAATATTTGATCTATGGAAAGTGACTTGGGTAAGGAAAACTACAACAAATGGTTTGGTTTGGTTTTTTCCTCATTATTATTTATTGATGGCAAGTTTTTAGCTAACAAAACAAAATGTTAATGTAGTACATGATGATAATGGATTGTATTTTGCTCATGATTAACAAAAAAACTAATGAGAGATTAAATATTAAGGAATGAAGTGCTTGAAAATATCCAACCAGTGATATTTCAAGAAGTTGATGCAAAAATATGAAAACCCTGCTTTAAGCCAGGAAACTCAACATATCAGAGACTGACTTTGAACTGTGTCTGAGAAATCAATCACCAAAAGACAGACATAGTGATTAGTTCAAACAACGAGATAAGTGAGTGGAAGCTGTCTAATTAATTCTCTTTCAGTCCTTAATTGTATTTGCATGAATTTTTTTTGCTTGTATAGTGCAGTCCAGTCATGACTAGAATAAAAAAGATTGTTTATAAGTTTTTCTTTCAATGTTTAGTTTTTTAGGGTCGTTCAACTGCAACCTGGCTGAAACAACATTGCCATAATGGTAGCCAACTGGGTTTCCCTAGTAATTCTGTCAGATGAGAATGAGTGTTAGCGCATCTTTAAATTTTGCACATCATTGGTATCTGAGAAATTGGTTGTTCATTAATTTATATTATGTCTAGTATTGAATCTATCACAATTTATAGTGATACTCTCTGCCTTTGTCTTTTATATTTGGTATTCTACTTATATATAATTCATCTCTATTAATATCTAAATGGCTTATACACAGTTGCTAGGGGTTGAGGGGTTATTAGTTTCATGGTGAACCGGTTTTAAAATATCACCAGCCATTGTTGTTAATTTATTCTATTCATTTACAACTTGTATTTCCACTCTTCATCAGTAAGATGACTTTTATTCAATTTTGAGATCTTTACCTTTCTTAAAAATGGATTTATTTAATAATATTAATAATGAGAAAAATATCTGAAAAAAAAGTTTTTGATGTGGTTGCAAGTCAGTAGATAACTTCTGTTCAGCTTTAGCTGGAACCATTGTTCTCTAACATGCAAGTGACTTAAATTCATCACCACCAATAATAATAATAATAGTTTGTTTCTTTCTTTTTACTGTTTTCTGATTGATGAAATCATAAAATCATTCATCAGACAAAGATATATGGATAGTGAATGACTTTTCAGTGGCATTCAGAATCTCATTTCAGTAAAACACAGCTGAATTATTTGGCTTTTCCTTTTATGTACAACAAAGAGCTGATCAGATTAAGGGGGCTGCTGTCCTTTAAGTGTGCAAGGAGTGAGTAGTAGCTGATGAAGAAGTCTGCACATAAGCAGGCTGAATACCACTAACATTGGGTAAAAAATCTAAATTTTAAAAAACCTACCAGAAATCTTCTAAATAGTAGTAGTAGGAGGAAACCGTAGTACCTTAATAAAACCAATATCATTCATCAGTCACAAAACAACTGGCACCCCAATGGGCACCTAACGACAGCTGTGCAACCATGGCAAGTGAGCAAGTTTCCTGCATCAACCCATTGCCTGCAAGCTGCTGGAATATTTATAAATTGCTATAATTTTTTTTTAAAAAATTACCTGCTCATTCTGTTATCTTAATGGTAACAACAAGAATAAAAAGTTCAGTTATCTTTCCTAATGATGGGCAGCTCTGCTTCTGGAGATACTACAAACTTTTATCTTGATCCTTTTGTGCTCAGATTATCATATATCTCTAACCTTACTGTTTTGTTTGCTTTGAAATCTTCAGTATAGTACAATAGAAACCATACCACACTATCATTGTTCAGTTATTTGAGATAATCATTGATGGACTGACCCAATAAAACTTATTTAAAAAACTAAAAGATCAATCTATACATATATGCAATAATCAATAACACTAATAAATTATGGCAGATTTTGCTGGTTTGTAAATTATTTTTGTTTTCATTCTTTTTTTAACTTTTGTTATAAAATAAATTATGATCTCATAAAGGAGGAATTCATAAAGCATGAAGCTAAATATGCCATTCAATCACGTCAAATTTTTCTAATGCAAATATCACCTTTTTGAATGGTAAGAACAAATAAAATAATAAGAGGATATTCACTCATGGTTGGTTAGCATCATTTGATTTCTAAATTGATTGTTTCCATATCTGAACAGAAGCAGGAGACTTTGCACTTCAAAAAAGCAAGACTGTGTGGTTTATCTTAAGGTGACACCTGCATTTGATGTCATTTCTAAGGAAACTCCATTTGACTGAGAGCAGTCCAGGCTATTCAGGTGTAAGAACCCCCTTACAGTGTTCGGCTTAAGATCACTGTGACTGTCAGAGAAACAGTAGAGGCCAGAGTCACTGTATATGTAGCTGCATCAGCCAGCTTTCCAGACCAGCCATCATCAACCAGTTTTTGCTGCTGTTCTTTTAAAAATCTCAAAAGTAGAAAACTAGTTTTGATTAGATGCAAAGTAAATATTAAAAGTTTGAATTTCTCAACAAAGGGGTAGGAAGTTCTGATATTAAAATAATCACAAACAACTTTCCATCAGAGAAAGTATCCTCCTTAATTACCCTGAAAATATTTGGAAGACGAGAGAGAGAGAAGAGCTTAATCATGCATTTAAAAACATTTATTTTAAAAAATTCTTTTGTACTCATTTTTTTTTTTTTTTTTTATCTTACTGAGATAGACAGTAAATAAACCAGTTTATCATCATTTGGGTTCATGCCAGGATTTAATGATATTTGAGTTTTGACCTGTTTTTTTTTTTTAAGTTTCCTAAAAAAATGTTGGTCTATTTGAGATATGGATTACAATTTAAAACGTTATGAGGTAATGTCAATGTTCTGCAACCGGTTGGAGTTTTGATATAGCAGCACGTTCTGTATGTGTATAAGTTGTCAACAATAATCTAGATTAGAGATTAATAATACAAGAAACCTGATTGGTTGACTACTAGGGTTAATGGAAGGCTATTATTGCTCTTCAGTCATTGTCTTTCCAGTTCTCCTTGTGGACACAAATTAGTCAGTTATTTTTTCCAATTGTACTCAAAAGCTTCTATTATGGATTTTACTATTTCTATAACTCTGTAATTTTTTTAAATATTATTTGTCTGTAGCTACATTATTATCCAATTAGAATGATATATAATGGGTTATTTGAATAAACATGCTAAAGGCAGATAATCAAACTTAATTTTCTGTCATTAATTCAAATATAAAACATTTTTAACATAAAATGCATCAGGGTTGTTGGCTTCTGAATTTGTACAGCATTAAACACTTTCACAAACATGTTTCTGTGAGAAAATTATAGCATCATCTTAAACTAATTAAGCAGTTAACCATAACTTTTGAATCTGTGAATTACGTGTTTACTCTTTATAAACACGTTAGTAATGGTGACAACCTCCTACACATCATAATAATAATATCAACTTGATTTTTTAAAAAATCATTTACTTATAGCCATCTTGAGAAATATTATTTGTTAATGAGATACATTAACCATTTGTGTAAGGCAGACATGGGACTAATTGTTATGGGATAAGTTGTTGCAACGCCAGTAATTTTTAATTAAACATATGGACAAAGCTAAAGTTAATGTCACAAGGGCAAAACTTACAACATTGATTATAGATAATCTATATGCTTAATTGGAATTACTGGTGCTATAACTACTAGCCTCGGTCTCTCTCACTTCTGCTAGTCCAAATAAAATCTTTAGTTCTTACCATTTTTGTCTGCTATTCCTGAAGCTTAAACTTATAATCTTTCTAAGTTCTTTTTTTATTTCGAAGAATCAACAGTCTTTTTTTTTTTTATCAGCATATTTACTCTCTTTTTTAACCCACTTTAGATTAATTTATTTATCAAATCCCAGGAAGCATCATAATTTACATAATAACCAAGGATTCAGAAACATCAACATTTTTTTCAAACCGGCTTGTTGTAAATGACTACCAACATAATATATCACATTTATCAATAAACAGAATTATGAAAGAGCTGTTTCCTCATACCAAACTTTGTTGATGATTCAGACAATTTATAACTATTTCCACTACTGGTTTTTATACTAGAGAGATAGCTTTAATTCCTGGAAACATCCTTAAAGACCCCTGTGTTGGGTGTATTTTTGTTCTAATGTCTGTCTCTATCCATCCTTAACAAAGTGTTTACCACACCTGCACTACACATTCATTGAAGTTGTATACATTTTTGGATGTGACAGTGCACACAACCATTTGGTGAGCTGGACCAGTAACCATCAGATGTGCTTATCCCTTTTGAGAATGGAATCACAAAAAAAGAGAATAGGAGTAGGGAAGGAAATACAGAGATGATGCCAGATGCAAGCTTTGGGAAGCAGTCAACATGTCTTCAACCAGCATCAGCTGGGAGTGATTACCAGCAGGGGCCTGACTGAGGAAGTTGCTCAGGAGAAGAGGCCAATAGATCATCTGTGAGAGCCATATTTCTCTAGCATCCACAAGTTGAAGTTTAGTTAGCCATACTGGTTGCTGAATTTGGGTACTGATTACAATTAAGGTTTTGATTGCCCCCATGTAATTTTTTATTTGAATTTTTAAATAATGAAGTGTTAAATGCAATTTTATAAACATTTTAATAACCAATCTAACAACTTATTTGTGATTATCTTTAAATTGTTTTGATAATTTTGATTATTTACTCTAGCATAAATGTGCAGCCTTTGCAGACTTCTTTATATTTCTAGCCATAATATTATCAGTATCATTTATTTAAAACAACTCAAGATTAAACCCTGTGATGATATTAAAATAATCACAACTGTTCTTGTAACTTTTCTGAATCTTTTTAGCCTTACTAAAATTAAAACAGAGAATTTATTAAAATTAAAACAGAGAATAAATACATGCTTGATTTTGTTTTTTTTTATCATTATTCAAATTAGTTATGCCTTCAAAAAATTCTACAACTTTAGTTAAACAATATCTTTTTAGTTGAATAATCATGGTAAGGATTTGTTATCCCATTTTGTTCTGAAATTTTACCCATATTGTCAAAAATAGTCTTTGATTAGCATTTTTTTTTTTTTTTTGGTTTTAAAAAGAATAAATATCTGTAGTGTTTGCTGACTCTCATTTGTCCATAAAAAATCCTTTCTGTATAGAATGATTGAATGAGATAGCCAAATGTTTACAAACATTTTTGAGAAATTGCTTTTACATAATTAAAATTTGTTAAATGTTGTTTCTTTGGTTTTCTTCAGAATGTTTTGCAGCATTTTAAAAAAAAAACTGTAATCTGGCTAAATTAAACTCTTGTCTGTGTGGCTGCCATAAGGGGAACGTAGTCTGTCAACGGAATGCACTTATTACGTTTTTTAGCAACATTACCTTCTTTTTTTTAAAGAAATGGTTAAATTTGAAAGTTACTAATTATAACATTTAAAGAATATGTCATAGGAGTTGCCAGTTTTACTCAGTTCATCACAGTCATAAAATCTTCGTGGTGAAGCCTTTGATTGTTACCAAAGTTGGTAATTTCATTACTGAGGTTTATTGCAGGTTGTTATCACCATATATGATTTCCTTTTAAACCCATGTTTCTCACAATCTCAATGTTGAAATACAATTTGTATTAAGATGTTATTGTAATTATTTTTATTAAATTATCTATTTATCTTTTTTGCAAAGAAAATGAATTTTTAGGACTTTATTTTATTATAGCAAATTGAATGTCTGAATTTGGGAACTAGGGTCATGCTCCTTTTCTCATATATTACATGTAATAATTAATTCTTTCTCTATCCCGTGTTCTCTGTTCTGTTGTCGTTTTAACACTGCTCTCCTTCTGTTTGACTTAATTTTTTGGTACCTTCTCGACTGCAGCTAAAAGTCATTTTGTTATTGTTTTGTTTTTTTGTTTTTTTTTACTTTATTATCTCATTTACTTATAGCATGTCCCCTATTTGAGTGGCTTTCAGATTTCCATACCTGGTTACAATAAACTATCAAATGTCCATTCACTATAGTTCCTCTAAACTAACAAATTATAGATCCTTACTGAAAATTCAAATAACTGTGTTTTTAGACATGTGAGATGTTCTTTTGGTAGATTTCACACCGAGAAGAATGTTCAACCTTAAGAAACTCTCACAAAATGCCCATCTGCGTCATAAAACGCTTCGCTTTTATCCAGATTGCCATGCACTGAAACATTTCACTGTTTACATTACTTAATAAGGTATGAAGATTATGAGAAGGACTACATTGAAAGAAAGATCAGCACATATTTGACCACTGGTATGACATCTATCAGATCTGGTAGTGGTCTGTGGGTGGCTTTTATCTTGACAATGGAGCATTTATGTAATTATGGATTGACAGCCTTCCCGTATCACTAAACTGATGCACTTTTGTTTATCAAGTTTCAGATTGGGAAAGAAACGCTAGTTTTGTCTAAAAAATCTTTCAGTTGTCACCAAATTTGTTTAGAAAATTCTTTTCTGATACATCTTCCAAAACACACAAATTAGTTTCTTAAAATTTATCTAAGAAAAAAAGTTATTCTTGGCCTTGAATCTTTAAAATAATAATGTATTAAAAATACTACTATTATTGTAGGGGAGACTTGGGTTTGCCATTAAAGTTGTAAGTTTTCACAGCACCAGTAATTCTTAATTAAATGTGTAGATGAGTTGCAAGCAACACTATATTAAAAAACACATGACATCAATTATAGCTTCATCTTTGTGTTTAATTAAGGATTGCTGGTGCTGTAACAACTTATATCTGTAACAACTGGCCCCAGTCTCCCCTAACCTTATTTTTCTTTATTTATATACATATTTTGAAAGCAGAAAAAAAAAAAAGTAATTGTAATAGATTAAAATGTTTGGCTACTAACAAGTTACATTAAGTTTAAGCTTTATTGCAGAGTGGACTAAAAGATGAGAATGAGACAAACAACAATTTCTTAATGTAATTAAAGTCATATCCATGTCCCCTGTATATTTTTCCTGTACATGTGTAAGTTACAGATGTTTCTGCTATTAGTTTTCAGGAGACTTGGTCATTAGTGTTGTAGATGGCAATTTACTGGAGCAAATATATTTAATTGGCACTGCTAATTTGTAACTTTGTCAATGAGCTGGTAATATTTTCATAAAACCTACAAAGACAACAATTAGTATAACACCCATATAATATAACTTGCTGTTAGTTTTCTGTTGTTTTTTTTTCCAACAGTTTAATTTTTACATCAGTATTGGTATTTTAGTGAAAGTGTTTTATTTTTAAAAAATCTGCCGTGTGACAGGAGTCTTAAGGTGGTGTGGAAGTCCAGTGATGGATTAGTGAACTGCTATAGGTGAGAGCTTGAGTCCTATTCCTGGTTGAGACTAGATCATTTTGAGGTACCTTCCAAACCTGGTTTCTTCTTGTTTTTCTTCTCCAGCCAGCCAGCCATGTGGGTTTTCTCCAGGCTCATTGGTACTTCTTAGCAAAAAAATCGCAGTGCTACAGTCTTTCACCAGGATTGTCCCCCCTTCTGGGCATTAGCACGCACAATAAAAAATGAAGATTTTTCTCCTTTTTTTGTATGTTTTATAGCTTAGAAATCACATTTTTTAAAAAAAAATATGTTAGCCAGAATATAGCCATCAAATAAGCATTACTTTTTAGATCTGATGTTACTCTAGTAGTACGTAACTTTATGTAGTTGTTACATAAGATGCATGAATTATATAGGGCATAAAGCTATTATCGTCCAAGGATCCATGAAATTTTGTATGGGCAACTTCTCGCTAGCAAGTAAATTATATAATAGTTTGTTGGGTTTTTTTTGCTGTTGTTTGCTGAAATTTAAGAAAGTATATATGATGAAGGGGATAATACTGACTAAAGATGTTAGTAAACTGCAGAATACCAATATGAATAAACAAAAGAAAATAGCAAATCAGTTGGTAGATGACCAAAGTAAATCTCTTAGAAAATGAAAGCTGTCTGTCTTCCTTTGATAATGCATGGGGTATTCTGCCAATATATAGGCTTAAAATAATAATAATAATAATAATAATAATAATAATAATAATAATAATAATAATAATAACACTGGTCAATAAAATTAAATGTATTATACTCATTATGAATGCAAACCAACTTTTTTAGACTAATTTTTCATGTTGATTTCAAAATTTCACTCCATTTGTATGCAACACATATCAGTTTTTCAGTAGATACATGCAAATATTTACATATTTGCATATATGAAATCATTAACGTAATAAATAAGCACATATCATTTTTAGAAAGTAAATGAGTTTATTGAGTTAAAAATCATCACTATCATTCTACAAAGAGTGAATACACAAAAAATTGGTCAGAAAAAACAGACAAAGTTAGAACAACAGAGTTAGAAACATTGTGATTTGGATTTCCTGCGGTGTTTTTGATCTGGTTGATCACGATAAAGTGTCCAGCAGTAGTCAGCCAGCATAGTGTCATTCCAGAAGCCCTGGTACCGTTTCTCCATAGCACTAATGATGTCCTGGTGAAATCTTTCACCATGTTCATCAGACACTGCTCCAAGGTTATCTGCGAAGAAATCCAGATGGAAGTCCAAGAAGCGAACTTTCAGTGACATGCGACAACCCATTGCTGAGTAACATTTCAGAAAATTCTTGATGCCATCCTTGTAATCCATTGCCTTCTTGTTGCCCAAGAAATTCTCACAGATCCAATTGAAAGCATTCCAGGCAGGCAGTTTCAGTTCATCCAGTGTTGTTTTGAAGTTGACATCTTTGAGTACTTCTCTAATTTTGGGTCTGACAAAGATACCCTCTTTCAACTTCGCCTGTGTGATTTTTGGAAACTTTTCTACAATATACTCAAACCCTCTGGCATTTCTCTTCCCTAGTGTCTTTACAAACTCTTTCATCAGTCCAAGCTTTATGTGCAAAGGAGGCAATAGGACATTACATGGATCTACAAGAGGTGTGTTCTTGACGCTAGACAGTCCTGGCTGGTATGATGTTCTTGTCTGCCAGTTTGATTCCAAATAATGTCTGTCAGTTGCCCGACTATCCCATAGACACAAGAAACAACAGTATTTTGTGAAACCTGACTGCATTCCCATTAACATTCCAATGACTTTCAAAATCTCCACATATTTTCCATGAGTATCTTTCATAGGCAATGGCATGAAGTAAAAGTTCTATATTCTCATATGATTCATGAAGATGAATGGAGTGTGCAATAGGAATGGAGGGCTTCAAATTACCATTATGGAGAAGTACAGCTTTTTAAAAATAACATCTATAGCTTATAGATCTTCTTGATCTCTGGTGTTATTGTACGTTTTTGAGTTTTCGCAATAAATTGTCCACAGATCACAGACATAACAAAACACATCAGGAGGATTTCTACACTGTCTTGACATTGTTAACACTGTAAAACAAGTAAGGAAATAGATACAAACGGTTATACTTATATTGAATTTGAGATGATGAAATATTTCATCAGACCAATTATGACTGGACAATTTGAGATGTTGAAATACCTATTTCATCAGACAAAACTTGATTGGTTAATTTAAAATGATGAAATATTGCATCTGAACTATGCAGCAATGAATAATGTAGTTTATTTTAAAGGTATGTTTCCATGATGTAAATGAAATACATGCATACACGTCATTAATTGGAATTTCTATATAATGCATGAGCTAAAACCAAAAAACTTTCTCATCTTGAAAACTGTACGTGATGTCAAAAAACTAATTGTATATTTGAAATCAGCATTATAAACTACACTAAGTTCACCTTGACATATGCTTGATGAAAAATACTTGTTGACCAGTGTAATAATAATAATAAAGTCTATAGAATGCAAAACAATGACATTATAAAACCAGGTAAGAATGAAATGAAGCAATTCCCTTTTCATACACTGACAAAACAGTGTCAGTCTTGCAACACATGGGGCCTGGAACTTCCAACTTATGCAGAGAATTCCCTACTAGACATATTTATTTTTTAGATGTGAGAGGGAACCCATAGAGCTGACTGATGAAGAAGAATGAAAAGAAATTCTGCCAGGGAGGAATGCCAAATTGAGCAGGTCCCCTGTGAGCCAAGTACTGGGGTCCTCAACCTTGGTGGTCCAGTGATTTACCATTGCTGCACCTAATAAGCAAGTTAACTACTTACTAAGAAAAGAAAAACATTAGTTTAAAAGAACCTCCTCACTGAAAAAAGGAAAGAAAGTGAAATTCATAAATCTAGACCACAAATATAATGAATTTATAGGCAGTGAGGTTTACTTGCTTGGATTTTAAAACATTTTTACTCATTAAACTACATATTAAAGAAGTCTTAAATTAAATCACTATTTTATAGAATGCTAGGGAAGTATTTCATCATTTATTCCTTTCAATGTCTGTATTCTCTGTCATTCGTCTTTTTTGGGGGGGCTGTAAGTTCGGAGACTGTTGATTGTTAAAAATCTAAAGGATAGAAGTTAAAAGTATTAATGAATTATAAAAATAAAAGAACACTTAAATGAAGATAACACTTACGAGTGTATTATTTATACTGTCAACAAATGGCAGAAACTATTCTTTTTGTTTGCTTTAACAGCAGTTTACTACCTACAAATAACTGTGTATATTATTACTACCTATCTGTTTAAGTAGACTAAATTCGGACATGAAATGGCAGCTATTATAGACTACTCGGCCCGGGGTCTTACGATAAGATAGGTTGGAGATTGCTGGGAATGACAATGCAAACAACTTCCATACCAACCCTGGAAGTTTAGAAGTGTTCTTATAAGAAACATTCCTTACTTTGGTGTGAAACTAGGCAACAAAAAATGTATGGAAAGATAAATGCTTATTAATTACAGCTATTACAAAGTGATATTTGAATAATAATGATGATGATGATGATAAAGTTGTTCTTAAAAGACCAAAAGATAGTAATAGAGTACAAATGATTGTGCACTTTTGGCTCAAAGAAGCATCAGAAACAAGAAACAATTATAAAACTTTAAGCTAGGAACATTCAAATGGAATCTGGCTGAAACAGCATCATCATAATAGTATCCAGCCAGGTTTTATCTGAACATCCCTAATATAAGTGTAGCATGTGACTCTTAAGTAACTTTCTGAAATTTCTTTTAAGTGCACTGATATATGAATGTATGATAATACAAATAAATAAATGACCGAATAAATAACAGAAAATGACAAACTACCAAAATTTACGCGACTCTCATCTGAAAAAAAGTACAATTTCTTTTGGCCAGCATTTGTAACAAATCCTTAGGTAGCATCTTCTAGAAGATGCAAAAATGTGAACTAAATAGTAAGCACAGATGTCAGCTGGCTAAGTCTATTATTACTGCAGTTTAGCAAAGCAGCTTCGGCTGAGACTGACTTCAGAATTTAGTTTTCCGCTGCAGTGCAATTGCAAATATTAGCCATTCCAAGTTTTAATGCTTAACTGGTTTAAAAATTTGAGTTTCCTCATTTGTTTTGGGGTCATTCTTTGCCTAATTGGCCGTGTGCACAGTCTTGGCTAAAATAGTTTTGTATGATGCACTTACTTTCTGGAAATTTCGATTACCATGCGGCCTAAATCCCACGCTAGCTCATTTTTCAAACTACTCAGAACAGACAAAAAAAAAGATTGCACTAATGTTCAAGAAGGCTGAAGTTAGGGATTGTGATGGAGAGACTGTACTTGGGATCAGATCAAAGTGAACTGTGATTCAGGAGGAGCTAGAAAATTAGTGGCTCTAAACCTATCTGCTGTACACAAAAAGCGACTTCATTAAATTTCTTGATCAGGTTTATGAGATGGATATTGATGTTTTGTTGAAAAATATCCGTAAAATTCTTCCTTTGTTTTATTTTCCCCATCAGTTCACTGCAGTGATGGGAGGGGGGAACCTCTGTCAAATAAGCAAGTTGACATCGATAGAAAACACTTTTTCCCCACTCCTCTTGTTGGTCTGAATGCACGTTTATTGCAGGCTGCATATAAGGGAAGTACAGTATATCTAAACAATGCAAATTCCCTTTGTATGGTCTCTGGACTGATGATTGTATTAACAAGAGTCTGTAAAATTTATAATGCAGTAGCTTCTGTATACACCATCAAAATGAAATTTTTATCTGGGGAAGGAGGGGATCAGATTTGTTATTAAATAAAAAGACAATTATAGTTAAGGTTTATTTAAACTCCTTCCACATGCAACTGCATGAAAATGATTGGTGTTATAGTGCGGCTTACTAATTCCCAGTCTTGAAGTATATAGCAAGTCGAATGACAGCAGATACCCTGAAGCATAACATTGTTAATAGGCAGAAATGAATAAGAGCCACTTGCCAATGCATCACTAACCTTTCCCCATTGGGCACATTAGAAAATAATTTATTTTCGCCTTAGAATCATTTAAAAGCAGAAATTTTTTAAAAAGCTCATAATCCTGCCTTTATAGGGGCATCAGAGCCACACTTAACACCTTTATATATTTTGTTTTTAAGTGCAAACTTCAGTCATTCATGATTGGATTTTGAAATTTAAAACAATTCAAATTATCTATTTTTGAAATGTAGATTGGAAAGTTACCTTTTATTATTTATTTTTTTAAAAAATAATAAATAAGATATAATAAAATTAAATGGAGTTTTTAATGCTTTATATAATTTTAAGCATTAAAAAATATGTTTATTTGTGCAAAATCATCTGTTTCTCTTTCTCGATTGTGCAGAAAAAATAGTTTGACTAATTCACACACAGATTTGGGGGCTTTCTTTTATTCAAATTATTTCAGTTGTTTTTTTTCCCCCGTTCCCAAGGATAGAAAAGGGAAAAGAGGGATTGCTATGGAATTTTGGATTTATTCTGGTGAGATCCACTCCATTACTTATTTATTGAAAATGAATAACAACAGTCGTGTTGAATACGTCAGTGAATATAAATATCTATGGAATAGATTAACAATGGCAGTTGTTGATAGAAGTGGTGTAAGCCTATTTAAAGATCAAAATGATAGGCATTTAATTTCTTTCTATGGCTTTCTGTCTTGTAGCAACTACACTATATTTAAAAAACAACAAACCTTCCACTGTTTTAACGAATGAATGTAACTTTGTTCTCCTGCATGTGCACTAAATTGCATTTTGAGATCAATCATCTTGCTTTAATTAACTAACATAGATATGCCTGAAACAAAATGAAGATCTAGTAATGCAGTTTACAAATGTAAATCTATTTCTCTCACAAATGCTATTTCCAGTGGATTTTTCAAACGTGGCTGAGCCAAATTTTACCTCTATCAGTATAACAGTTAATCAGCACCAGATTTCTTTGTTTCACTATTAGCAACATTCAGAGGAAAACTTGGCTGAAAATGGTATACAGATGCATTTCATTACTACCTTTCAGGTACAGTTTTGACTTGTTTTTTTCTTTTTTGACATTTTTTATTTTATTTTATAACTTACGACATGTTTATGTTGCATGCTCTGAAGTTCTGGCAAAGGCCAAAAGGCCGTCACGCGGCATGCATGTGGGTTGCCTGCAATATGTGGACAATGAGACGGATTTCTCTTGCTGGAATTTAAAATTAAATGCATGCAGTCTGCTTCTCTTTTCTTACCATAGTTTTAGAGCAAAATCTGATTTGCTTTACTCTGGTTAAACCCGGCATTACAGATGTTGAAGTTTGATGACCTAGTAAGCTGATCAGAGCCATCTGCACTTGATGGCTGCTAAGTGGATTTTTTTCTTTTTTTTTTAATTAGTAACTAGCCATTGTCTTTAGTTTTTGGTGATTGGCAGTTGCTTTAATATATTATATTGATCACACAAAGAATTACATCACATTGATTATGTTGTTAATATTTCCACTACCTGGAGCCTGATGGGGCTGAACTATTTAGTCAGAGCATCTTATTGTGCAGTTAAGCGTTGTTCA
Organism: Nautilus pompilius; assembly: GCA_018389105.1. Taxonomy (NCBI): domain Eukaryota; kingdom Metazoa; phylum Mollusca; class Cephalopoda; order Nautilida; family Nautilidae; genus Nautilus; species Nautilus pompilius. Next base: position 401,833 of record JACATO010000677.1, read on the forward strand.
GTGTGGTTATTATATACAGGCAAGAAGCCATCATTGGGCTTGTATATGACCCAGTGCCAGATTAAGGTATGGGCTTTAAGGGCCTCCTCCAGCTTGGGGGTCTCCAGAGATAAAGTAAAAAGTTATTTCATTTGTGAATTCAGAATCAAAGTATAAGTATTATAAATTATCTCCTCAATTAATATACTGTATATATATTTGTAGTAAGCATAATATGGCAGAAGTAAACACTGTGCAGTAGTTCTCAAAGTGTGGGTCACGATAAATTGTAACACACCACGTTGACAATAGGGCTGAGCAGAGGGAGCTGGGCCGTTGGCAGGAACTCATGATTTTGAGGGGCCTACTCCCCTCGTTAGAGCCAAATGGGGAAACCTTTTGTAAAGAATTATAAATAAATTTTATGCTCCTCTGAATTGGAAGAATTCAGATTGCTGCTTAAGTGTCTCAGCACAGGAAGTGTATAATTAAAATAAACAATGCAAACTTTTGCGTTACAATATTTTTTTCTTTTTTAGCTGATAAGGACAGATATTACACATTGATCTTTTCTTTTTCTTTTCTCCTATTGTTAGACATGTTTAGGTCAGGGCTGCTGTTACTAAATTGTGTTGTGATCTTTCTCTTTTTACCGCTCCCATCACGTGGCTGCTGGCCAGTCATGTGACCCTGTTGCTTTTGTTATGGCTGATAAAGGAAACAAAATTGAGTTATGAACTTTTGAGAGTTGCGGAAAGTCAGACATCATTAGTCACAAAACATTTAAAGGGGGAGAATGAACTTGTGTCAATTTTATTTGGTGTAAAGTATGCGAAAGAAACAAGGAAATTATTCTCTATGATCCATCTATCAAGAGGAGAGTGTAAAACCTTGGCATGGGTACAAAATATTGTCACCAAGTCAGGGTTAGTATACATTTTTATATTATTTTATTTATTTTTAATTTTCTATATTTTTGGGTTAGAATCTACTATACCCGTAGCTATTTTGTCATTCCCTTCAATATAATTGACATAGAATTATAGATAAACCAATGCTATATCTTCTATTTTGATATCACGAGAAATATTATCTTCAAATAGTCAGCTGCCCCACAGGCATTCTCCTGGTTATGTCACAGACCTCTGCAGTAACTCACAGTTGCATCACTGGTCCCAACAACAACTTGTAAATCCACCATCCTACGAGAAAGACGGACAGTACAGGCTGGAACTGTTACAGCAGTAAGACCCACGCAACAGGGAGTGCCTGTCTGCCGCCGAACTCGAACTGTTACCAAAGTAGGGGGATGGAATTGAACCGCACTCTCATTGGCTGGCACCATTGGGGCCTGCAGGTAAAAGACTTGGATCACGATGCCTGGGGCAGAGATCGCTACAAGTACTGGATAGTGACTTCAGCCGGATACTCACTCGCCAGCTCGGCTTTTTGCATCAGTTCTCAAAATCATCTGATTGGGTAAGTTAGCTGACACCTTTTGTTCTCTTGTCAGTTAACGGAAAGCCTTGAAAAAAAATTACTTGGAAAGTTAAAAACATTACTTTGGTGAAACAGCGTAATTTCACTGTTAAGAGAGTGTGTATGTGTCAATATTTGTATATTGTAAGCAGTGAAGAATAGGATCAAACTGAGTGGTCGCATTTCAGCGTTTTCTATTATTTGGTGTCTTATGTAAATTAGTGTTTATCTTTATTTTTCTCAAGTTTATTACAAGAATGGATAAGTGGTTAAAAATAGATTCACCAAAAATGCATGTTGCTGAAATGGAAAAAAAAAAGGAAGGGTCTGCTGCAGTCAAATCAGGCAATCGTAGGAGAATTGAAAATCCTTCAACAATTTCACGATTAATAAAACAACGAAAAGTAGTAAGAAAGTATGATTCCGACTACTTACAGTTCTGATTTACATGGAATGGTGACAAAGGAGATCCATGGCCTCAGCGCATTATTTGCTGTGAAATTCAAGTGATTCATGCAAATAATTAAATTCTCCTTCATTAGACATCATGGCCAAAAGTATATGTTATATATGTATCGCCTTTTCCACAATGAGACCTCCCCTTAAATCGGTATTTAGCAATTTTTTCACGCTTTCAGATTAATCATGTCAGAGAGAAAGAGGTTTGAGAGTGGAGCAAGCAAAAGAAGAAGATGCAGAACTGTTCAGTAAATATCAAGAATTATTTGATTTTGGATTCAAACATAAGGCAGCAGTAGAACAGCAAACAGAGCAGACAACAAATACATATAAATCCAGTGATTATGATGGCAACATGAAAGAGGCACTAGAAGTTCAAGTTGTCTCTGATGATACCAATGTCAAAGGAGTTGATGCTGAGCAGCCTGAGCTTGTCCACCAGAAGAAAGATGACCTAGGATCTGAATATCAAGATGACATTGGTTTGTGGACAAACTCAAATATAACAGAGGAGGTATGTGACTTTTAGTGTAAACAAGGTCCCATGGAATGCCAGCACCATGATGATGACTTTTCTTTATCTGAAAGACAATACCCTGATCAGAAATAAAATTTTCTCCTTCATTGATATTCCGAAAACACACAACTGGTGAGAATATTAAAAAAGAATGGTTAATGTATTCTCCCTCAACAGGAAACATATATTGTTTTGCTTGTGTTCTCTTTAACGGGATACATGGATCAACAACCCAGTTTTCCTTTGGTGGATTTTTGGACTGGAAATATGCCTCTACACGAATTACAGAACATGAGAACAGTTCTGGACATCGGACCTGTATGATGACATGGATTTCTAGACAAAATGCACTTGGACGAATTGATTCAATATTGGAAATCCAATTTACAAAGATAAACAATACTGTGGAAAAGTAATGCAAAGAATAGTTTCAGCTGTAAGGTTTCTCTCATCTCATGGATTAGCCATTTGCGGTGATACAGAAGTACTTAATTCTCAACAGAATGGCAACTACCTTGGGATACTTGAATTACTTGCTAAGTATGAACCTTTTCTTAGCTCTCATATAGCAAAATATGATAATCAAGGACGAGGAAAAGCTTCATATCTATCTTCAACAATATGTGAAGAAATCATAAAGATTATGAAAAACGAAGTATTGAAAACCATTTTAGAAGAAATCAAGGAAGCCAAATTCTTTTCTCTAAGTGTTGATTCAACATCAGACATATCTCACACTGATCAGCTGATGGTAGTTATTCACTATGTTAGAAAATTAGATAATAAGGTTATTGAACGTTTTCTTACTTTCATTCCCATTGCAAGTCACACTGGATAAGCTCTTGCCAACATTGTCTTGAAATTCGTTGAACAAATTGGAATTGATGCAGCTAATTTAAGAGGACAGTCTTATGACAACGCATCAAACATGTCAGGATGCTATAAAGGGCTTCAAGCACATATTCTCAGTATCAATCAACTTGTCCATTACATTCCATGTGCTGCACACTTCCTTAATTTCGTAGGTGTATGTGCTGTGGAAAGCTGCACTGGAGCAGTTTCATTCTTTGGTCTTGTACAAAATCTTTACAATTTTTTTTCTGGTTCAGCCCAACATTGTTCAGTAATGCTTCATGCCTTAAAGCTGAAAGTGGAAGTGAATCGACATTGGTAGTTCAAAGAGCATCAGATACTAGATGGTCTACAAGGGCCAATGCCACAAAAGCCTTATCTAAAGGGTACAGCTATTTTCAAGAAGCTTTGAAGTTAATCTCAGAAGATGTAAATCTGAAGGCTGACACACATTATGAAGCAAACACTATACTCAAGCAGCTATCAAAATTGGAAACAGTTTTCTTGGCAGACTTCTGGGCTGTCATATTAGGGAAGTTCAATCAAGTCAGCAAATCACTTCAACATGAAACACTGGATCTTCAATTAGCTATTAAACTTCTTAAATCTCTACTGGATTTTTTGATGTTGCAGCAGGATCAGTTTGAAGTGTTTGAAAATAAAGCAAAAGACAAAGCAGAAAATATGAAATACTGTGGTGAACAAAAAACAAGAGCATAGGAAAAGAAAACTAATCAATGATGGTAATGCTGAAGATGTTGCTTTGAAAGGAAGACAGAAGTTCAAGGTGGAAACATATCTACCCATCATAGACAAGTTATGCTCAGCTCTTTCTCATCGCATTGAAGCATATAAAAATGTTCATTCATTGTTTGGTTTCCTGATCGAATTTCCAACAACGAATGAAGCAGCCATGTTTCAGATTTACTCAGATGACATCGAACCTGAATTTGTGCCAGAAATTCTTCACTTTAAAAACTTTGTTGGGCAATTTGATGAAGTCAGGTACAAGCATGAAACACTGAAAGCTTCTGATGTCTACACCCTTGTAGTAAACAATGGATTAACTTCTTCATTCCCTAATGCTGAAATAGCACTACGGATTTACTTGTGTTTAATGATAACTAATGTGACTGGAGAGAGGAGTTTCTTCAAGATGAAACACCTAAAGAACATACACAGATCAACGATGGCATAAGAACGACTAAGCAGACTAGCTCTCATGGCAATTGAAAATGATGCTCTCCACAGCTTACAATTTACTAATGTTTTGGAGAAATTTGTTTCCAAGAAATTACACAAAGCAACTGTTTCGATTTTAATTGTGATTAGCCTTGTATAAATAAATTTAATATTTATTTACCTGTTTTTCCTTTTGAGAATATCACTGGGGGCCTCATAGTACCTGTAGCCCAGGGGCCTACAGAATCTTAAACATGCTTTAATCATTTTGGTTTTTAGATAGATTCACCCTCAACAATTTATTTTATTCATTTACAGTTATTTTATTAAATTTCTTTCTAATGTGAAATTTAGCTAAATCTTTAGCCTGTTAATTGTATTGGTAACTATAGACAACCAAAAGATATTCAAAACCCTTATCTAGCAATTTTGAAGAACTCTGTCTATCCAGTTCTCACTCAGATGTCAAAACTCCAGAATGGTTTTAAACCTAAAAATATACTAAAAAATGGAACTTTATTTAAGAAATTAATCTTTTCTTAAATGTAGACTATCCACATCTTAAATATAGGCATATACAAGTGCATCTCAAAAAATTAGAATATCGTGGAAGAGTTCATTCTTTTCCGTAATTTAATTCAAACAGTGAAACTTTCATATATTCTAGATTCATTACACACAAAGTGAAATATTTCAAGCCTTTTTTTGTTTTAATTTTGATGATTATGGCTTACAGCTCATGAAAATCAAAAATCCACTATCTCAAAATATTAAAATATTTCATAACATCAATAAAAAAAATTTAAAAAAGGATTTATAATATAGAAATGTCGAACTTCTGAAAAGTATGTTCATTTATGCACTCGATACTTGGTTGGGGCTCCTTTTGCACAAATCACTGCATCAATGCTGCATGGCATGGAGGCGATCAGCCTGTGGCACTGCTGAGGTGTTATGGAAGCACAGGTTGCTTTGATAGTGGCCTTCAGCTCATCTGTATTGTTGGGTCTGGTGTCTCTCATCTTCCTCTTAACAATACCCCATAGAGAATCTATGTGGTTCAGGTCAGGCGAGTTGGCTGGCCAATCAAGCACAGTAATACCATGGTCAGCAAACCATTTACTAGTAGTTTTGGCACTGTGGGCAGGTGCCAAGTCCTGCTGGAAAAGGAAATCAGCATCTCCATAAAGCTTGTCAGCAGACGGAAGCATGAAGTGCTCTAAAATCTGGTAGACGGCTTCGTTGACTTTGGACTTGATAAAACACAGTGGACCAACAGCAGCAGATGACATGTCACCCCAAATCATCACTGACTGTGGAAACTTCACACTGGACTTCAAGCAACTTGGATTCTGTGCCTCTCCTTTCTTTCTCCAGACTGTGGGACCTTGACTTCCAAATGAAATGCAAAATTTACTTTCATCTGAAAAGAGGACTTTGGACCACTGAGCAACGGTCCAGTTCTTTTTCTCCTTAGCTGAGGTAAGACACTTCTGACGTTGTCTCTGGTTCAGGAGTGGCTTGACACTAGGAATGCGACACTTGTAGCCCATTTCCTGGACACATCTGTGCGTAGTGGCTCTTGATGCACTCACTCCAGCCTCAGTCTACTCCTTGTGAAGCTCCCCCAAGTTCTTGAATTGGCTTTGCTTGACAATCCTCTCAAGGCTGCAGTCATCCCTCTTGCTTGTGCACCTTTTCCTACCACACTTTTCCCTTCCAGTCAACTTTCCATGAATATGCTTTGATACCAGCAATGACCTGTGGCTTACCCTCCTTATGGAGGGTGTCATTGAGTGTCTTCTGGACAACTGTCAAGTCAGCAGTCTTCCCCATCTGTTTACTCAACCAGACTGAGAGATTCATGGTATTTATACTGCATAAATAGTGATTTACTCAAACTCGAAATGGAATATTCTAATATTTTGAGATACGTTTTTTTCTAATTTTTGAGCTGTAGGCCATAATTATCAAAATTAAAATTAAAAAATCCTTGAAACATTTTAGTTTACATGTAATGAATCTAGAATATATACAATTCTCACTTTCTGAAATAACTGACAAAAAATATTGAACTCTTCCACGATATTCTAATTTTTTTGAGATGCACCTGTACACTCTATTAACAATGGGGGACAACTTCCTATCTACTCTGAGAGAATACCTTTTGTGATAATTATGCAATGGGTGCATAAACCTATCTTTTTGAGAAAATAATATATCAGGGATTTGAGAAAATATAATTTAAAAAATAATATAGCTAAAATGAAATTTGGTAAAGATAAATTAGTTTTATATATTTCTATTATAAGAGGGGAACTTAAATAAAATTATCATTAAAAATATGTATACTGCATATAAATTCTGTATTTGTGGTAATTAAACAAATATTTACCTATTTTAGAAATATTTTTTCTCTCTTGCAGAATGTTGTGATTAACAAAGATCTTACGTTTCCCAAAATCAGTGTGTACAAACAACCTTTGCAAATTTGGTTTAGTATGTTAATGACTATAATTTCTTTTAGAAAGGTTCCAAAATCTCAACTTAACCCAGGAGCACGTGAAGCCAGTCTTGTCACAATGCATGATTAGAGATTCAAATTTTGCTGCAGTGGAGTGTGACACCTCTGTCTGTGTGTGTGTGTGTGTGTGCAGGTGTTCTACTAGTTTACTTGGTAAAAAGCCAGCAATAGAAGAAAAAATGATAATGAAACTTTACTGAACGAAGCAGTGTCCCTTAGTTATGAAAATATATATATATAAAACTAGGGGCATTATTTTTTTTTTTTGGAGAAAAAAAATCTGCCTTTGTTTTCCTTTTTTTTTTTTATAGTCCTCTAAAAGAGTGGGGCCAGGAGAGCTCTAGCATTGCAAAGAAATATGCAGCATGAACTTACATTATTAGCAGGTTTTCACTTGCATCTGGCTGTTCAGATGATATCCGCTTGAGAGGGGTTCTCTTTTCTAGATAGGAATCTTTAGCTGACTATGCCATAGGAGAATTCAACATTGGAAAATGATTTGTTAGTTTCTTCTTTATGCTTCTCTCAGTATTCTTCATGAATATCCTTAGTGTAATTGTGATACAGTTTACTTCTGTTGTCAGCAGTCACTTGATAGGTTTGATGATAAAAGTCATTAAACAGATTCCAGAATTTCTATCAAGCATTTAAAGGCAAGCTATACAGGGAATACTGGAGCTAGGTTTTATAGGGGTAGGTTGTTAAAGCATTAGTATTTCCTAATTAAACATATAATGATGCTGATTATAGCCTATTACTATTGGCCCCTAAAAGATTTTAGTCATAAATGAATATCTTTAAGCAAATAGTTACACATGAGAAAAAACGTTTAGGATGTTTATTGATAATCTCATACTGATTGGCATCATTGTCATCAGTTATTTAAATAATCCATGTTTTAGGGAGTTTATTTCAGAAACTAAAATAGTTCAAGAAATAATCTTTGCCCGTTGCCTCTGGCATTTACTTTCACGTTTGGCGGACCTCTAGCAGAGAGTTAGACACAAACATTATATTCCATATATGTGGTCACATGCAGAAATGTCAAAGTGTCACTTGGGTCAGACATCTTTCAGGGTGGGAGGGTACCTTCGTCAAACCAGAAGAGTGCTGGGGTGTAAAAGAAAACTTGCCTTATCCTATGAATGGACCACCAGGATAATGGCAGCCAAAGGGCAATGGGACTTATGTCTCCCGAATTCCACAAAGGCCTTGGGAATGTACTCTGAAGCCATGTGTTTATAAACAATAATGGTTCATCCTCCTCAAGAAAATTTTTTAAATGCTGTCATTTTTATGTTATTCTGAACATTCATTAGCAGTTTTTGCTGTGGTATCCATTCAGGATGCATTCATCTAGTCGAATGATTTTTATTTTCTATTTTTCCAAAATCCTTTTAAAATGCGATTGAGCTTAGTCTGTAATAATAATAAAAAAAATTTAAAAAAGCAACAACAAAGTTTCCCTGCTGTGGTTCCTCCTCAGTCACTGACTAATTAGGCAAGTCAGAAAACCTCAGTTTATTTTTCATTTCCCCACTGTTTTTTCTGCATAGTTTAATTGTTTACATGTTTTGACATAGTGTTGCTATTTTCTGCTCTGACCACAAACGATGACTTGGAGAGCCTCGCTTTTGGGGGGTCATGCACACTCAGACCTGAGACTTCATGAGGAAAGTCTCCCTTTTCTCTCTCTCTCCCGTTCCTGCTGGGTCTTTTTTAGATGAGGGAAATGAAGCCAAAACAGCTTGCAGCACCTTAAAAAACAAAGAGTGAGTCAGAGAATTTTTGTACCAGCTTTTTTTTCAGACCTGCACAGGCTGGAAAACCCTAAGTTAGACAAAATACCTATTTCACAACTACCATCTGGGCTTCATAACACGTGGCCAGGGGCTTCATTAGTGCCATATACTGCTTGTAATGAGTTTTAAAAAAAACTGATATCAATTACAGATTGTACAAACATTTAGTCCTCATTACTTATACCATTTTCTACTTGACATTTTCCTCCTACACTAGTTCCTAACATTCTTGTGCCAATTTTCAATTATTTTATTTATTTCTGAGGGGTTTTTTGTTAAATTGTTCAACCTTACTTTTCTTATACACCTGTCATCCGCAAATAAACAGACATGCCTAATTTGACATAACTCTTCCACTGGATCTGTAATCAAAATACAAAATGCTAACCCATTGAATGCAAGTTATCTGCCAGCAGTTTGCTGTTCTGAAAGCCATTTTATAGTAAAATAAATTCTTTATAAAACAAGAATAGAAAAGTTTTCAGTGTGCATTGTTCATAGAAATTCATAGAAAGTTATTCCAGTTTTTCCTGACAGAACTAGATGATAAACCTACATTTCTTGGTCATTTTCTATTGTTTACCAATCAGGGTTGGTCCTGAATATTGGTACTGATTTATTTGCGGATGCCATCTCTGTAGCAGTACATGCTGGCTTTTAACCCTTTACCTGTGTTGTTGACTTTTTTCTTTCTAATGAATTGAACCGCAGAGCATCTAATACCGATGAAGACAGAAAATGCTCACTTAAACATAGGTTTATTAGCTAATTAACTATATTAACAACAAACGAAGTGATGGGAAAAGCTCAAAATTCCTCTCTTATTTCCAAGAAATGTCTTAACTTTTTATGCTTTCATCCTTCTAGCCATGGCAGGTTTGCTATAATGCACAAAGAAACCATGATTGTATGGAATGCATATCAGATACTGTTACAAAAGCAGGAGCAGATTCTTCTCTCCCCCCCCACCAATTATAAAAAAAAATGTTTTGTCCCAATCCATATTCAATGAAAATTCGAATCATAATATTAAGATTTAAACTCCCAATGAAAGTTAATGAACAAGTGGTCATGAAACTTGTATCTATGTGATACTGATGAAGATTGTCATAGAAAAGCCAACCCAACAATGAGTTTCAATCAGAATTTTTATTTTGGCAATTCATGTATTGATCAGCAATTCAAAAAATATGAAAAATATTTTTAAAATCAAAATAAAGTTTTGATAATGCAATTGCAAGAAAATTAATTAATGCAAACAATTTGGATTTTGTATTATATTTTACATCAGCAATCTACATCCCTAGATCTTTGAAATGACAATAAGCCAATAATAACTGGCTCTTTCATTAGCTTTTCATAAAATAATTTGTTTTATCTATAATTTCTTTATTTCGGCTATTACCATTTTGCATCTCCTGAATTATTTGGGAGAACCCTCTGGTTGCAGTTTCTTAAACCAAATGGAGAACAGACGAGGAATGAGAGAAAACCTAGATATCCAAATAAATTATTCAAATTTTAGTTAAGTATAAATTTGACACAAGTACAACCATGCTTTGAAGAGTATCTTGCCAATACTTTCTCTAAACCACTAGTGATGGATACAATTATGACCCGAGTCATAACAATGGTTGATCATCGATATTAATACTATGAATCAGTCCAGAAACTAGTAGGCACTTCCTTACCCTGCTTATATTGACAAACCTTTCTGTATTTTTGTAATAACTAGACTAAGGAATTTTCCTTGGAATATGCCTATGTAATTTCATTAGAAATTCTTGATTTTATTTACTAATTTCAAAAATATTCTTTTTTGTCTAAACTTATTCTAGCTCTTTTTTTGTATTAAATGAAAGGCACCTTGCGGATCTGTCTAATAATAAATATATTGCCATTAATTTTTGTTTTTTTAAATGCTAATGAATTCCTTTAGACATAGTAAAGTAGATTAACAATGCAAAATATCTGATGGAAGGTAAGGACTAACATATAACTGCTTCCAAGCTGTCAAAATGCATCTAGTGAACTTCACATCAATTTATTCAATTTCCATATTACTGTGACATATTGTGTATTGTGAATGCCTTTTGTTATTTCTTATCAGAGTAAAACTGCATTCTAAGGTGTTTGGCATCTGTCTGCTACTTATGGAAATGATGCTGATTTTCTTTGCTTTCGGGGTTTTTGCTTAGCATCCTTGTTTTGCGCTAAAATCCTGGCAAGCTGATTTTTCTTTGGCCATCAGATTAGCCAGTGATTAGGCCAAGTCGGCCTCACATTTCCCACTGGGATCCACCGAGTCCAACTTCAAAGAGTCCATTTCTTCAGAGTCTAGTAGCTGGAATCTGGTGCATCCAAGCCATGCCTGCAGCTGAGAATATCCTGTTGTAGTAGAAGATCGTGTACATACAACAACACACACTGTTCTGGCGCTTGGTTGTATAAAAATGATGCAAATCAATGGAGAAGTAATAAGTAACATTTGTATGTTAGGTATTTCCAAGTGTGAAAGAAAGCACTTCATTTGTCTTCCCACAAACCTCTGCAAAAAAAAAAAAGAGGAAGTATGGCTGATATGCAAACTATGGCAATATACTTTAAAGGAAAACCCACTGTTCCTCTAAAAAATGCTTCTTATTTTTACCTGAGCACTGAAATGAGAGAGAAATTTAAATGAAAAGTAATTGTAATATAATTATTTTATAATTAGAAAAGGTAAGGTTGCATACATGGTGAATGTGACAGAGATGGAAGGGTTAGGATAGATAAAGGTAATAAATTCTGTCTCAACTTATTTTTGAGTATTTTGTAGGATAGATAAAGGTAATAAATTCTGTCTCAACTTATTTTTGAGTATTTTGTAGTATACCAAATATTTTATTAAAATGTAAAGTAATCTGCTACTGTTATTGTAAGTTTATCTTTGTTGATGATCCAGGTGGCTCTGCCTTTAAAACAATGATGGACACAAGCTAGCCATATTTTTTTGTGAATCATGTAGCACCATAGTGGCTTCTATTCACAGGTGCTGTTTAATAAACAGGTGCTAAAAACATTTTTAAATCTGTTGATGCATTAAATTTGAACTTGGACTTAACTTCTTTGGAAACTTATGGAGAACACGTCTAGTCTCATCAAGGGATCCATTGCCTTGAACAAACAAGGTCTGTTCTCTTGCAGATACTTGGAACCATGTGATTGGGTTACCATAAATACTGGATGAAGGGAGGGTTTCTCTTTCGTTTTTTAGCATGTGAGTTGAAAACTTGCTGATTTACTTGTAATTCACCTAGTGAGCTATGATGTTTGCTGCCAGCATATGAAATATTGGATGAAAAACAACACTGAAGACAGATTGGGGACCAACTACCCCCCTGTCTCAGTGACAGATGATTGATGTTTGCATAGTTCATAACAAACCACTGAATGACCCCTATAAATTTTTTCCAGTAAGAATGGAGTATCAAAGTGACAAATGTTATAAACACAAACTGACCTCGTGGCAGGTACAATATTACCTTTAACTACCTTTTATATATTTTATTTTATTTTTCACCTATAGCCACATGATAAAAAAATCTGTAGAACTGCATACTTGAAGTACCAAGGAATTAGATTTCCAACCTGCTTTTTCCAAGGTTTTGAAAATCCTAATGATAACAGTGCTGAATGCATTAAAAGTGCTGTTATTTGCATTATGTTCAAATTCCCTGAAGGCAGATTCTGTGCTGACCTGGTTAGAGAATATGCAATTGGCTTATTACCTACAGATCACTATAGTGATGGTTCATAGAAGTAAGTAAGCATGTGAAAAAGTTACAAAATAGCCAAGTAGTAAATATTTTTATATCCTCTGGGCCATTTATAAGTCATAAAGGCTTCCTATCTTAATTTTATATATACCACATCATTTTTTTCTTTACTTATACCATCTAGGGTACTCAGCCTAGAAGCACTAATATTTGTATACATTGTCAACGTATTTGTATGATGGTGGAGTTGGAGTAATATGGGTTTGTTATTAAAATGAGTTATCTTAATGAGGAAGGTAGTATATGTTACAACCTCTATGGTTCAAGCAGTTGTAAGAAATACAGATTTGAAAGGTAACAGAATGCAGATTCACCCTAGATGATATACAGAGGGATAATAATGGTGACATATTTTTTAAGGTTACCAAATCAAGAACAAAATATATATAATATGCAGACACCAATAAACAAGAATAAATTACTTTAAAAAATAAGGAGATTTGTAATATATTGTAGCAAAAATGAAATAACATTCATCTTATTCTTCTGTTTCTCACTCTTTCTTTTTTCACTCATTTAAATTTTACTTAAAAACATGTTACTGCCTTTGGAAACTAAATTCTTCAGGTTTGAAAATGAAATAAAAGTATTTAAACTTACTTTGGGTAAACTTCTAATTAAGATGCTTTTTAAATAATAATTTTTATTTGTTTTTAAATCAGTCATTCATGTACCCTGAGACTTTGTACAAACCTTATAGAAAGTAAACTGTTTTGTGTTTTTTCTTTTTGCTCATTCCAGAGATGCATGCTGACATGATTTCTTAGTGATGAAAGATCATTATTCTGTAAAACATCATTAGCTATAAGGCAGAGGAAAAAATTGTCTATGTTTAATATACAGCAATTTTTTTTTTAAAATGGGGGGTATTGCCTAGATCCGTTTAGCTTGTAATTTCATCTATTATTAAAATAATAGTTGTATTATGTATAGTATCCTATAGATATCTTAGCAGCTTCAGCAGCCATGTCCTTTGTTGGTGCCTGTACAGAATCAGGTTGGCAACTTAATGTAGTATACTCGCACATCTTGCTTGCAGCTGTAACTTGGCCTAGAATTTTTCAGAGACTTAACTAAGTTAAATGATGGTGAGAATCAAGTTGATGTTGGTTAAGTAGATTTTTGTGAAGTTTTTGATAAAGATCCACTTGAAAAACTAATAGAAAATTTAAGGGAATAGGTTTATGGTACACTTTTAATATAGCTAGAAATTTTTTTACAATAATGTATAGTATTATTAACACCTCTTCAAGTTTTGGGTGTTTTTTTTTTTATTATTTTAAAATATTATTTTGACAGTATGATAGACATTTGCAGATTATACTAAAATGTACACTATTGTTAATATGCCAAAATAATTTTCAGATTAATTTTATGAACTTAATAGATTGATTAGTCAAGTGGAAAATAAATAGAATATAATGATAAGAAGAGAAAAATTATCTAAACAGGCAATAGAGATAAACATAGTCATTATTATACGGGTGATACTAAACTAAATGGATTTAGGGATAATTGTTAATTGGAACCATAAATGTAAATGTGTATTTCAACTGTAAGCAAAACAACAAGAATAAAGAAGTTTTTGTGGGGAGTTGTAGAAATTCCTGGTTTATCTCTCTCTTTTGAATATTATAAGTTAGTTAAGATTCTGGCACCATCAGATATCAGAATTTTTTCTTTTTGTAACAGAATTGCTATTGGATGGAATAGATTGATGACAAGCGTAGTTAACAGTGATGGTATTAATCCATTTAAGAATTGTATTGATGGTCATTTCTTTTCCCCGAGTCTCTTTCATAATTTTCTATGGCTTCCTGCCTTGTAACTACTAAAGTGAATCTCAATACTGGTCAGTACTGCAAGTTGGATATTCTAGTCAACATCGTGAGTCTAATATACCATCTTCCCATTCTGCACACACCCCCTGCCAGTCACTTTGTACATGTCTGTCACTGGAGCGCAGAGGAGGGGGCAAGAGTGTGCGTTTATGGCATTAGGTGAGCCATTGCCTCTATAAACATTTCATGAGTCAGCAGCAGCAGCTTTGGTCATGAAGGACAGTGATATAATATCACGCTTCATGGGTTGTCTTTTTTATTAAGCTATACAAAAACAAGTTTCCCAACCTCTCCTAGACTTCAATCTTGAGCAACATTTCCTTTTTCTTTTTTATTTTCCTGGTCGTACACAAAAAATATCTTGCTTTGTAAATTTTTTTTAAAAAGAAAAAGAAAGCTATATGTAATAAATAAACTATATTCATCTCTATGTCAGTTAATCTGAAATCTCTCCAGTTTTGAATCTTTTGCTACTTAATGTAAATTAGTTTTTTTGCTTGTTTGTTTGTTTGTTCCTGTGCAGATGACTTTTAATGTTGTTATTTTTTGAAACCTTAATTCTGTCCTTAGAGTCACAACATTAAAAGTTTTCAGTGTTTGCAGCAGATGTACCAATTCAAAGCTTCTCAAAGAAGCCACTAACAGTGCTGCATATCCTAAATGCTCATCAGAAGGGAGAGAGAAATGATACCTATGTTGTGGGCACATTCTTTACATTTTTCACAACTGTCTGCTGTTCAACCTGCATAATTAACATTTGAAAATACCAAGATTCCACTGGCGTTAAAACTGCCTTGCATTTTACAGTGGTTCTTATGAACAGAAATGAATAATAAAAAAAAAAATAACTGTTACATCGTTTTTCCATCCAGTATTGCTGTACAATACTGGACTAAGTACAGTTTTGACATATTAAAATCATTTTAACCATTTTGCTGCAGCAGGCCACACATTGTGGCCAGGATAACATCATTGCAAACTATGGCAAGCCCACCAATGTAGCCAACTTGTTGTAAAACAGCCATTTTGATTTGTTAATAATTTTTTATTACAAAACTTGATTCAACCAATAACAAAACTTGTAGGAGGTTTTTGATTGGTTTAATGCTAAAATAAGGTCAGAGGGAAAAACTTAGCAGCAAAACAGTTAACTTTAATATTTGTTTTCATGTGTACTTCAAAACTGCATATATTTTTACTCATAGATAATTGGGTTTTCTCCCTTTTTGTCTTAGTATAAAACTCTTTTAGTCGTTCAATATAATAATAATAATATAATTTTAATGTTTCTTTAATATATATAATTTATTGTTGATGCATTATGCACTAGATTTTTGCCAAAATTTAGTGGTAAGAGTTTTATCTGCCATTGGATTAGTTATTTAAGAAAATGTCTTGCATGAGGACATCTTTCTGATGGAGAATGGACTGAATATTAACAAAGTACACAGCCAAGTTAAAACTCTTGCTTGACAGAGGCATACCATTTCTAACTGAAGAAATTGTTCATATAGAACAAGAACTTTTTTTTACATTTTGCAGATATTATGTTACGCTGATAAAATGGGTCTTGCAGAGTTAATTTTTGGAGAATCAGAATGTACCACCATGGAATGATGAAAGAACTTTCCCATGTTCTGGTTTTTTCAATGAGGAGTACAATCTTAATGGTTGAATATAAATTTTTCTATGGCATCAAAAGAGATAACAGTGAGTTTTAAGCTTACAGCAGTTGCTGTGGATGCTCAACTGGAATTTTTCTCCCATCTTTCAGTTTATATTATTCCAGTGAAGTGCACCTTTTTAGTGCTTAGTATATAATCCATGTATCTAGGTGGCTTTTCTATTTATTTTTTCTTTAAAGAAAATAAATGAAACATTCCTTTTTAAATGGGCATGACCATATATGGTGCCTTATTTAAAAGAGCAAATCTTTTAAGATGATGTTCTGCAAAGCTGTCTGTAGACACTAAGTGTCTTGCCTGCTTACACACACACACATTGCTTCTGAGATTAATGTTCTCTCACTAAGTGTATAAAACGATAACTATGCTGTTGCCTTAACATCTGCAATATGTTTGTGTATGTTTAGCAGAATTGTCCAAGACAATTTAGATTTTCTTTTTGTAGTACTTAAGATATCTCCAAGTAAATAAAAACACCTTAAACTCCACCAAACTTTTGATCTCCTCAAAAAAAAAAACAACAATGATTTAATGCATTTCTGATCTTTAATCATTGATGGAAGTAATATAACTTTAGATATCATTTTCCTATCCACTAAATCTCTCACAATTTATTGCACTCATGAAAAAATCAGCCTGGAAATTCTTGTTATTATATTGTGTTTTATTAACACTGAACATTGCCTGTTGTTTGTCATCAAATGTGTATAACTATTAATTCCCTGTGTCTGTCTTTCTTTCTCCGGCCAGCCACATTTTAGATCGCTTGTTCGTAAAAGTTACTGTAGTATACTCAAATAGTTTACAACACACATAGTTATGGTGGGGAAAAAAATGATAAGCACTATGTAAAAGTTAGTAGAGATGGAGTTTGAGCCTGAGCATCTGTATCTCTAAATGTTGTGCTATTAAATGGTGCCAGGGTTCTCAGTATCTGATATGACCACATAGTTGTGCAGCTCTGGTGCATAACTGTTGTATTATAACTGCCAGATATTTCTCTTTTGTATTGGTGCAAAGTCTAATACATTGTGCACTGTTGAAGACACCATTATAGATCATCCCAAACATGCCTAATAGGGCAAAGACTGGGGACAGCTAGATGCCCAGTCAGGCAAAGTGATTATTCTGCTTTTTATCAACTTTGTTGCATAGATGTAAAGCAGGTGTTGCTTTACTGGAACATAAGGCATGTTTCAGTTGAAAAGGAAGAGAAAAAAACCTTATGTCAATGATTCCCCACATCATACTGGTGAGCTATCAGATTCTAGTTCAGAACCGCTAATTACAAAGATTAGTGTTCAAAACAGTCCACATTATGATTTTCTCCACCACCAGATTTGTTTTTATGTGATGCAACACTCTGCATATAATTCATATGGATGATATTGTAAATCCACAAGTCTTCAAAAACTGGGGGGTATACATCTATGCAAATCGTTGATATTCACAATCAATGATACCATCTGGTCAGAGTTGTACCATCGAAAGGCCACTCATGTGGTTTAATAATCTCAGTCCTATTCTTTTTATACTGGTGATTGGCTGCATTGGTACACCTTGTGTTCCTATAGTTACCGACACTTCTTGCTAAGCAGATGAGGCAACTATATTTGTGGATCTTGATGCTTCATTGTAATACATGGTTTGTCAGGACCAGACTAGGTCTGTCATCAATGCTGCCTAGATTTTTATTAAGGGGTTACAAATAAACATGGTAAACACATAGCTGGGCTTATAGCCAGCCCTCTTTAGAAGTGTCTCTATCCAATATGCCAAAGATGTGGTCCCTGTCTGCTTGTTGTAGTTGGGGTGTCATGCTTTGGAATAAAGGCTAGAAACAACAATCATTTGTTTTATATTAAACAGTTAAAGATTTTGGGAAGCGGTAGTGGGGTAGTGACAGATTATTGGCAGGCAAAGATCGAGGTCTCAAATTTGAATTCTGCTCAGAACCAGCACAGGTTGGCAACTCTTAGCATGATTTCTTATCATTTTTCTTGCCAGACAGGCGAGTTACCTCCCACATCTAAAAATAAACAGTTGTCATGTGGGTCTTTTGGTACATGTGACAAAATTCCTTACTGGCTCTCACCTTGCCTGTCACTCAATAACCTCCCCTTCCTAAAGTGCCTGTATGTAACTTTTTTGGTCACTAGACCCCATCAGGACGAAAGGAAGAGACTTCTGGTTAAATGGAAATTCATAGACATTTGAAATTTCATCAATCTGAGATTCTCTACATAATGTATGCATATCTTGATATCAAAAATAAATCCCATGGTCCTGGAGCTGCAGCAGCAAGGAATGGACAAGAGAACCTACTATCAGTCAATAATTGGAATGATTGGTTTCCTTTACTATAAGATGCCTGAGATAAGGGATGGGCACTTATAGGTATGCCCATTGTGCAATAACAACTCTTATTTGCTATGTGAATAAAAATAATCTTAGACTTGTGATTAAAAACCAAAGTTTCAGGAGGAAAATCCATTTAGGTGAGCTGGTACAGAAAAGTGAGCAGCTTGGATTCATCAGGTTACTGCCATGAAAACATGTAAGCACAATTTTGAGCCATGCTAACTTTCCACTGTGAATTACTAGAAGTTGTTGCTTAATTTAATGTCCTGCTCTAATGAGCTTTGATTTAAGACAAATTAATATAATACATTTGTTGTAACAAAAAAAAAAGCCTTTGGATAAGTTTATTAAAGACATTTCTCTATTTCTGGTTTAAAATTCTACCATTTATTTTCATGTCAAATATACTTCCTTACAAAAGAACAATGACGAAGCATAATTTATCTGCTTGATGTGCTTATTTGTTAGATATTTAAAACTATTTTATGATGTTTGGCTCATTTAAAAAAAAAAATTCAAACTGTAGTATTGAGGTAGCTAACTACCAACAATGCTTGTAGATTTTTCATAACAACTGAGTGAAAAGTTCATCCCTCACTAGTTATAGAAAGCTGGAGGGAGAAGTCATAATATCATTGTCATAGGTTTTAGAATCTGTTTTTTCTGTTGCCTTGCAATTAATCACAAATGCAGTATTGGAAATAATTATGGAACTAGAGAAAATACTGCCTATAAGGTGACGTGATAGAATCACATTTTATATGTAATATAAAATGCTTCATAGTACAGTCATGTTGATATAGTAAACTGTGATTTGTTTTCATGCAAACAATCAGAAAGTGCCACATCTGCAGAACTATAAAAGTAGGCAATGATAAACATTGTAGTGCAGTGAATGTGTGGTAAATAGTATGGTTTCTCAAAAGAAATATCACATGACAGTGTACAGAAATTAAAGTCTTAGCTAGTGAAGGCTAACTACTTTATGCAATAAAAACAACCTGACTTCATGCTTCTCAAGGGTCTGTATGCAAGACTCAGATCAGAGGAGGATATGAAAAAGTTGTACTGTTGACAATAGATACAGTCAAGAAAGAAAGCCCAAACTCTCCAAAACTGTTGTTAAGTACCTCAGGATATGTTCTCTATATGATAGGAAATGAGCCAGTAGAGATCTTGCAAATGGTCAAGGGTGTCAAAGATTTGCATAAAATCAAAAGCATACTGACTGCTGACTATTACAGGCAGGTTCTCATCCATCATTCCAATCCATCAGGAAGACATCTCATTGGTGGGGATTCATCTTTCAACATGACAATGACCACAAGCATACAGCTAATGTGGTTAAAAGACTCTCTGGAACATAAAAAGATTGATGGAACATACTCAATAATAGCTTGGCCTGCACAGAGTCCTGATAAGAATAACAATGAGGCTATGTGGTGTTATATACTGAAAAAGTCAAACAAACCAAAAGCATTGATGAATTGTGAGAAGTCTTATAGGATATTTAGAACAACATTCCATAGTCATACATTGATAACCTGTACGGGAGCATAAAATAAGGTGTCATGCTCTATATAAACAAAGAGCTCACATGCAAAACACTAATGTACTGTACACTGTATTCATTTTGTCTTTGTATATTTTCTCAGATGCAATTACTTATTTGTGCATCATATCTTGTGCATATTTCCATAATTATTTCCAAATACTGTATGTATGTATTTTTTTTTTCCACAGGTTATTTGATAATGAGACACTAGTTACAGCATGCTGCTAGTATTTGCTATTTGCAGTGCTTTTATAATTAAGCAAGTCAGCCAAAACTTTAGCAAGTTCCAAATTCCAGTTGTCATCCCATTGGGATACATGCAATCATCTCTAATAATTTTATCTGAAAGGGGGTAGTTTTTAGTTTTTAAATTATCAGTGTACACTTAAAACAATCTCTGCATATTATGTGATAGTGTTTGTGTTCATTTTAACTAGTTCTGTTAAACTTAACACAACCATACAACTGCCTCTTCTAATGTGACAGTTCTGCTTAAAAGATAAAATACGAACAGTTTTAAAGTTTTATAAATTTAGTTATCCCCCCACTATGTTATTAAAAGTTAAAGGGTTAAAGATATAATCAAAGCAGGTCTTGAGCTGCTGTATTTTTCTTTAGTTTGAGAGAATGAATCAGATCTAGTATGAATAATGGGATCCCTGCAAGAGTTTCTTCATACTTGCAGTCAGGTTAAGTTGAGAAATTTAAATATACTTTTCTCTGTTTCATTGTTGAGTGCCATCTTTTGCTGTCTAGAGTAGTATGCTTTTCAAGGATTTGTGTAGCTTGCACAATTGCATGTTTTTTTTCACATTTTCTAAAACAAGATCCTTTGTTTTTGCACCAGTTTTATTTCTCAATGAAATCGGCTTGATTTGTTGTACTCACACTTGCCTTGCAATATCTTTAATTTCTTCCTCTTCTAAACGTTTGTAGGTCTGATCGAATTATTTAAGCTTCAGGTGTTATTGTAAGGCCAAGATTTCTCCAGAAATTTCTATGGATAATCATCCGAGGCTATCTCTCACACGTGAATGAAAGCACAGCATCTCCCCTTTATTATATTATTGAACGTGTTTCATTTACTGACTCTGAGTTGGCGGCCGGCTACAGAGGATCACTTGGGGTCCACTGGTAGGCTGCTGGACCGCCACGAGTCAGTTTCCTGAGATCATTTTGGTCTTACTTCCCTGGCATAATTTCTTTTCACTTTTCTTCATCACCAGCAGCCTAAAAACAGAGAATTCTTTTAAGGTTTCCCAGATACTGTACAGAGTAGAGGTTTCACAGTTGACTACAGACTGGCTGACACCCTGACTGCCACTGAAAAGCCTACAACCATACCCAGGTAACTCACTTGGTCAGCCAGGCCAACCCCCCAAGAAGAAACCTTCCTCTTCTTGCTCCCTTCAGTGAGATAACCTCAAAAGTCAAGAAGACAAGGTTCACCAAAATTTAGTTTTTTAATCAACTAGTTATTTTCTCTCTCTCTCTCTCTCTCTCTCTCTTCATGATATTTCATTTCCTATCTTTGGAAATTCAAAAGAAAAGAGAAGTTATGAATTGAAAAAAAAAAACAAAAAAATTTCTTCTAAGTTAAAATTTGATAATATTTAAGGAAGAAATATTGAAGATGTTCTAAGCCATTATATTAGGACCCAGTCTCTGTTTGTTTGTGTTTAGTCCAGGTTGACATCCTTGTGTTCCATTATTTTAGGACCCAGTCTCTGTTTGTTAGTCAGATTGACATCCTTGTTTTATTTTTTTTTTTTGCTAGTGTCATGTGTTCCTTAAAATTTAAATAAACCTCATAACAGTTTAATATTGCAGTCTTTTGTATGTGCTTGAGTTTGTTTTTCACTACTTTGTAAAGATTTATGGTTCTATGTTTATCTCTATTTCATCTGCTACATTCCACACTGTTCCAAAGGACTGGCTAATGATTCAGCATGAAGTGAAAAACAAAGAGGAATGGATTCAGAAGAAGAAAAAAAATGTTATTTTTATGGCGAGTTAATAATAATTCTGAACTATGACGACTTAGCAATATCCTTTGGATTCTAGGGGTCTTAGTGTTTTGTATTCACAGAAATAACAACAGCAGAATTTTTATTTTATGTGCATGCAAAAAGATAAAGACCTTATCTGTGCTGTGGTAAGGGGGAAGGGCAGAGGCTGTTTTGGAACTTCCCATCAGCATCTAACCTCTCGCCTGTTAATTAATCTGCGTGTTTCCAGTGTGATTAGATTTTTCGCACTGCAGAAGATAACAAAGGATGCGGGAAAATCTGAGTTAATCAAACTTGGTGCATACAGCCTGCCAAAGAGGTATTGGCGTAATGATGTTTGCAAACAGTTGTCTTCGATTTACTTGAGAGGTCCTTACTTAATTAGCCGGCCTTGATTGGGAAACTTGCAAACAATAGCAATCAACGTATTTGCTGTGACCAGCATCAAGGTGGTGATGAGTCACGTGACCTCTGTTGAAACAACTAAAGAAACTCTGCTGAATACTAAGGAATGGCTTAAAATACATATATAATATGCCAGCACCTTAGCATGTGATGAAGTGCCTTGTCCTTTTTTTTTAAACTCCACTTAAATTTAAATATTTCTTTGCTAATTTTCTTTTTGCACTGTTATCTTGTATTCCAAAGGACCCTTTTCTTATTGGATACACCTTCATCCCCTAACCCCTCTCTCTTTCAGCTTTCTCTCAGCTCTCAACTTTCCACCCTTCCCATAGTCTGTATGTAGTTCCTAGTTTACCCCAAATGCAGATTTGATTTGATTACAGAGCACTGGCCACATAATACCTGGCCACTTCTTTCCTTAAATGAACCTAAGTCTTCTAATTAAGGATGGGGGTGATACACAGGGAAAGATAATTTGACTGAAACACTGATAATTCATAGATTTCCAATCCGGTTTGTTTTGTTTGTTTTTTTATCTTAGAATTCTTGAGTTTTCTATAAAACTTGGAGCCAAATAGATATTCTTGGAATATTATTTTTGAACTTAATATATTAGCTTAGTGATGAAAATAATCTCATCAAACTCCAAAAAATATGTGAAATTCTGCTAATCAGTTTTCATTGTTAATGTGCAGTTTGATTAGAACACATTAAATGGAGTACAAGAATCTGATGATACTTTATTTTCTAACTATTATTGTTTTCAAGTTGTGATGCTTGAAGTAACAGTTGTTAAAGTCATTTTGACTTCCCTGAGGAATGATTTTCTTATGCTTGCAGAAATTATCTGTTCAGGTGAATGAATGTGCCATATGGTGCATCAGGGTTGTTTTTTAATCTGATGTCATTTATTCTTAAATATGCTCATCTTATCACATATCATTTCTTAGATAACACATCAAATTCCTTCAAGTTTCAAGTACAATGAGAATGAAAATCTGCATAAAATTCTACTACCACTTAACATCATTGCACTCCAAAACAGTCCTCCAAACTAAAACTCTGTGATGACAACAGGGAGTGATCATTGAAACGTTAGTTCAGCTAATGCTTATATGGTGATGGGAATGACTGAGCTAACCCTTTACTTTCTGTGATATAAAAAAAATATTCTGCATTCATTCTAAATGAATTATCACAAAACCAAAAAAATAATTAATTAAAAGCAAGTTGTTTTATTGGTGGAAAGTTCAGGTGACATAGGGTTAATTGCCTAACAGTTCAAGGTTAAGATGCATTTATAATATAATGCTCATTGTTCTTTCTCTCTTTAAAAAAAAAGATTTCAGCATGACTGCCTAATAATTCAAGCTTGCCTCCATAGTGCGATGTTTTTGATTGACAGAGTTGTGTTAAAACCAGTCTGGAGCCATGACTTGGCTTATGACTGTAACTTCAGCACAGAGAACTGTCATGGATTATTGATTGAATCATCCATGCATGTATGTGTGTATGTGCATGATGTCTTGTCACAACTATTTGCCTTAGTCATACCAACCATTCCTAGATAATGGCCAGAGTTTGTTAGATAACCAGTTGTAGGTATGTATGTAAGCAAAAATCTAAATATTTTATGTTTACGAAAAAATAGCAAGTAAGACATACAGCAATACAGTACATTCAAGGAATTGTTAAAATCATATTAATAATTAAAACAATTTTTTTAAATTGTTTGTAATTTACAAAATGTTATACTGGGTACTACAAAAAATAAATATTTGTAAATACAATATAAACAATAACCTTAGTTAATGAAAAGTGGGGGACACATTTATTTATAATAAACTTTGAGTTATTTTTTTTGCATAAAATTTTAAGAAAGAAAGGTGATAAAAATTATGTCAAATTTTGGAAATTAAAAAGAAATCCTCTTTTTATAATTATTTTCTTAATGTGTTTGTGTAAACCATCTTGAGACTAAGCAAAGTCTTAGTTAATGACCTCTTCAAGTTTTAATATATTAGCTTTCACAGTATGTTGCTGCTGCAGTTTCTGAAGGAAATTTAATTCTGAAAATGTTTCTAGTCACATGACTTATAAAAGAGGTGGTGGGGCAACTTAGTGCTCTATCCTGGTGGCTTGGTCTGTGATGGGTGCAGCTTTTGATGGTCAGCTGATAGTATGGTTTCTCTCACCTTTATCTATGATCTTGCTATTGCCTGTTCTTGTCTGAGTGATCTGGTTTCTTCCCAATTCTCATCAGCTGAAAAGTCTGACTTGTTTAAATAACCTGAACTAATGACCTTGATCCACAAGACATTAATTAATGTAAGGAAACTTTGGGCATTCCCTAACTTCTAAATATTTCTTCCTGTCAAACATCTGTCTTGACCTTTGAGGTCAAAGGACATTTTGCAGTAGTGAATAGGAAGGAAGGGGATAAGGCATGAGGTATTGGCCTTGGTGACCAAGCAAGTTATCTGAGTACAGTTGGAAGCTCATGAACAATGGTGGTCAAGGTACCTGCGATTTTTAGATGTGGGAGAAAAACAGACTACCTGTTGGGAAAATCATAACAATGAAGTAAGCCAAACGGAGCCAATCTCAGACCAGGATTCAAATCAGGCTCTCAGCCACTGAAGTCCAGTAGAACCACAATGATCTGATATGCTAGTAAAGAAATAAAACTAATTTTAGCTTAAGGCTTGCTCCAATTCCCAAATGTACCTCTGTAATTGTAAACCATACACAAAGGCATTGAAAAAGAGAGAAATGTCTATAATTCTCTCCCCACAAAAAATATCAAAATTATTTGAGCCTCAGAGTGCTATAGACATAGTCTAAATATTCATGTTTCTTAATCATATATTTTTGTCATATATTCTTCAGATTTTTAGTTATGCATCATAGCTAGAAGCAAGATAGTTGACAGAAGTGAGGCTACATACAGCTGGTTTTTAAAATAAAACTAGGAGCGGGGTGCCAAACCTCATGCACAGAAATATTTTTAATATCTTATTTATTAATCTCAAAGCTTCAAACAAACTTTAAGTCATGTGAATACAGATTTTAGCAGCCTATCCAGAAGTTGACAAACTTGGTATTTAAAAAAATTTATTTAAAAATTGTGAATCATTTTATTTGATGCGGAGATGCTAAAAAATGCAGTAGTACATTCTTTCTATTGGATATGCAAATATGTGCTTTTTTTGACTCTTGGTTTCGTCCAAGTGCATAAAAATACTTACGAAAACAGATATTCCATATTTCTGTAACTTGGCAAAATTCCGAAAAATATTCTTTCTGAAAGTTGCCAAGGTACAGTTGATTTCAAGCGAAGACTTTAAAATACCTCCCACCCACCTATTCTCAAATGCTTTCTAGGCGCCTGACCATAAAGTTTAGGTATCTTGCTGCTTTCCTGCGATAACAGAATCGTGTAGAAGTTTTATGCGTCCCCTCCCTCTTTCTTCTGGTGGAATATTTCAGTTGCGCCCCATGGTCTTCGTAATTACATAATCACGATTTTAATCAGCCACTAAGATGGACATCAAACCTCGCGGCTGCGGTGGGAGAGATGACGGGCGACTCCGGCACGGTGACAGTAGGGAAGTGTCGCTCCGTTTCCTCCAAACCCGTGTCTTCCGCGCGGGTTTCCTTCCCCCATCGGCGCAGTCAGGACCTGTTTCGAAAGAGATTTCCTCTTAGGCTCATCGGGGACGATACACGCGCGCGCACCATCGTCCGCTCTCGTGTTGGTCTCAGTCGCCGGTGTCGGGCAACAACCATTCGGCTCCTCGATAGCGTTCCGGGTTCTGTTAGCGCAATCTTTACTTAGTTTGTCTCTTTTTTTTTTTTTTTTTGTTTGTTTTTTAAATCATTGTTCTCTTCCCTAATCATTATCAGGATCCACTTTGTATCTGGTCAAATCTGGTTGATCATAACGACATGTTAGGTTTGTTTCCTTCCCCCCTAAGGACGCGAAGAAAAGAAGTGGTAAAGGTCGGTTCTTGCGGCGAGAAAGGTCAACTCAGTCTGATAACAGCTCTTCAAAGTCCACCCATTTGTCTTGGCTTCCGATAATTCGAAGACGCAGGTTCAGACCCGCTGGTCTCCGACTGATATTTATCAAATGGAAGCTTTATTATATCATATCAAAAATACATTTGACCGAGTAGCCATAGCCAGTTAAAGCTCTGCATTGCTCTCTCTCTCTCTCTCTCTCTGTGTTAACAACGGTGACATGCTGTAGACATTTCGAGTACAATAGCAAATATATTTTATGCATATTCATGAGCCGCTTCAAGATAAACTAGCGTTTGAAGACCTTGCTAATAGTTGTCAAGAAGCAAGACGAACTGCAATTACTTAGACTAAATACTAGTATCAAGATCCTATCATTCGGTTCGCATCGTCAGAGCATTACACGGTAAGTTTATTTACCCATTTACCATGGGATCTGACAATACCTTACTACGCGAGGAAACGTTTGCTTAAGGGATCTGGTAAGGAAAGACAGCAAAAAAACCCAGGAGTGAAGGTAAATCCGTCA
The DNA here is from genome assembly GCA_018389105.1 of Nautilus pompilius. Classification (NCBI taxonomy): domain Eukaryota; kingdom Metazoa; phylum Mollusca; class Cephalopoda; order Nautilida; family Nautilidae; genus Nautilus; species Nautilus pompilius. Next base: position 428,853 of record JACATO010000677.1, read on the forward strand.
TAATCTAGAGTACGCGGTCCTGACTTAGCGTTCTTATCTTGCTGGGGATATTGACAGACTGGAAGGGGTGCAAAGGCGTTTTACCAAAACGATTTAGGGAAGACGAATCTTGCTTATTTTGCGTGATTAGCAAAAATGAAAACTTCCCAGTGGTGCGCGTCAACGATTGCTTGGATATTTAAATAAGGCTATTTAAAACCTTTGAATGTTAGGGAGCAAGTCCCGATTGTTGTTTATATTGGGGTGTCTTCAGATTACAAAGGGGTCATATTTGGATAAAACTTTTATAAGAGTTATTGTAGGGTGGGACATCTATTGGTGGTGTTTTTGCTTTAGAAAAGAATCCATCGTACGTTCAAAATGCATTGGATGGATTGATTGAAGGATGGACTCTGGAAGACTTCCTGACCTATAGGTAACTGTCACTGACAGTCAGACCTTCTCAGTTGTTTGACAAGTTGCGTTTTTGTACAGATCTATTGTGTGGGTCTCAGAACTATTTTTTCCAGCTTATTTACAACATCATTTTTTAAACATATATCTCTGTTATAACTCCTTCCAACCGCGCTATAATATGTCGCCTAACTTTTCCTTTTTAATTCTATCACATTTATATCTCGCTGCGTGCGTGTGTGTGTGTGTTCTTTATTGTGTACCAAATTTTTAAAAAGAGAAGGCGAAATTAAGAGAAAATAAACGAAAGAAGAATTATTATTATTATTATTATTATTATTATTATTATTATTATTATTATTATTTATCGTTGTCTATTGTTTTTATTATTTAACTTAAAGGTGTATCTCTAAACTTAATCTGATCTTACTACAAGTATATGACACGCATGAAGAGAATCCGCTATAATATGTCGAGTAAAACAAATCATCCGTAGCAATTATGCTGGTACGGATAAAGGTAATAACATTTACATCATACAGAAATCTAAGGGAAAAAAACATAAATTACTGACAGTATATATATTAACCATATACTTTGCTCCGCCATCGAGTGACTTATCTTTTTCTTTTTTAGTTACCAGCATCCGCTTCACATCAAAGTCTTTCTCTCTTTTTTTTTTTTTGATTTCTTGGCACTTCCGGTCTTTAAGGTAAAGGTGTATGCTGTGGCGAATGGTTGATGCTACAACTTATCAAGGGAGAAAAGGTCTTTTCAATGAAACACAACTACTACTATACTGTTTTATTTTTAATATTAGGTGATGCTTGTGATTTTTTTTCCCCTCGAATGTCAGTTCCATCCCGTCGCCCCCCCCAAAAGAATACAAAGGGAGACCGCAGCCATCAAAAATTGTCTGACGGGCGATCAGCGACCGCGCTAAACATTTTATGGGCTGTTAATTCTTAATGCTGTAGTTTTTAAAAGAAATTACAATAACATCTTTATTTTTTAATATTAAAATAATTACCAGTAGCTATATAGATTTTTTTTTTTAAAAAAAAAAAAAAAAGATAGAAGAAGAAGAGGAGCTGCTGGTCGCTTGTGCCCTGGAGCAATCTATCAATATTTGTTCCATGTGCTCACAGGACAAAAGACGAACAGAAGTAGCGGCGCCATACTGGAAGTGGAAGAAAATTATATTGTTCCTGCATTTGTGATGTGAATGGGACAGACGGGATCAATAGGCAAAAACACCGAGTATCATCGAACGTGGAAGGGAGAGAAAGAAAAACGTTCCTTCTACCTCATCCCCTCCCTCCGGTACGCCATTTAGTCCCTGAAAGGCCCGCCACGCGACGCTATAACAACACGCTGGCTAGAAAACAACTGATTAAAAGAGATGGAGAAAATATTTACTTTATTACAATACTTTAAAAAAATAAGTCTCTGTCGTCGTTGTTCGGGCGGAGAGTTTCATAAGGGGCACTCAGCGAACGAGCTAGGCGATTTGTAAATTTCGTATGAAGGATGCGGATGAAATCCACCGGTGCCCGCCTGACACGAGGTGGTGGACGAGTGATGATGGTTCTTTCCGTGCTTCGCGGTAGCGGGCGTCGAGCCGTTTGTTTCCGAATAGGCGTGACAAAGAGAGCAGTCGCAACAAGGGGTGGGGAGGGGGGGGTAACTCTGCAACGGCCAAAAAAAAAAAAAATTCCTTTTAAACGACTCAGTTTTCGAGTACCCATCATCAATTGGTAAAGTAAGTGGTCGCGTCGTAAAAATATCTAGAATATCATTCATATTTAAAATTCGAATGGACACCGTTAAACAATGATGACAACAACAGGAAGTGCGTGACTTTGTTATGCTCTGAAAAACTCTCTCAGAGTTTCAGCATCTTTAGGTTCTCTGGTTCAAGAGACAGGTGGAAATTCCCTAACATCGTACTACTTGTATTTCGAGAATTTTTAAATAAATGTTGTTTGTTTGTTTGTTTGCTTGCTTTTATTTTCTAAAATCCTACTTATATATATATATAGTCGTTTTGCACGTATGTGTCGCGATGTCGCTGACGCGATCGAAGCAGGCTATGGAACTGTGTTCAGACATGTTAGGCCTTGAAGTGTGTATGGGTATTGTTATAAACGATATTCCGAGTCCCACGGTCCCGTTTGTTGTGATGCTAAAACAAATAGGGACAATGATGTGGCCCGAGGCGCAGCCAGCCAGCCTCCCTTTGACTGAGCACCGGCGTGTAGCGGACTTCTCAAATCTACTGACATATTTTTTCTTACAAATGCGTCAACACCGGCTTACACGAACTCCCAGTCGTGGTTACCCTCGGTCCAGCAGAACTAATTAACGGATTAATAATAAACTGTAAATAGTGGTTCGAGGAGATAAAATGTTAACTAAGACAGAACATGCACGGCGTTTTTCGAGGTCGCATATAACCGCAATTTCCCTCTGCCCCCCCTTTTTTTAATACAAAAAGTGGGACGGGAGATTTTTAACTTTCTCTCGCGAAAAGTATTGATTAGTTATCGGTAAGTTTTCGATCTGTCGACGTTCTCGGGTGCACTCGTTGTTGCTTCTGATCCGTCTACATAAAGTCGGCCGCTTAGGGACTATTTACTATTGGCACATGGCTTCACTGTTAACTAGCAATGAAGAACGGCTAGTACGGGTTGGGGAGGATGAGGTAAGTAATACATGTGATAGAGGTTGTAAAAGTTTTGTACTTTAAAAAAAAAAAAAAAGATGGGATTCGGGAAATTGGCTGAGTATTGTTTTCCGTTTAATGGTTGCTAAGAGACTGCTATCGTGGTCTCGAGCTGCGGTAAAAACCATTTCGGAAGAAAATACGAAAGGAACTAAATTTTAAAAAAGAAAAGCAACTTTATACAGCGGTGTATTTTAAAGAAACAAATATGCTTAAAATGTTTAATTATTTGATTTATTTTTATCACTAAACAGTTCTTAAAATTTAGTATTATTTTAAGGAATTGCAAGAAATAGTAGATCACGCCCCATAAAACATTGGTCGTGTCCAAAATGTGGAACGGTCTAAAGGAGATTTTAATTATATGACAGGCTGAAATATTTTTTTTTAAATATTATTTTGCTTAATTATGTTTTTAAATATTTTTCTGGACCGAATCTGTCATTTAATTATTAGTTACAGGTATTTTAGATAATAACTGAAGTAACTATATATATATAACCTTTTCAGCATTCCTTGCATTGCAAAGTTTTCCAACAATACGAATTCCAAATACGATAGCATACTAAGGGAGATAACTGATTTAGGAGGTTTACAAAAAGCGCTCGCATGGAAACTGGGCAGCCAAACGTATAAGTTAGCAAGTACTGATTACTGCAGCATTCTTCGTGTTAGATAAAACTTATTACTGAAAAAAGAAATATATCTTCTTCTTTTCTTGTTCTTTCAGAAGACACCGTTAAATTGGAACTTGCAGGTGCTAAATAAGGTAGGATTGCTATTTTTGTACACTTAGTGACGGAACTGAATGATGATGATGATTATTATTATTATTATTATTATTATTATTATTATTATTATTATTATTATTATTGAAGCTTTATTTATGTTCTTGATAAAGTTTCATAGTTCTTTCACGTTCTGCCAAATACATCTGATAGAAGGTAATGTTAATCTCACTTCGGAGCGAGTATTACCAAGTAATATCTATATAACCTAAACTATGAGCCGATGGAGTATATATAACGTGATGTAAAAAGGGGGGGGCAGAATTATCGACAGTGAAATAGAAAACAATTTAGATTCACTATCAAGTGAAACACGCATATTTAAATAAGAGATAAATGATAGTTTTCCAAATTGGATAATTGATCATTATTTCAAACAAATTATAGCAATGTTTGTTATTGTTGTTTTTCAAATTTGGTCTAACACTACAATAATAATAATAATAATAATAATAATAATAATAATAATAATAATAATAATAATAATAATTCTTTGGTAAAGAATACGTAAAGACACGTGACCTTGTGGCTCTTTTAGCAGTCGGAATTTTAGCAAAATAAACCAATAAAAGGTGGAAAATGCGCAAGAGCAACAAAACGAAATTCAAATTTTTTTTTTGTCCATTTTGGTGACAAGAAAAATTTTCGTGTCCATAAAAAACTGCGGTTTTTATCACATTCTTCGGATTAAACTAAACTTAATAAGCCTACTTAGAAAAATTAACCCTCCGTACACCACATCTGTATTCAGCCTGACTTTTACCCCAGCCTAGAAGCAGGGTTTGGGTTGAACTGCCTGGATGTTTAGCCAACAGGTGCGTGGTGTATACACATATATATTTGTTGTCGCAAAGGATTATAGTAATGAGAAAGCTACTGTGTTTCGCAGACCCCATGGCTCAACCTGAGGTGAGTAATACAGGTTAATGTATAATGGGGAGCAAGTGCACTCCAAGTGATTACATGGGTGGGGGAAGGTTAAAAATGCTTTGTGGTCAAACTTGAAAAAGAAATATTGTTATAGAAAATATAACAGAATATTAAAATAGGAGCGGGATGCAGGGCCGGTGGCGCTACGTTCTGATACTTAGGTTGTCGTTTGTTTTGCTTTTTCTTCCTTACTTACCAGAATCGTCCAGACGGGATAGATGACGTTCGTTGTCCTGTGACAAGGATTCCAGCACAGGCGTCAGTTGGGTTTCTCTGCCCACCTGAAAAACGAAGGTGGAAATCCGCTAGCGCAGACATTAACGTCGAGTCGGTCAGGGTTATTTGAAATCTGGGCGAACATTGGTATCGGGTGAGGAAGCACTGAACAGCGTAATCCAAACGTTTAGAACCGGCACCGCGAAAATACGGTCTTAAAAGAATTAAATGGAAAATCTAAGTCTTCCTGCCAACAGGAGTAAGTGAGTTAAAACAATGTTGTGTACAAGAGGCGGATATAGAGATTCCAAAATGTCTGTGTACCAAAAGAAAATCACAAAAACAGTAAATAAATCGAATATTCTTCGGACTTCAAACTGTACATTTAGGAATCGTATTTTTTCTATGTATTTCTTTAAATTTGTTTTTTTTTTTTTTTCTCCAACCCGTCGCTCCGTCCGTCCGTGTGTGTGTGTAATGGCTAACCGCCACTCCATTCGGACCTACGTGCCCTTTCAGGCTTGGACCTGACCTGAGTTGCAGATGAAAATTAAGTTTGGCAGGTAATCCATGCAGCACTGTATATGTCTTGGACAAGCGCATTTGCAGTCCAAGACAGCTTCGTTGGTGGACTGTCCCAAGACATCGGTCATTCAAGTTCATCACCAGTGGAAACAGGCGATGAAAACGTCTGCTGCGAGGAGAGTTGTGGCTGAAAAACAGGGAGAGGAAGGAGGACAGGGGCGGTTCAGTGCACCCTCAGCCTCGCCTGCCAAGAATGGACTGTAGCAGTAGGCGGCCGTTGCGTAAACCAGACGCTTCGCATGGCAGAAAGTGATCTGGTCTAAGTCACCCCCAGATTTGGAGAAACCACAAGAATCACTCGACCGACCCCTCGTATGTGGTCCTGTGTGTCCAGGCCTCTGGTGATAGAGTCGTGCTTTTGGGGCATGTTTTGCTAGCGTATCCCGAGCTCCTTGGTCCCTTTAGAAGGCGGAATGGACGCCAAAGGTTATCCAAGTATTTCCGATCAATTGCACCCGGTAATGTTTTATGTGTACGCTGACGGGGGGGGGTGCAGCTACTTCCAAACATACAATGGACGCTCCCTCCCTTCCACCGTGCCCACATATTGTATTCATAGTTTGAGGAATACAAGGGAGATTTAGCTTTCTCCAGGGCCAGCACAATTTCCGGATGCATCCATTTGAGCATCTCTGGGATGAACTTGAAAGACGCATTTTCCCCCATCAGGATTCTCTGCTTACCTCGCTCCTTTCATGACGTACGGTATTAATGAATGAATGTGCAAACATCCTTAGGACGGTTTCCAGTACTTCATATATTCTATGCCGAGTCTGGTCTGGGAAAAGGTGGCCCGACCCGTTGTGAGTTCCAATAAAGCGGCCGGCCAGTGCACACGAGCGAAGTGCTGTCTTATGTCTTCTTTTTTTGTTGTTGCGATATTCCTCTGCTGCCGGCTTTATTAAGATATAGTTAAGCATATTCTGTTTATTTGCTGCTTTTTTGTAATTACCGATGGATAACATTATCGAAACATCCGAATTTTTGCTTATCTAAAGGAACATTAGAAAATACATTGTATTATCATTTTAAAATCCATAATGTGCATAAAGTGATACTAGAAGACATCGAAATAAATAAATAAATAGATGATATCTATCTATATATATATATACAGGTGTCGTGTGAAATAATTTATTATTATTTTGTGTCGAAAGCTCATTGTCTTTTAAAAAGCATGACACTTTGACGACATGGAAGAATGAGATTTGTTTGGCGTAAGATTAAAGAACATTACTCCAAATGTCTTGAGGTTTGGTTGCTGTTTAACCTTTTCTGTATTGATGAGAGTCCATTGTGATGTTCATGTACGGACTTTGCTCGGTATAGCTCACATTTAGGACTTCATCAGCCTCTGTTTTATTATTATTATTATTATTATTATTATTATTATTATTATTATTATTATTATATTATTATTATTATTATTATTATTATTATTTGGGATGATTGTCTCATTTGAAAATGGATGCTTTTTCCAATTAGTCTGGGTTTTGATGGAATTAATTGCTTGATGTATAAGAATTTTCTTACATTTAGCAGCAGTTAAATAAAGTGCCATTAAGCTTATAAATATTTCAACTCCGTTCGCGGAGATAAAACCGTAGACTTGAATCGACCCGTCTCCATGCTTTACAGACACTGTGGATTGACTTTTTGTACCATTCTTCTTTGCGCTGTCAAACTGGCGTCGATTGTTTCCAAATAACTCGGATTTTGATTCATCCGTAGACAGGATTCGCTTCCAGCGCTCTTCGTCTCATTGTTAATGATCGGGATTCCTGTTCCATACTTTTAGTTTCTTCTCAGAAATGGTTTTCAAATTGCAGCATGTTTATTCAGGCCGCCATGTGCTATTTCTTACCGTTCTTGAGGTAGCAATTGCACCTATATTTACAACAAGGCCGTTTGCGTCACGAAAGGAACATAATCGCAGATATTTAGCATCACCTTCGGATAAACTTTCTGGCATTTCTATTGTACACAGTTTCAGATAGCCTCTTCAGATTTTTCTTTCCGTACTTTGCGAAACATAGAGTTTAGTAGCAGTTTGTCTCCGTTGAAAAGCAAGTATTTCTTTTCTGGGAGCCCTGTCTGCTTTCAGCCCTCGACTGCCGAAGAAACATAATTACTTAGTTTTAATATCGTTATGTGGTTGTGTAGAGAGAGATTCCTCTCACTGGCCACTTCAGAACCAGTCATGGTTACATGCATAACTGTACAGTGTGTGGTGCGCGCGATCAAATAATGTTTTACAAATTTGCATACATTTTCAGGACATTGCTTCTCTATTATAAATCCTGTTCGCGTCTTATTTTTATGCTTTGATGTAACTAGGATCCTCTTGAGAAAAGCTGGCAGGTAAATCGTCGATTCTTTCACAAAACTGCGCACTGGTTACTATTTAAGGAAAAAAGAACCCGTTAAGTGGTGGTTCAGTTTTAAATGTAGCCTATCAATTTCTACTTAGTCTTTTCTTTCTTTCCTTTATTTGCTTGCTACAGAAATTCATATCCTTTACTCCTTCGCGCTTCTGATTCAGAATGGGACAGACAAGGTGCATTTCCTCGACAGCGAAGCACGATAAGAGACTCGTGGCCAGTCTCTTTAATGCCCTCTTCCGCCGTCGGCTTGACGTCATTGGTTCCCGATCGGCTCTCAGTATTGGATTTGCAACAACAACAAGAAAATTTTTTTAAATGTCTGCATGTCTATTTCAGCTAACTTCTGTCCAACTGCAGCCGCAGTGGGTTAACTAAAAATATTTTACGAAAACTCGTCATCAAAGCTAATTATCTATTCACACGTGCAGAATGTATTTACACCACTTGGTCTGAAGCAAAACTGCCTCCAACTCCAATGATGTACGAGGTCGTGTGTGTGTGTGTGTGTGTGTGTGTGTGTGTGGCCACGCTTCGCACGCGCTGGTTTCGTGCCATCACTTTTGATTCCTTTCGCCGGATTCTGCATCAGCGATGCGGTCAACGGGTTTTTCTGTAGGAATCGGCACTGCGTTTTTTTTTTTTTTCGCCAAGTTTAAAATCTTCCCATCCTCTTTGTTCTCGGTTTGCCTTTCTTTCTCTGAACCGTAGGATCCTGGCTACCGGAGTAGACAGGTCAGTCATTAGTCGGTAGCAGCTCCATCTGGGCGGACGTTCCAGATCACGCGAGGAACTGCAAGGATGAGCCGACTTCAAAATGCAAGCTGCTTCTCTTTCTTTCAGGGCGACACGCCGTGTGTGGGTTAGGGTTCACATGCAGGTAGGGACGGGCTATAAGGGTTTTAACGACCCAATTTGCTCGGCGGATGAGACCCGCAAATAAACGGGCGGTAAGTTAATCGATTGACGAATAGAGATCTGTTGTTGTAAGCGATACCCGTAATGTCGCGATCATTAGCGGCCCTCGTCACCAGCCCAGGTAGTTTTGCAGCGCTCATTACTTAAATCATGTCCCAGTTGTACAGGTTTATTGTTCTGCTAGCTGGCAGTGGGAATCTGATTTCTGCGCTCGCATGTCCTCGCGCATCCAGAGAACACTCGCAGGCAAGTCTGGGTTCATCCGATGTCATGGGAAACGTTGACAGGGTATCTTATTGGCTTCGGCATATGCAGAGTTCTGGCCTCGAATATCCAAACTCGGGAACTCAGATCTTTGCAATGGATTCTCAAACGTTGGAGGGGGGAGACAATGATCGTTGTCTTGTGTGACCAGGTAGAAGACGATTCTTCCTCTTTTCCTTTTTATGGTTTACGAGAACAAAGATCCTTTGATTTCCTTTCTGTACTTCCAGGAGAAACATCTGGCGTGACGTTTACTCCTCTTCTTTTCTTTTTTGAATGTGTTTTAATTTCCGTAATATTACATTTTTTTTTTTTTTCACTAATTTCAAGTAGATTTCATTGCAAGAAAAAAAAATTGCAGGCAGCGATGGTAGCAGTTTGACGTTGTTAGTACTCGAGCTGCTTCCGGGAGCAAGGAGGGCGGCCGTATGTGGTCCTGAGCAACCAGCACCAATTTACATTGCAATCCACAACGCTTCGTCCGTACCGACTGACGCGGCAGTCGCTTACGCCACCGTTGCCGAACTAAAATCTCATTAACTCGCAATGGCGCTGAGATGCCTGACTAACGTCGGCGTCTCATAGCCAAAACGAGCTGATGTCGACCGGAAGTTGTAGAAGCAGCTGTTAGCGAGGATGGAGAGATGGAAAGACGAACGGAATTGATAGCTTCTTTTTTTTTTTCCATTTCTGTCTTCCGTGTGAATCGATGGGGCAGGGAAAGAGGGAGTGGGAGAGAGAGAGATGATGTCAGTACAGGGAGAGAGAGAGAGAGATGATGATGTCAGTACAGGGAGAGAGAGAGATGATGATGTCAGTACAGGGAGAGAGAGAGAGATGATGTCAGTACACGGAAAGAGATATGATGATGTCAGTACAGGGTGAGAGAGAGAGAGAGAGAGATGATGTCAGTACAGGGAGAGAGAGAGAGACGAGTTCGAGTAATTTTTTTTAGATTTAGCCACTTTATTAGAAGCTATAATTAATAAAAAGTTGGATCGTTTTTTTGCCCAAATAACAGCCATGACACGACGTGGTACAAAATCTACAAAGTCTTGGACGGTGTCTTGAGGGTTGTTTCTCCATCACCTCATTGCTGTTGTACGCATGTGCGGAGGCGGGGTAAGGTAAGTAGGGGATCATCACGTGATGGCAACTGCATCTTTTCTGACACTCATATGGATCGAGATCCGTAGGGTTGTGCCGACCACTGGAGACACCTGAAACCTCCATCGCGTTCCTCGAGCTATGAACGCAGTGAGTGGGAACGGCGGGTTTGAGCATTGGCGTCTTAGACGTCCATCAGGGTACACGTGAAGCATCGCTGGATGCACTTGGTCAAAAATGGCGTTTAGGTAAGCTTTGGCAATCCTGCCGTCTAAAGGGACCAGGTAAGCCCTCAAACCGAGGGCTCTGCCACCAGAGGCCTGGACGGTTGGAACCACACAAGAAGAAAGGTCAGGTGATGTGTGTGGTTATCTCCAGGTTTACCTTCCCTCATCTGTACAAAAAACAGATGAAGTCTGACTCGTCAGACCAAACCACCTGTTGCCAATCCTCCTCCGCCCAATGTTTCCCACACGAGGTGGGTTTTTGAGGGGGGTTCTCTTCATGTTTTAACAGCGGTTTTCTTACTACCATAGTCCATCAACTCCGGCTTTCTTCGCAGAGTTCGGCCGGAGATGGGCGTGGACCGTCCCGTATCGAACGTCTCCGCCAGTCCATCCGTCGCTCGACGACGGTTGGATTTTACCACCCTGCGCCTAACCGGCCACAATTCTCCATCACAGCAGACATTTTTCCCTTGCTGATGAACTCGAATGGTCGATACCTTCACCACTCTGGCGCCCACTGCTCGTGCCCTTTTCGAACACTGTGATCTACTTCGCCTCTCCCACATAATTATTGTTCTGACTGCAAATGTCTGCGCCCAAGTGACGTGTAATGCTGCAGGGGCCAGCTATCAAACCTAATCTGTATCTGCAGCTGGGGTCAGACCTAATCTGAAAGGGTACCCAGGTCCTGGCCAGTCAGGGTACCTGCAGGTGCCTGTGGGTCAGGAACCGTAGACTTTCAGATGATTTTTGGTCAGTTTCTACGGGATTTGAACAAATGAAATATACGAGTAACAGTAAAACGTCGGTCTAACCTACTTTAGTGTTCGAAAATAGCGGTTCATATAAAAGGAATGTAATATATATATATATATTCTGTTTAATAAAAGGGTCATAAAATTTTTATAAGTATCTTTTATCCGGTGGTCATAAAAATCGGTAGAATTTCACAGTACTCCGTGGACTGAAGCTGGCGGCTTCGAATAGTTTCTGAGAGGGAGCCGCTTACAGCGAATTCACATCTCATTAGGGAGCGAGGATACCATTTCTTTCTGTCAAGACTGGAGCTACTACTACCACCGCCGCTGCTGGTGTTTTTTTGGGGGGGCAGGTGGGAAACGCGACGGCCGACGTTATTTCTGCTGGGATGAGTCGTGTTCGGGTCTGGAGATCGACGAAGCAGAAGAGGTTGGGTTGACTTCGCGCAGATAGATGCCCCCCCACAACTTGCGTTCCGGGTGGGAAAAGACCGTCAAATGCTATATTTGTCCACGCCGTGGCGCTGCGTCCGTTGCCGTTTTAATCCCGGAAACGCTCTTCATTAACCCTTGTCGCGATGTTTACGACTTTGCCGTACAATCGCGAACGCTGTCGTATTCTCGTCATCCGTTACATTTTAGAGCGGTTTCCACGATTTGTTGACGCAGACTCCTTTAAAAACTCTGGCTCCCTTTATCAATAAAGAATTACCAAAGACTTTCAAACAGCTCCAAATTGTACCTAACTTGGTCCTTTCCTCTTCCATCCAAAGTATTAGTTAAATCTTTCATATTTACGTTTATCCAACGGCGAAATTTGACTGCTTCGATTAAATCTCCTGTTTCGGTGTCTTTCCCTTTTCTGGCAGCCGTCACTATTCCAAATACTAATCTACAGTGTCTTTGTGACTCTCCTGAAAGGGGCAATTCTCCTTCAGATTATTTTAGGGGTTTTATTATTATGCCCTGACTCTAAATAACGCCTTGCCAGTGTGGTACATTCTAAATAGACCTTTTCTCTCTCCCTCTATGGTTCAGTTTTTCTTTTCGTTGAAACCAATTCGCCATCGCCACCATTTTGTAATCGCTGTAATTTAAATGTATCAAGGCTTCTTTCTTGTTCGCTAAAAGCAGATCGGTCACAACGGCTTGCTGGCAAGATCTGCTCCCTGTTCGCGCTGCCGTCGACCGATACCGGCACGCAGTCGGTGTCTGGGCAGCGTCGGTCTTGTGGGAATGTCGTGTTTTTTTTTTTAGTGCCGGCGACTTGGGTTCGGATGCGGTGTATTGTGATTCCCCTCTGCCTTGATACCCAGCTGCTGAAACAAGTTCGGAATCATCGCGCATGACGCCGCAGCAGCTTGTCTGGTTGTCGATGCGAAATACTGCATCGACTAGATAATTATCAGTTGACATAATGTCTCTTATTGCTGTTAACTATTTACCATCTCACAGAATCCATTCACACAAGTAAAGAGATGTGAAATCACGCGGGTTCTTCGCAGCTTGAATCCGCGACTACGCCACCTGCTACTGATCGACTGCCGAAAGTAGTGACCCTGATGATATCTCGGTCACTCGTCCAACCGAAGTTCCACGTGACTCTCTGTGATTGTTACCTTCAGTAGACTTAGCCGGCGTTGCTATATATCAAAGAAGCGATTAATAGACATTAGTGTCATTCAGAAAATTTAATTGTGGAATGTTTGGTACTAGGGGCGGGGAGATGAAGAGAGTGTGCATAATTTGGAAAATAAGAAAAAAAATTTTAAATAATATAAATTACAGAAAATGTTTTAAATTTATGCTTTACCTGATAATTTATTGTTTAAACGGCCTGTCATGTACTTATAAGCTAAGCTTTAAGCAGGAAAAATGAAGAAAATCTCTGAAACGTTTTTGTCCTCGCGATCAAAAAAGGAATTCTTGTCCCCATGAACGAAGACTTCGCCTGACTCGCTCTGGCACTAATAGGATAGTCCAAAGAAGCAAGAGAAGCTCACTGCAACTTCCGGTCCAAGTTCACACCAGGCTGTAATATTTATCAACATTTACCAAAAATCCTCAACGAAACTTCTTCAACATTATTGGACTTTTTTTATGGAGAGCTTTTCTTTTTATAGCGGTGTAAAAATGCTGTTTGCGATTCCACTGTTTCTTCTTTCATCATTCTGCGGGCAAGTGAATGCAGAATGTTGCTGCACCAGGTTCTAACAGGGCAGTCCTAGTTGACGAATGCGCGATATCTGGAGGTAAACCTGTTGTCTCCAACAGACTTTGCTCGTTGTCTTGTGGAAGAAGCACATTACTAATATTCAATGCCGGCAATACGCAAACAGGTAGGCAGAACGGCTGCTTCACTGATTATAATCATCTCCTTAAAAAGTAAATACCTAGGAAAAAGAGTGGGATTAAACGCATAGTATTTCGCTTGTCCAATCACTGGTAATAAAACGAGGCTGTTTTACCTGCAGAAACAAAAGGGATTAGAAATAAAGAGGCAAGTTTTCGTGGCGAACAGATAAGACGATCCTCCTCTTCGCGAAGTTTTCTCACCAGACATCCACAGCTTTTCTCGTGACCTACGATGAAGAGCAGCTGGTGTGAGACAGGGGCTCGGAGTGAGGACAGGGAACATCGGCAAGTACCGCCTCTGTCCTTAGCATTACTGATATCAGTATTATTCGCTTGGACATAATGTAAGCACCACCAGATTTTCTAAGAATCCACTTTTTTATTCTTCCAGAACTACTGCATAATTTGAATGCGTTTCTAACTAAAATATAATTTAATACCACAAAGTACCGATATTTTGGGATGGAATGGAAGACTAAACGATGACATTTATCTTCCGGTATTCTACAACACTTTGTGAAACGGCGCGGAAAAAAAAAAATATAAACTATTTATTAAAAAGTATTGTACAATGAAAAGTTACTTACTGTCATGGAAGCTCTGTCGTGGTATTTAATAACATAACCGAGTGTAAGCTTCCCAGGTACACGCCATTGTCTATCAGTTCCTCACGCTGCTGACATGATGTCCAATACGCTATATATTTTCCGACAATCGTGCAATTCCTTGACTAGTTCAGCAAAATTCTAAACAGGAAGGCTCCTCTTCACCTTACTCCCGATTTGAACCCAATGATGCTCCATCGGGTTCATATCCGGGATGTAGCGGGTCAAACAAGGGGATATTACACCGCGGTTGCTGTTCGGCGAGGACTGGCGTTGCCATCCGTGAGTATTCGTCTAATAGGAAGTCATCGTGTAAATGAGTAACAACAAGCTGAAGAAAGAAACCCTTCGTGCCACCTGCTGGAATTTATGCTTCCGAGCGCAGTAAAAAGACCGACCGACCTTACAGTCAGTCATAAGAGACACCACACATCCGCACGCCTCACAGCAATTTTAAACTCTCGTTTGACTATTGCCACACTGTAGGAGAAGCGAACTTTCATCGAACCAGCGTTCTTCCCTAGTCTACGATCTTAAGTTCTACCGGAAACGCTATTTTTGTCCAATTAAGTCTCACTTGTTTATGTCAATAATGACAACCCTTTTGGACGTTTCACAGAGCGATGGGCGTGCTAACCAGGGTCATTCGTGTTCTGGTGACCCCCCACCCCCGTTGGTTTTCCAGCTGTTTCTCTGCTCATTGACATTGGCGGGCGAAATGTGGCGCATTTCCGGAATAACTGCCGTTCTCTCTCTCTCTCTCTCTCTCTGGGAGTCGTTATAGAGGCAGTGTTTCGTCAACAGTAAAGTGGCGACGGAGTGGGTGCACGCCGATTTCCTCCCGCTGTCTCTGCGGGAAATCACGGGGCTTGTGAGCCGTCACAGGGGTAGTTCTGAGACACGCGACACCCCAGATTTACGTTGCTTCGTCTAGATCCCGGATACCATGCATGTTTGTGGTTTTGTTTTCAAACGTGAACTCACGTACATGGGCCACAAATGGCGCCTGTGGGCTAGAATACATCATAGCATGGACAGGGTTCCACTGGAGCCTGGAACCTTTTAATTTTGGTTAACGTAAAAGGGAAACCTGGCGCACGGTGCTTGCTTGGCTTATGTTCAGATGTGTGTTATCAAACGACGAGCAGTCTGGGGGAGGGGGATGAGAAGGAAACAATAAGTTTTTCTCGCCGTGAATTAAAAAAATAATAATAAAGTATTGCAAATAGTTAACTGAGAGATCGAAGAGAATATTATACGTTGTACTTATCGCAGGATCCGATCTGATTACCAGAGGAAGGGCTTTATTCTATCCGCCCGATTACGCTGTTGTACAAAATACACAGATAATTCTCTGTCTTGTATGTCGAAGAATTTTTTTCTTTTTTCCGTCGGTGAGAGGCCTGCTGCGTCGTCCTTCCTTCCTTTTAGCTAATACTTCAGAGCTATCTGCCGTGGGGACACGCGATGGAAATCGAGCACGGTCTTCGTCTGTTATTTCCAATTCTTGGCGTTGATATCTCTTCTGAAATAGTTTGTTACTTAAATATATTTAGAGTTAAGTCACAATCTCATTTTTTTTTTTATGTGGGAAAAAATATATAAATATCTAGCATTTTTACAAATTCCGGTATTTTTTTTTTTTATAGAACGGCAGCGTTTGCCGAAGAGGTTTAAGGTGGTGTATCATTCCCAGAAACATCTGACGCTGGAGCTGGAGTTTTTAATACTGACTAATACCGCAAACGATCGGAGAGCGCATTAAATACTCGATTTAACTGAGATTTAAAAAAAAAAAAAAAAATTTGTTTTTGTTGTTTTTTCTCTTTTTCTGTTATAGGAGAAATGTTTTATGAAATATGGATTTTAGAAGTTGCTGGCGGGTCTCCGTCAGTGGTCGGAAACATTGCCGATTTGTGTGTGTGTGTACACGCTAATCTCTTACGCTGACAGTCGCGATCTGACAGGTTCCCCACCTTTTCATCACTAACCGAGCGGGAAGTTGATCATTCTCGTGACTCCGCCCCAGGGTTCGGCCAGACGTTGTCTTAAACTCTCTACGCAAGGAAATCGTCCCTTAATTAAGACGGTGCTACAAGCCGGCGTCACTGTTTTAATTTGCTTTATTTTAATGCGTTCGTTTAATTTCTATAAGAATTTAATTAATTTTGTTTTAAAGTAAAAACTTTCACCGGATCGTATCTGCGGTTCATCTTGAGAGACTCGTAATTAGGGGGTTGCCCCGCTGTTCATGCACAGAGAACATGTTTAAAAGAGCACCTGTTTATTCGGGAAAGCATAGTTAGATAGCAGTAGGGTTAATACTTTGGTTGTGCGGTTTTATCTTATGAAAGACAGCAACGTGATGACCAATTGTGGATGAAAACAGCGACTCTGGGGAGAGTCCATGGGAAGTCGGTTTATTGTGGCGTGCACACTTTGGCAGAGACCGCGTGAGGATGACCCACACGGGCTCAATGGGATTCATGTACCCTGGTTTGGCAGACCATGGCAGAAGTACTATGATTTCCTGTCTAGTGGCCCAACTCGCACCCATAACATGAGATATATATATATATATATGACGTCAGTACAGAGAGAGATATGATGTCCGGAGAGAGAGAGAGAGACCGCCGTGTTTTATCGTAGCTTGCAAATGGTTAAATAACAATTCCTCTGCGGATCGGTGCTCTCCAGCCATATACGATCGCTGTCTGAAAACTATGAAAACCTTAATTCATCTGAAGAAAAGGAGAGCTTTGCAAGGCAGGAGCGGATTTGCTAGCATCTGCGATGCCTATGACAGTGGGAAACTAGCATTTCGTTGGCAAGGGTGGTTTTCGTTTTGCAGCTCTTCCGCCGTATCCCGCGCTGCGGAGACAGCGGTTAATGGTTCTCGTGAACATCTGCGAAAGTTCCACCTCATTTGCAGCCGATTGTCGGGGTTCGTTTTCCGCCTTCGTCTTCACAGAACGAAGTGTCCGTTTTGTTGGCTTCCGGGGTGTACGACGCTCGTGAACGGCTGTCTAAAGGAGCGAGGAAATGTTCAGTGCCTGGGAGATTTCTCGCTGGTTCATACCACCTTTCCATTGTCCATCTGTGTGCCCGCTTCCAAAGTCTGTCACAAACAGTAGCCGACGAGCCGGTTAGTTTAATGCTAGATATAGCATCACAGGCTGTCCACTGCCATGAACAAACAGTAACCGACGAGCCGGTTAGTTTAGTGCTACGATTCGGCTCGTTTTTGTGACCGCTGGAGGTAATCCTCCTCTGTAGTTCTCGTTGAACAAGTTCGAAGTTTTTAAGGTTACTTGTGTGTTGTTGTTGTTGTTGTTTTGTTTTTTTCATTTAATGTCACGATAATAATTTTTCCTAAGAAAAATAACTCAAAATATGATAAGGAGAAAGTATATATTTCTCGTCGGGTCGTACGTTCTCGGAACTTCGAAACAGCGGCTGATAAACAGGTGCGACTTTCGTTCATCTATCTACTCTAAATAAATGTTTAATAGTAACAGAGGGATAATAATCGCTAGAAATCAGTAATACGGTAAAGTTTTAAAACGGGGATTTTCCAGTCTGAGTGTGCCTAGTAGTTTGCGTTTTTCAACTGAAAATGAGAAAAAAAATTTACCGGCAAAAGGAAGGGGGTGCGAACGAAGAAATAACGGTCGATAACCGTGTAGGCAAACGAATTAAGGGGGAGGTAAATGTCGCAGCGTCATTTGTCTGAAAAAAAATTTTTTTTTAATTATTATTATTATTATTATTATTATTATTATTATTATTATTATTATTATTATTATTATTATTATTATTATTATTTGGATAATGGAAACATTAATTATTTTCTCCTGCTCAATCTAAATGAACGTGACAGAAAATACGTTTTTCGCTGGCTTGGCGTACACGCAGAGGTTAGATTTTCAGAACCGCGGCTGTGATCGATGAATATTCCGGCTTGTTGGTATATTAAGAGCAGAAAGTGAATAGTATTTTTATTTAAACTTTTTCTTTTCTTTTCCAAAGAATATCAGAACGTATGCTATTGTATATTTTTTTTCCCAAAATAAAGAAGAAGAAAAAAAGTGGCTTGGCATTGTCTCCTGCAACATTTTTTATGGGGGAGATCATCCGAAATCCCGGTTAATGACGCCGTTCTGGGTTGGGCGAGGGGGGTTTTTTTATAAGCTCTCAAAGACGACAGAAGCTTAAATTTTCATTAGATCGAGATGCATTCTGACGTAGTTCCATTCTTTACGGTTCTTAATCGGAGTTTAAGCTTAGCGAGATCCCGGCAGATGTCCGTACCATTAGAGGCGGATGCTTCCCAGCTCATGCGAAATGGAATAAGTGGAGAACTCTGGTGTCGCGGACGGCGAACCGCAGCACGACTACGAGTTCGTTCGCCAGAGACGGCATAATCTCCCATACGGGGTGGTTCGGGAAACTGGGCCCCCGTCGGATAACGGCCGGGGGGGGGGAGATGAGCTCGATCAAAACCGTGGCCGGCAGGCAGTCAGCGTCGAGAAGTACCTACATCACCGCAAATCTCAAGCTTCAGACGTCACGGTGTTTGTTTGTTTGTATTACCTGAAGTAGGAAGACAGGTAGAAGAACTCCTCTGTTGTTGTTCTTTGTTTTACTTTACGATATTGAAACACTTCGTTTTATAACCTTTTTCTTCTTTTAAAAAAAAAAAGGGAAAGTAAACTTTAAATATACAGCTACGACAATTTAAAAAAAAAAAACGTGTTGCTGAATAACGGGGTGGGGGTGAGGAGACAGCGGTGAAGCGATGTTTAACAGCGAGAACCTCAGACGCGAGCCGTGTTGGAGCTTTTCCTACGCGGAGTTCTGCTAATCAGGCGGGGGGATTATCCGTGGCCTGAACTTATTTGTGAACTACGGCAGGCAGCCCCACCTGGCGACCGACGACGAATCAGCGACCTTAACCTTCGCCGATTCTCCAAGCCAGTTCTGCACGAGAACGTTAATTTCCGTCAATTTACTGAAAAAGAAAAAAAAAAAAAAACTTCTTTTTTTTTTTTGATAATTAATTTTTACCATTCTACGAGTGAATATCGAACAACAGTGGGAAAATGTGTACTAGAAATTATCGATATCTGGCTGACGATGAAATGTGACAACCGGATGTGTTGTTGTATCCCTTATATCATGCGTTATTATATAATTATTCTATTCAAAACAGCAGCAGCACAGTTACATTAAGAATTCCTTTTACTTAGCAAAATGAGTTTCGGAAAAAAGAAATTGTATTTCTATTGAGCAAAATCTGGCGATTAGTTTATAATTATTAGTTCGCAGATTAAGGGAGATTGCTTTTTAATCTTTTTAAAATTGGAAATTATTTGAAATTATGTATCATTGTAGTCGTACTTGGCCAGACCATTTAGGAAGCAATTTGACTCTCCAACACTGGAGGCCTTGATTGTGGACATACCAGTGTAATGTTTATATAATCAGTTCACCAGTGCAGACTGTTACGTGACTCTTGGAAAATGCTTACCTGACGAAACATGTTTATGACCTCTTGCTTAAGTAGATAACGATTCACGAGCGAAATGATGCTTTTAAATAGAAGTAGCTATTAAATAAATTATGAATTGAATATAAAGACATATAACAAAAATGAAGCTACACCTTTGCAGATTAACTAACAAAACTTATTTTTTAATTAGTCTTAACTGATAATGAGCGTAAATTCTGGGCAGTTAATGGCATAAAGCTTTATTTAGCGAGTTGGTTTAGGCATTTCACGTCACCTTATTACAATAAATCCCATTTTTAACGAATTGGTTCGGGACCGAATCCATTCCGCATAAAGGGGGTTTTTTGTTAAACAAGTATTCAGAAGTATAAGAATTATACTGAAATACAAAAGAAATGAGAATAATGTTCGAAAATTAAAAAGAAAACAAACAACATAGTCTTGTGTTCTTTTCCTTTATTAACAAATTAGAATATATATGACACTCCTGTGTAATTACAATCAGGATTTTATGCAGTATACATGTTATATTATTGCACAAATATCATTGGTATTAAAGTTAGCTCAAGAAGTATGGTACGTTGACCACGCTTGCACGCGCACATACATACACGGTGCTGTCACATGACACAGCACAGGAAGGCTGTATAAATAGCTGTCTCGAGTTCGGTCATCAGTTTACTTAAAGAAATGGTCGTTCCTCTTGCTGTATATTCCTAGGTTTAACTACGACTCTGTCGAATAAAGTCCGTATCTAGCAAATGGCGTGTACACGTAACACGAGTCGGAGTTCCTGTTTGAGTAACGGGACTCGAAGTGATGTTACTGGCGCCAGGGGGATGCGCGTCTAGACGAAAGATAAATTTTTTTTTTAAAAAAAAATTAATTACTTCTCCTTTGCCTTTTAAGTCATACAGAGTGGTGGTTCTGATTCCGTATTTTCCAGTGAGTTTGTTTGTCATTTCACCTGCAATGAGACAACGTAATGTTTCCACTTTTTTTCAAATATTGTTAGTGAGGCTCATTTCTGTTTTGCTGTAGGCAAATACAGCGTCTTTTTTGGTACTATCGCCACTAAGGCTATGTATGATTCTGGTTGCTTATGGTTTCTCTTTTCCTTTGTATTTTATTCTCTCTCTCTCTCTCCCTCTCTCTGTATTGACATCATCTCTCTCTCTGAACTGACGTCATATCTCTCTGTAGTGACGTCATCTCTCTGAATTGATGTCATATCTCTCTGTAATGACGTCATATCTCTCTGTAATGACGTCATCTCTCTGAATTGATGTCATATCTCTCTCACACACACACTCAAACTAACACGTTTTCATTTTTCCTTTAGAATTTCTGGTGAGAAATATCTGGAATACCAAAATTAGAAAATTAAAGAAAATATAAAATGTCTACAACAGATTTTAAAGAAGCAAGTAAAAGAAAAGCAATTACATTTCGAACAGATTCGTGAATATTTTAAATTCTCTAACAATTTGAATATTTAACCGGTCTTAAAAGTTCACAATTCACTTGTGTTAACCAAGTAGTTGGTGTTCTTGAAGCTTCCACATGTATTCAGTTTGTCTAATTTAATTAATTTTATTTTGTTGCGAATTTTCTCTAATGTTTCCTACTTGTTGTTTTGTTGTTTCTTTAAAATTTTGTGTGAGTGAAAAAAAAAAGTAAATAAATAAGATAAAATTTAGCAAAATTTTCAAATGCTTCCCAAATGGAAATCGTGGCTATTTCAAGAGGACTTTCCATTATTGTCTCTCTCTCTCTCTCTTTTCCATTTCTTTGTTACTTTCTGCCGAACTGATGCTGTTGGAAGCTGCCTGCATTCTGAAATATTCGACAAAAGAAATTTAAAAAAAAAAAAAACTAATTAGGAAAAAAAATAGACGTGAGGACGAGACGAGTGTATTATAAAAAAAAAAAAAAGCAGCAGCAGAAGAAAATCAAAAGAAGTAGATTGAAATGTTTTTCTGAAATAAGATATTTGGGTAGTTAGAACACCTGCTGTACCTTCAATTAAGCCAATCAGTGTTGCTAACTGTGGATGGGTCTTCTGTAATGATTAGACCGGTATTCCGGCTACACGTGCTGCCGACCAAGACATGAAAGCTACCAGGCCGCTCTTCTTCTTTTCCTTTCTTCCTCCTCTTTTTTTTTTTTTTTTTTGTCTGTTGCGAATAACTCCTGACCTGGGTCTGTTTCTATGGTTCTAACTTGTGGTTGGATGTTGTCTTGCTGGGTAACGTTGTATGACGGCTTTCTTTTAAAAGAAAAATTAATCAGACCGAGTATTATTCCTACCTCGTGTCAGGCACATTTCGCAAGGCCATCATAGAAATGCCAAAGACTAACCGACGTTAAAAAATATGTATATAAATATTTCTATTGGAAATATTCTTTACTGCCGATAAGGTTAAGAACCTGACTCTAGATATAAGTAATACCCGATGTAACGTGTTTGAAATTACCTCTGCATGGGAAGACTTCGTGAGAATGTGCACCTTCGTCTTTTTTTCTAGCGGAACTATTGTCATATGTCAAGCTTACAGGTGTGGCCAAAATTATAGTGCATCACCATATGGCTTAAACGCAACATTTACTGTCGTATTGCAATGTTTAACGAATATTTACCATTATAAATCTAATTGAGTAAATATTCTTTCGATATTCACAGAGTCTGTGTAATGGACATCCTGAATGTAGTCTCTTCAGTGTAGAGCTGCCCACTACTGAGTATTAAAGCAGAAAGCTTCAATAAGTGCACGTTTTGAAATATTATTTTGGTGCCTGAACATTGCATCAGTCAGGGAATAATTTACACTTACGCAACAACGACAAAAAATCCGCAGTATTTCGGGTAATGAGAAACTTTTGGCCATTTTACTATATTATCTGGCAGCTGTTACCAGGGCAGCAGATAAACCTATCCGTCTGTCGAGAACTGTTGAGAGAGCAGGATTCCAACAATACAATGCGAACAGAAGCTTTGATATTTTTGTCGTCTTGCGTTCGGAAAAGATGACGGACATCGCGATGTCGAGTTCGCGGCTGTCAGCTGTCCCTGCGAAAACAACTTGGCAATAGAACGAGGGTGGGTGGGAGAGCCCCAAACAAAAAAAAAACCCAGCTCTGCATGCTTCGTTCGTAAAGGTTTTCCCTTTGGTCGTGAGGATACCAGCCGCCATTTTGTTCTGTGATGATCTACGTACGTATTTAATAATAATAATAATAATAATAATAATAATAATAATAATAATAATAATAATAATGTGGTCCTTGTAAGAGATCTGAAACAGAAATAAATAAAACTTTTAGAAGTTTTGGGTGACCTTTTCATACCTTTACTGGAGAATCAGGGAAATTTGAAATTTAAGGTGTGCGCATCGGCCTGATCTGCGTGGAATACTTTTAAAAATTAGCTGTGTGTTAATTCTTTTAGGTACAAAAAAAGGAGAGAGGGGTTGGAAAGGGGCATCGTTCACGGGGACAACAGGGAATAATAATTAATACAATTTCTACGCTCAATGTAAATCTCACAACAACAACAACAACAAAAAACGTTGAAGCTGCCAAAAAGTTTAACTGAAAAACGGTGGTTGGTGAAGGGTTAAAAACGATTGCGTATTTTTTTTTTTTTTTTCAGAGAAGAAACTGATGGAACAAAAGTAGAAATTTTAAATAATTACTGTTCTAGTATTTTTATCTTAGAATACCACTAAGTGTAGCTACCAGTGATGGAGCCCACGCTCACAGAGCAGATCGATACCGATACAGGATCACGACCAGGTTGAAGTCACTTAAGTGCGATCGAGCCGCACAGCCTGATGATAACAGGGTGGCGAGATTACTGAAAGCAACTTTATTCATTAGCCGTCTTGTTTAATTCTTCATTATGAAAAGGTGATCTTCTGTATGGATTTAAAGTAGCAAATTTTATTTAATTTTAAAAAAAAAGGAGTCATCAGAATTATCTTGATAAATATTAGCTGTTGTTTAGGAAACGGTAACCAGGGCTTTCCTCTTTTACCAACGTCAGCTCGCAGGTTCGAGGAACAATTAGCTGATCGTTTCAGCTTCAGTAGTTTGTAGATTTTTTAGAAATTTCTTTATTAAAGACACTTCACAAAATGATATATAATTATAAATATTTCATAGGGTGGTTCTTAGCTTTCATACCAACAAAAAGTCTGGTCCAACAGATTTAGAAATTTTGAAAGACGTCAGTAACTTACCTAATGGTTAAAGTCAAGTGGATATTCTTTGGTACAGATTTTGGTAATATCCTACACGAATCTCTCCATAGTACGCCTTTGTTTCTGTGGAAATGGACGACAACGGGTCGTTTTAACCTTGCATCGTCTTCATCTCAAAATGTCACTTGTGACATGCGCCAGGGTTCAGTTTTGAGGCATTTATCGTTCTTGATTTTCATAAATAATATTGATGGTGTAGCAGTTTGCATCAAACAGGGATATATATATAAGTTATAAGGTGGCTGAGATAACGGCAAGGATTGATGTTAGAAATGAATGGAATGGATTACCAGCTGCACGTGTTGATAGTGGTAGTGTAAACTAGTGTAAGAATTAAACTGATAATCATTTAGCATTTTAAGAGCCTTGTGTAAGTCATGGGGACTTGTTGTTTATTATTTTGGTGTTTTAGATTTTAAAAAAATGTTTTGTTCAGTTAAAAGAAAAAAGTAATACTAAAATAACAGACCAAACTTCATATTGTGTTATGTGGTAAAAAGAAAAGGACATGCAAGCTAAAGACAGAAGAAATATTAATTACAGGCGTACAGCGAGTGCATCAGGGCTGTGTGTTATAACAGGGTGGGGTGCCGCCAGCACGGTGAGCGAACACCGGAACTCCTCGTTTTTGGGGAGTGGTATGGAACCGGAGTGCCCGCACCAGAAGAAATCACACAAGACCGGCCTAGAGGAAGAAGCCAGGAAGGTAGTACGCCAAATCTAGTAGGTTCCTAATCGAACTCGAGCGCTTAGCCTTCGCAGCCCATTTGACCAAACACTAGGCCACCACTCCTGAAGTGGCACCGAGACCTGGAGCCATTTTAGCTAACACTCGGGTAAGGAAATGCGTTCGGCTCTGGACAAAAATCGATTCCTGCCAACAAATATTTGTGATAATTTATTTCACTCGCCCACGGTTCTGCCGCCAAAATCTTTACGAGAAAAAAAAAAAAAAACTGAAAGAATTTAATTGTTTTTACACCGGCTCAATCAAAGTTCTTGGTAAGTGCAGCACACCTCTTTTAGACTAGATCTTTTCTCGAATGTTTAGGGACATCAACATTTAACCCTATCAGCACCCCGTCAGTGCTGGGACCAGTCGCATTTCTTGCTGGACAAAATAGAGGAGACAGAAACATTCGCGATGCAAAATTATTTCCTGATAAATCAAAGATAGATATCCTCAGATCATCTGAGCTTTACCAAGTTAACTTGAATTAAACATTTGACCCCCTCTTGGCTGAAAGGAATGGTTCGGCTTTCTTACGGTTTCCAGCCTTGAACAAAGTTTGTATCGATTATACCTTTTTCAGATTCTTGACTTTTCAAACTTGCTATCATCCGGTGGAAAGACCGGCTCGCAGCCGATCTTCAGATCACACAGAACCACCTATTTCAGGAATAGGAAATAGAAATCAGCAAGAATTAGCGAGGAGACCAACAGGCAAAAGGGATGTCTGAAAACCCGTTTTGTTTTTTTGTTTTTTTTTTGCAACGCTTCCATGATGAAATAGTGCCAGACCTGGGTTACGGATCAGCACAGATTTATACAAAACGCTTCAGTTAATAGAAACAAAACAGAACAACCAGTACAATCAAGGCTGTCTTCACCGATGAAACTATTTTGTGATGTTTTTCGGCCTTTATGCGGCAGTAATTCAAATAAATAAGAAAAGAATGAATGTATTTACCAAACGATGGCTTGGCTCTTGGAGCATAAATTTAAGCATATCTGTCGTAGGTTCGCTCACTGGTTGTTTTCTTCAGCCCGTAAGTAGGTCAGATAATTAGCCACGACGAACAGCAACCTACCGCGGAAAAAGAAATCTTGATTTCGTGGGATCCATTAAAGGAAAATATAGACAGATGCTATTATATTGGGATGTGGAAACCTAGGATTGAACTGAGTGCTTCTGTCTGTGTGTGTGTGTGTGTGTGTGGTACGACGGCGACAAACCGGTGTAGAAACCTGGCCTGGGATAGGCTTGTAAGCCTCAACGATCAACTAATTGAAATGTCACGGTTCTAAAGACAGCCGTAGTGTTTAGTTAAACAATCTTTTAATGGCATTATGATTCGTGGGAAAAGCTTGTAATGGCCTGGCACGGATTATCGTCTTATTGAGTCGCATTCAACCGGGACGGACCGCGAGCTCGCGAGTTCCGCAGTCTTATTTCTCCTAAAAAGGAAAGAGAGAAAAAAAACATGCGACTGGCTTCTTTGCGCCGAGCTAATCCGCTGTGAGTCACGGAAACCACCGAAGTGTCAATCACATCTGGGCGGTTGGCGATGCGAGAAGGGGTGGATGAGGGCCTGAAAAGTAGTGATGGTGGTGGTGGTAATGGTGGGTACATAGCAGTGTAGAAGATGTCAGAACGGCTCATGCTAATTGCGAGATTCCCCGAGTCTATTTACCGCCGATATTAATTGGTGTTTTTATCGGGTCGTGGACGGATCAAGTGACGTATGTAGCGACCTGACATCAGGAAGGTACACTGGTCGCGGGTCTTAATAGTCTGTCGTGAAAGCCGATCGGTATTCAGCTGTCAGACGTTACCGTAATTAACACTAAGCAACACCAGATGGCGCTGGCGGTTCGCCTTGTTACCACTTGCCAAATTGCCAGAACCGTGGAAATCTTATATCTGTTTGTTTGACTTTAAGCGTCCTACTAAAGAGGGGCGCGGGGAAGCCTTACCGGAGGATGCGATTCGTCTAGGCTTGCGCTGCCTTGTTTTCCTTCTCTCTGTTCGCAGACCACCCCAAGGGACCAGAACAAACGCCAGCTGACATTCTAGACGCGGAGAAATGAAAAGCACTTCACATGTCAATGGCGTTTAATTTTCGGAGAGAGTGCTGCAGGAAATAGAAGTTGATTATATCGAAATTTTAATACGTTTATCTTTGTGCTAAAGTACTTGATGCTCACAGGTCTACTCTCCCACCATCTTCATCTGTGTGGACATCTTGAATAACTTCACTTCTCTGTTGAAATTGTGTCCCTCGTTCCTTTCATACGAAAACAATAATAAATAGTTGTACGACGGAAGATGTCTGATGACGTAGAAAACAAACTGAAAATTTTACAGGAATTTTTGTTTTCAGAGAAAATTTTATGTTTGTTGACATTTCTATTAAACATATCGCGCCATGTTAGCAACAGCAAACTCCTTTCTTGTATTAATAATCCAATTTACTCGATTATCGGCAAATATTACCAGGTGAAATAATCCGGATATCCTATTATATTAATAAGTAATCATAAAGACTTTCTTCTGTGGGTTTTTTTTCCCAAATTAATAGATCTGTCAAATAAAATCTAAATACGAAGAATGTCAAAGAAAATTCCACTCTAAAAACAAAAGCCATGTATTGGACCGCTGTTTCGTATCATTCCGTTTTCAAATATCTTGCATCACTCTAGAAATAACAATAATAACAACATCTTTCTTCAAATCCAGGACCACTTCTAATCGAGTCTCTCGCACCTGTTGCCATGATTTATTTTTAGGTCTTTTCGGAAATCACGTGTTTATTTGGTAGATTTCAGATCGTCATATTTCACCATTGAGTACGGGGAAAACTACAAAGCGGTGAGCCATTCAACACTTATAATTATGCAAATTAAGTGGGGTTTTAATTCGACTTCATCATACAGAATTTTAAATTATAGGGCGATGCAAAAATTTCGGCCAAAACCCGGGTGAAAATAGAAAGGCTTAATTGTACCCGGCCGAGTTTCATTTGAACGTTCCTAGCAATTCCGCTTTTGCCTTCTTTCTTGTTTCTCTTCTTCACGCATTGTTACTGATCATTCTTTGGAAACCACGCAGCACAATAGGACGGCCACTGAGGCTGAATAAATTAATTAAAATATGCATAAATTTAACGGATATTTTTCTTCTTAGATCTGTTGCCTTATTTTTGCCCATTACAAATTTAAGCTAACTAATTTAATGGATTCTCTAAGAACATTCCCATATACCGTCGAAAGTTATCTGTTGGGCTACCACCAAAATACGCAAGGTTAAAAGGCGCAATAAACATTATTATATCTGTCTAAAAGATACAAAAAATAATTATTTATTATTATTATTATACCTCAATAATTTATTATCGTTTAGGATTTTCTTTATTCAACAGCTGCATTTTTTGATTTCGGATCAACCTTGACCGATAGGATAAAGATCCACTGGGAATGTGTCAGTCGATAAAGCGCTGATAGTAACTTTTGGGTCTCCTAATCCAAACCACGTTTCGTGCTCTTCTCTTAAAATTCTACGCTGATGACAGATTATTTACAGGTATGAAAAAATGTTGTCTGCCTTCTGTGTTTCTCACCTCCAAGATCGTTAAATAAAGTACCCGGGCGATATACCGTTAGGAAATGTATTAATTTAATGTAAATGTTATCAGACGGCTGTCAACTGTATTTAGAACTTGTTTGTTATAAGTTTGTTTTTTTTTCTGAAAAATAAGCAATTCCATGCAAATTAATCTCCCATTAACGTTTATACTTAGAATTTTTATAAATTTAACTGAATTCTTTGCTTTCGTGCTGATAGCAGAGAAATTCGTTACAGGCATTCGAAAGTTTAAAACCGCTCTAGCCCGTGGTGTATTCTGGGACTTCTGGCCATTTGTAAGAGCGCCGGCCCCACACACACACACACACACACGTCGGTTACCCACCACTTCCAAATTTATGAGCTCCGTCGATGATCCATTTGAGTAACGACAAATTTGCCATTAAGCGTTCTCCAAAGAAGCGTGTTCCACGATAACGAGGAGATTATTTCGCGTTCTAATACATTTAGAAATTCATTCACCTGCAATGAGTAATCGTTAATAGCTCCATTAGATTAAAGTTAAAATTGCGTCTCTCTTTATGTTCGCAATTAATGGCGAGTTTGTTTCGCTTTTCCAGTAAATCACAAAATGCCTGTCGCTAGTTCTTGTCAACACTCGTTAGACTCCGGGATGGACTGAAGCAATAAAAACAATGCATCCTTACTCGGTTTCTCAGCCGCTAGACTTTCTTTCCTAACTTCTCCCCCCCTTTTTTTTTCTTTTTTCTTTCAGATTTTTTGGCAACCATGAAGGGAAGTTTCAGAAATAAATATTTTAACGTGTCATTTAAATAATTTACGTAATAGATTATGTGAGATTTAAATTACTTCCTCTAATTTTCAGTGAAGCCGTTCGCACACTTTAGACCGTACAGATTTATAAACAAATAATAATAATAATAATATAATAATAATAATAATAATAATATAATAATAATAATAATAATAATAATAATAATAATAATAGCGTTTATAACGATGGCGTTGCGTAAGCAAACTACCAGATGTCCATCTTTAACGTAATTAATAAAAAATACTTCGAAGAAAAGGGGGGGATAAAGAATATAATACTGGTGCCTGAAGGTAGATTTTGTGCGAATAATTTTCTTGATTACAGTCGTACAAGTTCTCCATTTTAAAAGTGTCACAAAAATTAGATTAGGTACGGACTCGTGTTACTGATTAACGTTTTCCTTACGTCTAGTTCGGCGCTTAAACGATTTCAATGCACTTCTTTGACAATTGATTTTAAGATTGTCCTTGTGCTTCAGAAATTTATTCAACTCATTTGTGCTGCTTTACCATTTGTTTTGTTGTCCCTGCTTCTTTTTTTTTTTCTAAATTTATAACTTCTGCCAACTCCTCCATCCAACGGATTATTATTTCCTTTCCCGTTAAAGAAGTCTTAGTTCTTTTCGAAGCTCTTAATGCAGTCTGTTACATTTACCCATATTATTCGACATCGACGTTTCTTGTGAGTGTGGTCTTTGTGGTTGATACCAAATCGGGCAATCTTATTTTCATCCTCTGTAAGCTTCTAAGTTGATCGCGTTGACAGATTGTCCAGGTATGAAATAGTTGCAGAGCACCTGACAGTTACAGATTCAACACGCAGAGAGAGAGAGAGAACAAATATGTTCAAAAAAATCTGAACCTAAAAGAGAAAAAGGAGTGGGTTTTGTTGAAGCATTATTAAATTGCATTTGTTGATCCACCGTAAAAGATCCTGCTAAATGTACATGGGACATTTTAATGTTATTAGGGGTAATCCAATGAACTGAAACCGGAAATGGGGGTTCTGAAGCTTGGTCTTCGTTGCCATTAAATTGTCATGTTGCTGCTGATTTCATAGACAGTAAACAGACCGTTGCCGATTTGAAGGAGTGTCAGTCAAGAACTACACCACTCAGGGTGCACATATAAACGAGTAAAGGAGGTTGTTGGTGGATTGTGTAGGCTTGTACCAAGTTAAAAATGCGCAGTGTGTGTGGTTCATTTAGGCAGCAAGAGGATCTGTCGTTTATTAATATACGACCGGAGGGGGGAGGTTTAAACAACAACAAATCGATAGATGAATAAATAAAAGAAGCGAAGTTTTGAGTCTTGCTGGTGAGTATCCGGGAAGAACGATCCGTGATGTATTTCTGGTATCTTAGCGAGACCGCCATCGTTGGTCGGTTGCCGAGCTGGCCGCCGCGTGTTCTTTCCTTACAAAGATGTAATGCCGTTCCTCTTCTGCGACGACATTAAATTGCAACGCCCTCGTTAGGGTCAAGGCTACCAGCAGCAGCAGCAGCAGGTCGGAGCAAGCGAACCATTAAAAACAATCAATACAGGAAACTACACAATTTACAAAAACAAACAAAACAACAACTTTGAACCGCGTGAGTGGTGAACATCAAGGATGATTGATGACATTAAGCAAAAAACAACAACAACAACAATGCCATTTATAGTTTTTAACCTTAAAAGAGTTCTTTAGCTTTAAACCCTTCTTCGCCCGGATTTCGTTTGAACGCGCCTGTCCTTTGTACGATGATTACGTGCGCTAATAGACCGACTGATGCGCGGAACACAGGAAATGTTACTGGTTTGTCTACAGACGCACTCGCAGCCCGTACGTCGTCTTCGAATCCGCCTGCCGACGTCAGCGCATTCAGGGGAGGAAACCCCTCCCCCCCCCAAACCTGGTGTCAGTTTCATTTTTAAAAAGAAAAAAGAACAGGCGGAGGTTGGGTTCACGCCCACCGCGGAAACTCCCCTACCAGATATGTATTCATTGTCTGGATGCGGGAGGAAACTCGCCGGGCCGGCTGATGAAGAAGATCGAGAAGAAACGACGCCAGGGAGGTGACTCCGGCAAAAGCCAGCCGGTTCCGACCGGGATTCTCGAGGTCGGAACCCCTCCGCCGGACCGCCGCGCGCGAGGGGACGATCCGGTCTCGTCCGGCTTTTAGTACTTCCGTGAATAGTAGCTAGGGATCATTCGATTTAAGGTGGTGGTGGGAGAGGAGGGGGGAAGGGGACAAGCACAGGACGACTGCCGTTTTACATAATTCACTCACACTATTTATCACCCTGACGTAATTTCACGATCGACAAACAATTCTAAATACGCATGTTCTCGGTTGTTAATTGATGCTCGTGTGAGGTGTGCGCGCTTTAGATGTGCGGAAATTATCATCTTTTTTTCAACATTTCGGATTATATTGCCAGGCTGAAAGAAAGTTAAACCGTATAGTTGTTCTGCGCGATCACCGGTGGTGCCATCTGCGGGCTGAAAAACAGCATATTTCTGTTTGTTCGTTATTATTTCTCCTTCCCAGAAAGTAATAATATGGTCGTCAGACTTCGCGTAGTTCCATCAGAACTATTCCGCTTTTCCGCCTTGGAGACTTTGGCGCAGGAGAATACTAGATCCTGAAACACGACGACTTTCAATTACAGGGTCTTTCACCGAATATTTCCTCTTCCTCTCGACGTCGCCTCGCGCGAACGGCGTGGGAGGGCGGTCGGCCCCTTTCCGATCGAGTAAGTACTTCTGGCCGACCGGTCCAGATAAGTCGTCTGACCCCGCCCGTGTTTTTGACAAGGTGGGGGGAGTAGACGGTCCGCGCCAGTTAATCCTTCGTTCGGGAACCCGCGATCGTAGGTTTTTAGCCGGCAAGGAGACTTAAATCCTCGCGAAGATACGAGCTGCTGGTTCTGATTGATTGTCGGAGACGGCAGCAGATAATACCTTTTTTTTTTTTTTTAAGACAATCTGGGAATTAAAAAAAATAATAGTCAAATTGTTTTTTTCGAGTCACGATTATTATCCCCACCCTCCTCCTTTTTTATAGGTGGGGGAGTTTCTAGTACAGATCGATCGATAAGGAAGCATTAGCCCTCATTATGGTTTACCGTGTTTCTGAATTTCATTAAATAACGAAGTAGATTTCAGGTTAAGTTTTAAACATATGTTGGACATACGATAAAGGGGGCGTGCGATATCCCAGCATTTGGAACGTTCGCCGGTGGTTCATGTTTAAGTACCTGGGTTCGAATCCCGGTCGGGACCGGTTCCTCGTATGGTTTCTTTTCACTCTTCATACCCAGCCAGCCGCGTGAGTTTCCTCGGGTACCCCTGTCCCTCCCTCCCCCCACATCTAAGAATAAAAGATTTTTAGTAGAGTTTTCCGGGTACGTGTGGCA
The DNA here is from genome assembly GCA_018389105.1 of Nautilus pompilius. Taxonomy (NCBI): domain Eukaryota; kingdom Metazoa; phylum Mollusca; class Cephalopoda; order Nautilida; family Nautilidae; genus Nautilus; species Nautilus pompilius. Next base: position 461,422 of record JACATO010000677.1, read on the forward strand.
GATGTTGCGTAGGTAACTCTCGACTGGCTCACATCCTGACCACCGGCCGGCCACCAGGGCAGATATCTCTCCACACTTTTCGCCTTTAGATGTAAGATGTCCTTAAGTCTAGAAAGTCAGACTGGGTTTAGACGTTGAATACGATAGTTGTTGATATGGACATCTATATCCTTTTTTTATTGTATGCAATATGTGCTCTCGGTGCCATCTTTACCTTGAGGGAACGATTGATCGTACGTTTTGTTAAACGAGTCAGCTAAAATGGTAATAAATATGGAAATATCACGATACTTTTGTAGTGCAAAATATTTTAATTAGCTGACGCCATTTATGTCCTCGGATTCTGCCTTGACCCCCATTCCTACGTAAGGTATGGTTGCACCGTCTACAGAATTGTCCAAGAACCTGCTGGATGTGGTCGACATTCGGATAGCTTTATATCTGACCGATATATCGATCTTGTTTAGAGAAGACGTAACTTGCACGCAGTCTTGTTTGGACCCGGTTGGCCGTCCACGATAACGACTCAGCAGAGACAATGAAAGCGAATCTCACGGTATGAAACCAGCATCTAATTCAATTAGTCCATTTTCTGTTTCGTGGGTTTGCCGCTTCTGCTACCATCGAGATGGTCGGTCTCTCCCTCCCTCTCCTGAGTCAGCGCGGACACAAGAGGGCTGCTGAAGGAGACTTCGTAATTACGGGTTTCTTTCTAGCCACGTCCCCCTCTTTCCGACTCAACCCGGCCTGCAAAGCGTCATTAATGGGCGAAAAACCTGAACATGGCTGAGAGTGGCGATATCGCCACAAAGAGCGGGATAGGAAAGAGAGGAACAACACGAGCCTTTGCCACATGGTCGGCATAATTTATTGTTGTTGCTGTCGTCGTCGTCGTTGCTATCGGCGCAGTGAGCATGCGTCGGAGATGTCGAGTTGATGAGCATCAGTTGGCAGTTCCGCAGCCTTGATCCGCGCAGCACTCGAGCTCACGGATAATTTCGGGCGTAGTCGAGGAAATCTTCCCGTGTCCGTCGCGTATCCGGAAAGGTTGTCCGGGGGGGGGGTGAGCCACTGAGGCCGAGTCCTAGTCTGCTCGCTTCACCGCTTTTTGTAGACTGCGTAAAGAGAGGGAATTAAAGAAGAGAGCAGATGTTGAGATGGAAAAATTAAAAGCTGGTATTTTTGTCTCGTTTATTCGTATTCTCGATTTCTTTTATTGACTTGTCGGCGTCCCTGCGGTCTCGTTACCGCGTTCTCTGCGACACCGGTACTCGCAGCGTATCCCGCTGGTGCAACCTGCCTGAGCCCCCACCCCGGCCCTCAGAACAATGGAAGGAGAGATTCAGCGGTCAGCCAGCGACGGGAATAATTCGTTGTTGAAGAGGATCGCTGGGAGGCTGCTGAGATCGAGGGCCCCGGTGTGGGTTTCCTCCCACATCTGTGGAACAGAGTTACGGTATTGATTTTCCTGGTACATGTGATGGAGGTTTCCGTGGGTGACTCTTCAATGGCTCGCATCCTGACCGGCACCAAGGTAGATTCCCCGCGCCTCCCTCTTCCGGTTCCCTTTCGTTCTCCTTGAGACCTTGAAATCAGGCCAGGGGGGGGGGCCGTAAGGCGAGATTCAGATGAACGCATCCGGCCAGTTCTTCTAAACCCCGTAATAATCAAGCGATCACCGGTATACCTTTAAAGTTGTACTATTCCCTTAAAATCTAATTGCTTTGTTTGTTTGTTTTGGTTTTTTTTTTTTTTTTCAAAATTTTCCGAGATGGTCAGCGCACTGGACCACCTGACCTCCGGTGCTCATGAAAATCCCTCCGCCTACCTTAAGTGCGGCACCACATCAGAAAACTCTTTCACGTGACCTTAATTAACCTCGTCTATTCTCTCTCTCTCTCTCTCTCTCTCTCTCTGTTTTTCGGGGGAAGATATATGAAATTCCGTCGATAGTTCAAAGATAAGTAAATTCACAGACCAGCAGACAGATGTTAAGTTTTATTTTACTCGCATTTACAGAGGCAAACGAACGTTTTAGAACGGTGGCAGGACAAACGTAGAACAGGTGAGAGCAGACACCTTACATAGCGGCGGAGCTTTATGGCGATAAAGTTTAAGATCGCCTTCGCCAACTACTTACATCCGTGGTTTTGTCAGACAACCCTTAGAATATAGTAGACTGTTTTATAACTTCTTTTTTTAAAAAAAAAAAAAAAAAACAGTCTGCAGTGGGTTAAAAAGCCAATTTTAAATCCAGGAAAACGTTGCTCTGGGGGCTGGGGGAGTCGAGGAGTAACTCCCTATATACCGAAACGGACCTGCGCGAGAACTGTCCAGAGACGGTTTGGCGATTTCGAATTGAAGAGCAGACCGACTTCATTTTGCCGACGACTATTTCCGGTGGGCCCCAGAAAATTGGGCCAGGGGCGATCTGGTCTGATGAGTCACGATTTCAGGGGTTTTGATCAGATGGTCAGACTCGCTCGTGGCGAAGATTTAGTGCAGCGTTTCTTCTTCCAGAGTGTACCAAACCGACGATCAAAGTCGGGGGGTGGGACGGGCCCATTATGGCATGGTGGGTGTTTTCCTCAAAAAAAAAAAGGGGGGGGACAGCCACAGGTCGGGCCGTCCCTATTTATAGTATTCGGGGAATAACGGATCGTTTTGTTTGCCTGGACATTTGAACTAATATACTGGTAGTATACTAGACCCATATTCGGAGGGCCCGCTTTCCTCTCAACTGGACCTTTTCACATGGTGGCGACCCGAAATCGGCCGCCATCAACGGGGAGTTATCTCTCAGATCGAAAAGTCCCGGTTTTCAAGTAGCAGGGCTAAAGGTACGCTTTTAATCCAGTTGAGAATTTATGGAATGCTATAGACAAAGCTATTAGAAATTCAGACCATTTGGTCCAAACTACTAAATCGCCCTCTGGCCGATATTTGTCTTGTGGATCCTTGCATGGCCAACTCTCGGGGCGCAATTGGTTTTTATGGTTATGGGGCCGAATACTATCACTTTCTTGATTTGTTTACGTCACGTGATCTTTAGGAAAAAAGGGGTGTTTTAAGTGACAAAATTTTGAACGTGTTTGATTCGAACTTTAACTTCTGTCACTATGGAATTCCGCCATATTATAAGAAAGGCGAGCGTATTAAAATAATTACTACTGATCGTGTTGACGTGAGAGCAAGTGATTGCTCTTCTATCAGTGTAATTCCCATGCCGGAATGTTTATTTGTACTCATTTTAGGTGTGTTCTGCCATTGTTCTTAAACCCTTATCAGCCACTGTACCTGCCACAAACGAACACCGTCATTGCGCGCCCCCTTCACATATTCTGCAATACGTATACAATGATTTATAACCAGTATTTTTAGGATCATCTTTTGCATCGTGTAGAGCTTTTAGAGGCAAACACTGGATTTATCAGATTATCAAAACCCGCTGAAGGGTTTGAAGCATTTACAGGTATCCTTTTAATTTCTAATGTAAATTCGGTATGATTTTCTCATACTCATAATTTTGGAGGCTTTGCAAGGTGAAGAAAACAATTGCAATTTATTTCATATCTTCCCAAGTTACATTGGTTCTGGATATGAGCCATGTTGCTCCGTCTTTCTGTTGATTACAGACGAATATCCCTTGCAGGAGGACATTCCGGAGAATGATACGTAACCAGTACGTTCGTCAGTGGATGCGGAATCTGGTTTGCATCTATACAAAATGCCCGCCAGCCCACTGCTCAAATTCCGCTATGCTTCACAGATTGTTGTAGACATACTGCTGCAAAAAACCTGCCAGCATCTCTCCAGACCTGTATACCCAAAAGACGATGAGAACTTGTGAATGTTTGGCATGTCTGAGAGGAGTCTGAACCTTGAGTGAGGGATTTAAACTCCGCCATATTGGCAGGAAGTGGACCCGTGGTTCTGCTGACGATCTCGGCGCTCCCACGGGTGCTAACCGGATTTATATTGGTTTTTTGGGGGGAGGGGGGTGGTATCTGGGAAGAAGCTGAATGACTTTATTCGTCTCCCAGAATGTGGTCGCTCGAGAGGCGTGGCATGTAGCGTCGTTCTCCCGAGGAGTATGGGAAATAAGTGTCGGTACGGCGGAAGGGGATTATCTTTAAATGGCAGTTTATCTGGCAGAATCGAGGCGTTCTTCGACAAACGCCATTCCGTCTTTCTACTCCGTCATGTTGAAACGATGTCCTCTAGCCAAGCATTTCGGAGCTCTCCGTCGCTACTGGACAGGAAGGAGCCTTTTACGTGAAACGCGGAAGGAGCACGCCCCGTAACCGAGTCACCGGAGATGGCGTCGGACCGACTGTTCGTCGTCTCGTATTTTGTTCCTCGGGAGATGTCAACGAGAAAATAAAAAATAAATAAAAAAAATTAATATACCAGAAGTTGAAGCACAAGGTTATAGTTTGCAAAGGATTTCTGGTACAATTTCGAATGGTAGTTCCTACGGAATAATTTTGCTTTCCTAGCCGTTGCCTAACTTTTATCCGAAAGCCTGAGGCCTCAGTTGACAATCCGGTAGTTCTGTCTCTCCAATACGTGGCTGTTGTGTTATCCCGAGCGCCACATCAGTCATTCTGTCTGAGGATTTTTTCTCTCTTTAAAGCGATTTCTCGTTCACCAACAGTAAACAGAGATGTGATATTAGCTTTGCTTACTTCCCCGGATGAACAGTCACACGGGACGTGTGGTGTCTTTGCTTACCTGACCGCTGTCCCCATCCTTTCTCTAGTCGGTCCGCTGTTCGTACCCGGCCGCCTACTGACTGCCCTGCAGCCTGGCCTGAAATGGTTATCATAGAAGCTGCATTGATCGTGTCTGCCAGCTTCATTTAAGAATGCTTTATTGGCCATCAAACTTATCCCCGAATACTAGGCAATGGTCTGAGAGGAACCGCCGTTGTTAAACACGGGAAGAATTTGCATTGTTTTTGTTGCTCTTTTTAGTGTCGATAACGTAAAAACGAGACAACTTTATGACTTTTTGATCACTGGGTTGTTTGTTTTCATGTTGTCATCTCTTATTTACATTCTCTGGGAATCCACTTTACAGCACTTGCTTGGCTTTTAATCAAATATTGAAAAGGGCTTGCCAACCACCCCCCACTCCTTGCAGCTTCGTTGGAGAGTGTTAATATTTTTATTTAATTAATTCTTTCAATCTCGCAGATGAGACTTCAAGCTAGAAATCACATCGGAATTAGACTCTTGGTGCCGCATCCTAACATGGCTCTGATAACAGAAAAAAATTAGCAAAGTAATTTAACCAACGATGTAAGGAAGAACAAAAATTGTCGGAAGTAATCAGAAGAAAAATGTTACACGTATTTGTTATAAGATTGTACGTTCAATGCGATTGACTATATTTACCCTCACATTGATGCAAGATGGCGTTACCGTGATCACAGACGAACGGTGGTACGAAAATATTGGATTATTTTCTTGCATTTTTTAAAAACTTTTTTAAAATCAATATTCACACGTATGATTTCAATTGAAATAAACCTTTCTCTTTTAACATATAAAATATGGGTGAGTAAAGAAAGATAACTCTTATCGCTTGTCATGAGTGACGTCACAGCTTGAACCTCGTTATGCCATGGTTATTCATTGAGGCCCGAATGAAATGACGTATCGCTGGAATTGATCTAACTTCTCAAAGTGTGGAATCTTGGACTGACAAACGGGACAGTGTTAATCTTCATCAGCCAAATAGGAGAGCAGCTAACCAGGACGGCCAACACTGGTTACAGGTCGAACCAGTGCAATCCACGCACACGGCCTGCAGATGTCGCCAGTACCGTTAGTGCGTCACAGCGTACATACAGCTCAACGTCATTTGCGTGAGCTGAGCGACAGTAGATAGGCGGCTCGACGAAAACACCTACTTATGAGAGCCAGTGTAGAGCGCAGGTCGTCATGGGTCCGCGCAATGATAACATAACTATGACTGGAAATCTGATTTGTTTCCCAGGCGAGTCTCCGTTTCGCCGTCTAGCATGGATGTGGAAAGAGGGCCAGCCAAGCATTTCAGAGGGCCTCTTGGTAGCGATTTGGGACATTGGAAGGACTGGTAGGGCTTTCACCAAGCTACGTCCGGATACATCCACTCGATCATCGCCTTATGCCACGTTTTTTTGTTTTTTTTTTTAACAATGGATTTCGTGGTTCAAGTCGCACCATTAAAAACCATCGCCCTAAGAAGGAGACAGAAGGAGTTTCCATGTAGGTTCTCCACCCACCGTCAGTCCGGGTACCTAGGACCCCTGACTTGAATGCGATTGAACACGTCCGGGATGCGGACCGCGATATCAGAGAAACTATTACTATATTCATGCCACAATGCCAACCAGCTTTTCACGAGACACCTGGAAAAGCTGCAGTCGTTGATTTCGTGATGTCTGCCACTCTGTTAGACTCATACAGGCCGCAATAAAGAATACTGTACTTCAGGTGCCCGTGTGATTCTGGCAGGCCTCTGTATCTAGGTATCTATGAAATCAACTATGGTATCATCGTTTGCTTAATTGGTGCTATTCCAGCTATTATATATTTAAATATGTGCGTTTATTCTTTCCTACTTTTAAAGTTAACAATAGTTTGTTTTTATTCGATTATCTGCTGCAGTGACCACACAATGCTATCTGAAACCAAGGGCGATAATTTAATACTAAATTTTCTTACGGGTTAGTACTGAACCAACTCGTACTGCAGTATGTGCAAGTTAATTAAATTTTGCTCCCTCGAGTTGCGTTGAAAGGTTTAAAAAAGAAGGGGAAAACCGTCGGTAGAGCCCAAGGAGGAAATGTGATTTAATTTTCAAACCGTTACAAATCAATAACGACTCGAAGAGGAAGAAGGAAAAAAAATGTCAGGTCAATTTCACAGCCTGGCTGATATCTAGTTGTTGGTACGGATGAAAAACAATCGATACTACAGCGAATTTATCGGCACGGAAAGAGCAGGTATGGCGTGAACTATAGTAATTGAAGAGACTACCACTGCTGCTGCTAAAACTACGAGTTTCTCTTAAGTGGGAAAAACGAAACAAAAACTTATCGGCCTACGGTACCACGAGCGGTTTATTTGATTTTTCTTTTTCTCTGAACTGTTCCTCTAACATCAGGTACGAGCCATTTAGAGTTAGTCCTACCTTCGATTACCCACGAGCAGCGAAATGTTTCGGCGTGTGTATGTGTTTGCGTGTGTGTTTTTATAACAACTTTTTAATTTATAATTGTGAAAACTAATACATTTTAATATTGAAGACAGAGAAGATATAAAAAGCAGACAAAAACGCACTCATTTAAATAGTTACGAGGTAAGGTGGTAACAAAGTCTCTCACCCACACACACACACTCTCTCTCTCTCTCTCTCTCACGCACGCACCTTTTTTCGGATCCAACACTAACGAAAACTGCTTCTGAGTCTCTTTTATCTTTATTGCCACTACTTCAGCTATACAACAACTTCAGTACTTCTCTTTCTTTTTATTAGGTTGGCTTTTATAGTAAACGAATTTTAATGCGGCAAAAACAGTTACCGAGATGATCCCATAGATGTAATTTTAATTCGCTTACCTAAAATCCATTCCAGCAATCTTATTTAATTTACATTAAATTCTGTGAACATTTACACATTGCCACGCAATGAAATTGTATTTGTATAATTAAAAGAAGAATAGTTGAAAGAGCCTCAAAATAACCGAGCCCAGATCTTACAAGTGTTTACTTGTTCTCCTGTGCTCCGAGAGTTTATGCTAGTTAATAAGGTGGTGCATTTCTTGTTTCTTCTATTTTTTTTTTTTTTTTGTAACATTTAGATATGGTGACAAATTATCTTTCCCTGATCGTGCGGGCTATCTGGCGACTATTGTGGTGTGTGTGTGTGTGTACGGACGAATCTGTGGGTTGTTCACGCTGCCTGTCTGTCTCCTTGGTTAGCGGATCGGAGTAGCCTGCGAGCTCGTAGAGTTAAAGGATAATGACTTTTTTTTTTTAAAATAGACTCGATGGAAAGCACCAAACATATTTACAAAGCGCTTGATTTCCTTAAAAATTTATTCTAATTCGTTTCTATGGAAACGAAAGCAAGCAAGAAAAAAATACGAGAATAAAAGCAAATTAAGTAAATGCTGGCAGCTTGAAAGATAACTGGTTCCATTGAAGTGCGCCAGCTCTTTGCATTGCTGATTTATTTGCCTGTAAAGAACGGCTTTATACAAAAGCAGGATGGGACCTGAAGGCTGAGAATGAACGCGTGTGCACATGTTTTTAACCCCTCTCTCTCTCTCTCTCTCTTCTCCTCTCTCTCTCTCTCCCTCTCTCTCTGTATTGACGTCATTTCTTTTCTCCCTGTACTGACGTCATCTCTGTATTCACACCATCTCTCTCTCTCTCTCTCTCTCTCCCTCTCTCTCTCTCTCTGTATTGACGTCATTTCTCCCTGTACTGACGTCATCTCTGTATTCACACCATCTCTCTCTCTCTCTCTCTCTCTCCCTCTCTCTCTCGCTCTCTCTCTCTCCTCTCTGTATTGACGTCATTTCTCCCTGTACTGACGTCATCTCTGTATTCACACCATCTCTCTCTCTCTCCCTCTCTCTCTCTCTCTCTCTCGCTCTCTCTCTCTCTCGCTCTCGTGTTATTTGGCATCATTGTCTTGGAGACATTTTTCCTAAGTATTCTTTGCAATAGTGACAGCCTCATACGAATCATATGAAGGCAAATTAGAAACTTGTAAAAGTATAATAAATGTTACAAGATCAGAGTAAAATAAAAACAAATTATCACTGCTCGATAGCAGGTAGAATATGTTAAGTGGACGGGAATTAGGGCCTTACCCGTGCAAATACGCACGTCTTAGTAAAAGTCTTGGACGTGCACCTTACGGTGTGCAATTTTTTGTGTGTAACCCTCCACCAACAGCGATGCACTTCAGACACCTTAAAGCGCGCGCGAAAAAAATCTCTCACTTTACCAAAATCATGAAACCAAAAGTTTTTTTTTTTGTTGTTGTTTTCTAAATGTAGTTTACACCGATTCTTACTCTTAAAGCTTGAATTTATTTGTGTAGTTTTTTGTATACTCCACGTTTAAATGTCCCGTCATAAAATCTTGAAATTCAGTAACGTATTGACTGAGATCCTCTCTTTTTACGATCTGGCCCTGACTTACCTTCCCAGACACTTTGTCATCCATTTTCGCGGTTTTTGATGACGTAACTTTGAAACACGCGCGAACGTATCGTGCTGTGTGCATGTCTAGTTTCAGGACTTAGCTGACTGGCTAGAAATGAAATAAATCTGACTTTTTACTTAATAATTTTACTTTTTTATTCTTTATGAACTATTGATACGTAAATAAGAATTACTTTTTTAAGTAAGTATTTAATGTTTCTTTACTACAATTATGCTTTCATGAAAATCTCTTTTTAAAAATGTATTTCTCGTCACCCTATTTACTTAAACGTTCTTTTATATTGGTAACAATAATTTACATTGAAATGTAATATCCCTTTTCGTTTTACTGAGTTTTGGTTCCCGATGCCCATATCTGCTTCCGGATCTTGTATTAGTAGAAAATTGCTTGCCTGTCTTGTCTTTAAATCCCAGCAGATGAAATATACATTAATGATGTAAATTTAGTCACTTTGAAAAGAGATTCTAGCTGGAACTATCATTACATACATATATAGAAATTACTGACCGTGAACACAAAGACAAAATAATGTAAAACCAAAAAGAGAAAAAAAAAGTTTTAACTTAAAAAATAATGTTAACCCCAACACTACCACTAGATCGAACGTCTTCGGCAATTTTGCGATGTTTCAGTCAGTGCAGATTCTTTGAATTGTGGAATCCTTTCTTGAGTTGCGTCACTATTGACTGGAAAAGCGCGGGGTAAGTCAGCATAAAGATCCGACTGTTTTAGAACAAGGTAGAAATTAGATGTAAATTAATGTTCTTAAATAGAAGTTATGCACAGGTGAGATTCTCCGTGGTTTCAACTTTGACTACGGCAACCGCCACCTGGCAAATCATCGAGGGAATACGGTCAGAAATTGAACAATAGGTTATCGCCCTTGCTTCGTCAATTGTTAGATGGCGGCTAGCGCATTCACCAGCTAATACCGCGGAGAAAATTCGTGTACATAAACGAATTCTACATATTAAACACACAATAACAGTATTTTCGCCTTAGTTTTCCATTAATTAGTTTTTGACGAATGTATTTTTGTTTGATATATTAACACCGAACGATACCACGCTTTTAATAACTATGTTCAAGACTCAAAACGTTATCTTTATATGACGTTTCCTATTTCATATGTAGTCGCATGTAAATACAGTGTAAAGACGCGGTCTTTTAGTTCCTTCTGTTAGTCATTAAAGATGAAGTAGAAATGACTTTATTCCAGTGTAAATAACAATAAAACAAAGACTGTACCCTGGCGAAATCTCTTACTTTGTGGACATCTTTGATCTGCCTCCTCAAGTCCTAATAACTCCTTCACGTTTCTCTCGTGCGTTTTCTCGCTGCTGATGTTATATTCTCTTTCTACTCATCATCTTTTTCCCCCGTTTTATTTTCTAGTTCTAGTTTGTCTGGTTGTCGGTTCACACGTTCTGGATTTATATTCCGAATCCCTGCTGGTAAATATCGTCGTGGTTAGTTTTATTTCATTAAACAAAGGAACCATATTATTCAGATCCGTCATTGCATAAGTTCACAAAATAAGGTGATCAATAAAAATCAAAAAAGGGAATATGAAAAAAAAAAAAATAAAAGACCTGGCTCGATCCAGTGATGTTCTTTCTTTCTTCTGAAGGAACTCAAACATTTTGCAGTTTAAAACCAACAGATTTTTCTCTTTTAGTAAAAGAAGTTGCTTCCTTATGAAATACATACATCTTCACACTAAAATATTTATATCATAAGTAAATCGATCCTATTGGGTCGTTACCAAAGTTTTGCCGGTTTTTTAACCGCAACAATGAAACTTCGTGTCGTTGCTGAATGTAAAGTTTATCAATCAAAGTCAGTTCTATTACAATCAATACTCTTCTGCCAATGAGTTACAGGCGCATTGATACCATTTTGGAAAAAATCTGGATTTCTGGAGTCGATAAACTGTTGGAAGGCAGTTTCAATTTCTGCTGGTTGGAGAATGATTTCATACGGAGGAAGCTGTCGAGGAGTTTGAAAAGGTGGTAGTCTGTGGGAGAAAGGTTTGGTGAATAGATTGGATGAGGGAGAACTTCGTATCCAAACGTGTTCAGTTTCTGAAGAGTCACACGAGCATTGTCGTGGAGCAGGATTGGGCCTCTTCGATTCATCGATACCAGCCGTCATTGGGAGAGTTTCTGATGAACAACGTTTAATTCACGACAGTATCTTTCAGCTGTGATGGTTTCGCCAGGTTTCAAAAGGTTATAATGGTTGACATCAGTTGCAATCCGCCAGCCAGTAACCATGACCTTCTTTGGGTGGAGACTGGGTTTTGGAATGTGGCTAGGCGTCTTGTCTCTGTCGAGTTACTGCGCTGATCGTTTGCGATTGTCGTAAAGGATCCATTTTTCATCACACATAATGATTCGGTCAAGAAATGGGTCGTTTTTTATTTCTTATGACAAGCGAAGAGCAGATCTCCAATCGACGATTTTGTTGTTCATTCAACTAGTGAGGCACCTACATGTTAAGCCTTTTCACCTTGCTGATTGCGTCACTATGCCGGGGAAACAGTTTCAGTGCTAATCTCGAGCTCTCGGGCAATTTCTTGCACTGTTTTTCTTGGATCGGCTTCAACTGAAGCTTTCAGACCGTCGTCATCACAGCTGGAAGGACGTCCGCTACGTTCCTTATCTTCGAACCTCACACCTCCTAATCGAAACTTTGCAAACCACCGTTGCACTGTGCGCTCATTCGCTGTCCTCGCCCTATGCCTGCTTAATGTTACGAATCGCCTCGCTTGCTCTGTGGCCTGGTTTGAACTCGTGAAGCAAAATAGCACGAAAAACGTCTCTATCCATGCTTCTCTCGGAACCCTGAAACAAATATCCATTTTATGATTTTTAAAAAGCTAGTTTTGCATAATGTATGCCAGAGCACACACTATCAAACGATGTATAACTTATTTACTTACACCTTCACATACAGACAAAAATTGAACCTCAAATTAAAATATAAAAACCGACAAAACGTTTGTAACGACCTTATATAAGACGCCTAAAACGCGAGGATGTTAATATACTTCTGTTTACGAAGGACGAATGCTCTCTCGAGAAACTGTCTGCAAATAATCAGCATATAATTCGCCTCTATTTTATAAATAAATTTTTAAAATGTTTGTTGACTTTCTACCAAATTAATTGGTGTTTGTCAGAAACCATTTTTGTATTACTTGACATACGTTAGCAATCCTCTCGTTAATAACCAATTAAAAAACATTTTTGTCTTACTTGACATACGTTAGCAATCCTCTCGTTAATAACCAATTTAAAACAATCTTTGTCTTGATATACGTTAGTACTGCCAAAATACCTTTGAACATGTAACCTCTTATTCTCGTAAAGTTTCATCACGGTAAAGTCACGCTGTCATGTCACGTGTCATTCGACGTCACATTTAATTACGAAGTTTTCTTTTACTGTAATTATGAGAATTTGTTGCATCTTTAAACTGGAAAACATCGTTGAAAGTTACTGCCACAGTAACTAAAACGGAGATATGCCATAGTTATCCTGATTGTACAGAGGTAACCAGTATGGGAGCATAAAAGTGTCGTGCTCAAGCAAAGGGCTCACATATTTTTTTCTGTAATAATGTATTGTGTATGTGTCACATACGTCTCTTAGTTGTAGTTACCCATTGGTTGTGCATATCTTAGGTGTATTTCCATAATCACTTTCAATACTGTGTCGGTGGTTGTTTGTTTAAATTAATTTTTTTTAAATTATGTTCTCTCTCTCTCTCTCTCTCTCTCTCTCTCCTCTCTCTCTCTCTCTCTCTCTCTCTCTCTCTCTCTCTCTCTCTCTCTCTCTCTCTCTCAATTAAGTCTCAGTTTTGTTTTTCTTTTCAAGATATAAAATAACCAAATTCTGCTCTTTAAGAAAGTCTGCGGAAATAAGACTTCCAGTCCGCTCGATCAGAGAAGGTAAATAGCGAATTCGCTGGTGGTACGGCACGTGGCTAACTTATGTTGAGCGTCAGCTTATTGTGGGACCCAAGACACTGCCAACCGGACGGCGAACGGGCACCGGAAACGGTGGCCGGTATGAAAGTACCCGACGTACGGTACTTCGACTGCCTAATAAGTTTTCTGATTAGTAGTGTAAGGAACCCCCCACCCCCGAAGGGGGGGTGGATGGGACCACGCAGAACCGGGTTGCAGAGAAAACTTAGATTGCCTTGAAGTCTCTCACAAAGCAGGAAGACGGCGAACAGGGGCTGCAGACGACCAATGAATAGCTTCGATTCGTGTTTTGTTGTTGTTGTTGTTGTTGATTATTTAGATTTCCAGTGGCTGCTATCTGGTGCGATAGCTGAATTTTCCTATTTGCAAAAAGAGTGGATGGAGAACGAGATCTAGCAATAGTTTTATAATTAGTTTTCTCTGGGTTTTACCAGCCAAAAGTGGATGATGAAATCCGTTTTTGCACCTGTAGTATCATCGTTGCCTTGCAGACGACAGGAGCGGGAGGGGTGGAGCTCATTTACTCTTCCGCTTTGGAGTTTTTCGAACAGCAGCCGAGTTCGTTCACCGACCGTGGACTTGTATTCAGCTCGTCTACTCTCTTCCTCGCTTCAAGCGGCAGAAATTATTTCTCTTTGTTTGGTTTTCTGGCCACCGTGTCTTCCTCAGTTCTCATTACCGCCGCCATTACTCACCCGCGCGACAAGCGCACCAGCCAGTCTGGGCGCTGAAAGATCAGCGAAACTCATGACTTCCTCTTCAGGGGGGGGGGAGATTTAGAGTTTTTGAATAAAGAGCAGATTCTTTCTTTTCCTTCTTCTTCTGTCTACTTCTTCTTTGCGAGAAACTCTGGCGACGAAGGCTGTTTCCAGAATATGCATCTACCATTGGCGGAGGCCAAAGAAATGCTGCTGTCTGACTCCTCACTTGACAGGAGGGATGATGCGTTGTCGAGGGGCATCTCAAGAATACGGTCCCCTGCAAGAAGATAATCTGAATGCAAGGTCTCTTGACTTTACCACGTACTTCTAACTCTGCTTTCTTGCAAAAGAACAACAACAGAACTCGGCAAAGCAGTGCCGAAGACGTTCAGTACTGAGGAAAACACGACTTTTGATTCTCATCTCTTCTAATCTTTCGCACCCGAAGAATTTCTGCCGGGGGGTTGTGATAAATCGGTGACGCAGACAGATGCAGGTAACTCTGCATCCACGTCAGGACCCAAGTGGTCCGTAGTTGTCACGTGGATTAGATCACTTTTCCTGACCGTGTACTGCCGCGATCTGGTGCGGTGTAGCCGTTACGGTTGCGTTGCGATAGTTGTTAGGTAGGGACCGGTAGAGAAATTCCCGATGAATTACAGCAAAAAAATGTATGACCGTAACTCGTCCGCTCCATCTAGTGTTTGAAAAAGTCCTTAGTTTGAAATAGTTCCTACCGATCAAGCACATTTTCACAATGTAACCGGCGGTTTGTCACGGCGACGCATGTCCATTTCTCTGGGTGTTTTTGTAAGATTTAATTTTCTCCAGTTTCGCGTCCAAGACTCGGGCGGATCGCGTGCACACGACGGTGACTGGTGTAGGATATTCTTTTGCGCTCTCTGTATCCACCGAACACGAAGGGAGATAATACGAAAACGACAGATCCCTTGCGAAAGTCGTTCTTCTGTGAATGATGTCTTCAGTACATGACGTGGTCGCAATTGCGTGCACTCAGGCGTGCACAAAGGGCTCCGAATTAACCGTACAAGACCGGTGGACGGTGTCTCGACGCGGACGGCGAGATCACGTACGTCAACCTGTCGAGAAGACGGGCGGGCGATGCGTTTAAAAATTTAAATTTGAAAACTTTTGGTTGGGCGATAACTAAGGGTAAAATCATTCTTGTTAATTGGAAGAAAATTTGATTTAGCACGCAGGATTAAAAAAAAAACAACAACAACAACAAAAGGATGAAGCAGAAAAATATGAGATTTGCTCGGTTGAACGATCAAAGGGAGGGAATCTAGCGAAACGAAGAGACTATAATCAAGAAACGAATCTTTTCAGAGGAAGAGAAAAATTAACTTTATTCTTCGCGCTCATGTCATTGTATCGGGTTTTTAAATTAATAATAATGAGAGATCGGCGGTGTGAAAGACAAGAGGGACACGGAGAAAATGCAGTGTGTGCCTTTGAAATAGACTTATGATCCCTAAATCAAAGTGTTGTATGGCGACTAGGAGTCGACCGAACGCATGGGTGGATGCTTACGTCGAACCTTTGATCGTCGTGGGGTTGGTATGATTTAAAGGATTCCAAACGGATTCTTTGATATTTAGACGGCTATTTTGTTTGTAAACATTTTTTTTTTAAATTAATTTGTTGTAAATTACATACTTTAAGATATATTAAAACATTTTGGTTTCTAAATCTTTTTAAAAATAGTTATTGTTATTTTCCAGATCGATCCCATTCGAGTACTTTTCTCGCTGCACTACAAACCCAGGAAGCCAGGTAGGTTTGGTTTGTAATTAAACATTTAATTTGCTTTTGTCCTTTGTGTTTGTTTAATAAAATCACAGGTGGACCGATCTATACGACGTCGGATGAAGATCCCGTTGCAGCAACCGGTTTTGCAGGCGGTCTCGGATTTGGTAACCGCCGGTGTTAAGTTGGATCGATTGCTATTTGTTTCTTCCTCCCCAAAGTTTTTTGAAGTGTAAGTGAACTTTAAAAGGGTGGGTCAAACAGCAATATCTACACGCTACATTACAGGTGCAGCAATTGTTGTCTTGACTATATTATAGCACAAGAGTACAATAGGGTCTAGATGATTGACTTGATGGATTACAGGAAGGAAGAACAAGAGATTATGCAGTCGAATTATCGTTCGTCTTAGCGACGGACTAGATGTGCTCTCGAGTATTTGCTTTGTTTTGCTCTAACGGAAAGTCGTAGTTTCCCCGAGAGGGGCCTGTGCCAGGCAGCATCTACGCCTGGGATGGGCTGGCTGCAAGTAAACTTCATGCCGGTTTCCGTAGAACAGATAGAGAAAAACAGGGGACGGGCTTCATGTCCGGGTGCGTGTTTGTGGTTGGTGACGATTAGAACGCGTTGACAAGCGAAAACGTCGCCGTTGGCGTGGAAAAACGGATTGTATGTCGACAGTGGATGTTGGATATCCTATCCTGGAAGCTTCTGGGTTTTGAAGGGGCACAAACGTCTCCTGGATGGGAAAGACACCAACCTCCTTAAGACTCAAAGGGTAGAAAGTAGCGTACATTTAAAATTTAAAGCGGAATAAATAAAGTAAAATAAGTGTCGCAAAAATAAGTTTGAACCGCGAGTGTCGGGTTTCTGGTTTTTAACCGTAATCCGGAATCGGTGGAAGGAAACGGGCGAGAGATCCTTACAACATTCAAAGGAGTTTAGAGTCAGGATGTAAAAAAAAAAAAAAAAAATCCCATAATGAACGTTGTCGTCATCCCTCAGGTCTTGTCTCAAGGTTTTGGGAAAATGCCTTTGCGTATATTATAAATATATTTAGGTTTTTTTTAATCATTTGTTACCATTGATGACTGAATCGCTCAACTGATGGTCAGGATAGCATTCTAAGTTAATTAATTTACTTTCTCAGACTAGGGAATTGTATTTATTCCATGTTTGGGTTCTGAGATTACTTTAATGTGTTGGACTCACTGTTGAAGGATGTACAGTTTTATGTTAGATTATTGTTTTTTTAATATTCACCTTCTTCGGCTAACATTGACGTCATTTCCGTTATAATGCCACATTATCGCCCTTTACCAGCCAGCAGCAGGGTGGCGCCAGAATTAATTAAAAACTGCACATAAACTATTGTTATATTTAAAAAAAAAAAAACAACTCGTTATACAGCCCGACTCGTCGTCAGCCGACTAGAGCAGCCTTGGTTCCAGACTCTGTTGAAAGACGGGTCTGTAAATCGTCCCTCTCATTTCATCCATTTTTGTCGTTTTATTCCCAGGGCCCTGACAAAGAGTTCGAGATTTTTTCCGGAGGTTACTTTAATAACTGTTTTATTAATTCTTTAGAAAATATGCCTGAGCAGCCGAACCGTCATTCTCTCCTTCTGTACATCTCGTTTCTTCTCTTTTTCAATCATTGTTTAGTTTCCCTTCCTTTGTCTTTTAAATAATGGCTTCCTTTAAATTATTAATCACATAATTTTTATTATTTAGCTTGATTTTGAGTCGCTAAAGATTATTTCGTCGTCTTCTAGAACCTGGAGTGTTTCTCGGGTATAGAACCGGCCTCTACGAGTTCTAGAAGCTCTGTTGTTTTGGTGTAAATCGAGTCAAGATCGGACTCTCAAGTATCCGAGGAGCAGCCGACACCAAACTGGGCCCCAGAACTCCCTGTTCCCGAGGAGGGTTCTGTGTGTATTTGTGTGTGTGTTATCTCTTCTGGTGTTCCATGGAAGGGTGGGGTTCCTCGCACTTAATCACGGAGCAGCCGATAGAAAAAATATATACCCAAAGCGCTTATCACGGCGAAAGCTTACAGACAGACAAACGGTCGACATGACGACAGACAGACAGCCCTAGCGAGAGAGAAGTTCGAGAACAGTTTCAGCGACTCACCGACTGGGGGCGCGCGTGTGAGATGCTTGCTCGTCGATCAACAGGCACTGGTCATAAGTGCAGATCGACGACGCCCTGAAAGATATATATATATATATATGTCGATTCTCCGTCGCTTGCTATGTCTCAAGCATCTTCCTCCTTCCGTCTATCTTTTGCTTCCGGAGCCCGGCTGCGGTAGAATCCCGTGTAATGAGTCGCCACTTAGTGCCAAGAGGTAGACTCGAGTTGATCGGAAGTATGACTAACCCTGCTTCTCTCTCTCTCTCTCTCTCTCTCTCTCTCTCTCTCTCTCTCTCTCTCTCTCTCTCTCTCTCTCTCCCCCTCCCCCGTCGCGAACTATCTATCGCAAGCGTTGGGTTAATTGGCGGACTTGGTTGGTTAAGTTTGTCCTAGAAGATCCCGCAGCACTAACTTGCACCCCAGGGCATCAACCAATAGTTAGAGAAATGTTGTGCTTTGGTCCAACTCCCAGTTAGAGTCGGCGGTCTTCGGACCAGTGGTCCTTTTAGAGATAGCGCACTGATCTGACAGCATTTACAAGTTATTAAAACGACAGCTCGGTTCTTTTGCGCTTAAAGCCCCGTCTACGATATAAGTAAATAATCGTTAGATGATCAAATAAATATCAAGATGTGTGTTTCTGATGGGAAAGTTTAAAGAAGACGACACGAGCAGTGACGGTCGGAACTATCACATCTCCGTACGGCTTCCAACAAAATACGGGCGCTTAGTTTTTAGGGGTTTTTGTTGTGCTCATTTCTCGAGGAAGTGCAATTTCAGACGAAGACAACAGTAAACTGCAGTAGCTGCGCACTCTGCAGTATTCTGATGACCGAAGAATGCTGTTTTATAAGACTACGTACATAATTGATGACCCGGAAACAAAACAGTCAGTCACTAGTCGTGGTGGCTTCTTTTTAGCAAACCACGCAATCAGTTGTATTTTAGTGATGCAATAATTTTGGCCATCACTGTATATTACGTGTGTGTGTGTGTGTGTGTGTGTGTGATATTATACAATTCATGCTGTAAAGTTTGTTTTTGGTTTGTCGTCTTCCGTCTTTCGTTTCTTACTTTCCGTGATATCAGGCAGCAGAACTGATCAGCTGCTTCGGGTGCAAAGAAAGGGCGGTGGATGATAATCTCTTCTCTGTTATCTTTTGCAACGTTTTTGCCAGTTTTGCCTAAATAAGTGATTCGAGAACCAACTACTTCCTGTGAGCGGACGTGTGTGTGTGAGAATCATTCGTTCATGTATATTAATGTTTGTTTTCGCACTTAAGCATTTAACCGAGCCTTGTACTACCGCATCATTGGGAAAGAGGGAGGAGAATCGGTTTGTCATAGAACCGATGTCATATTTAAGCCTGACTTCATTTGTCGTCCTGTGTTTTTTTTGTTTTGTTTTTTGACCATTTATATTTAATGCATTTTTTTTAAAAAAAAAAAAGAATTGTCTTTCTTATCCCGCGTTGATTCTTTTTTTTACTGTGTCAGGTTTTCGAGGATTTGGTTATTTACATTCTAAAACTTGACGCTAAGTAATCGCTGAGTCATTTGTTTAGAATTATCCCTTTATCGGACACTAACGCGGACAAGGACACGTGCAAATTACGGGTAATGAGAGGGGGTGATGAGGAAGACAAGGCGGATGCAGAGGGGCGGGATAGAGCTGGATATCGATGATGCGAAGCCTGAATAGCTGGGCCCGACAGCTGATAGCAGAACACTTTATCCATCGTTACAAATAGGTTATAAACAATTAGTCCGGGCAGTTTTATAGAGGGGGCAAATAATATTATATTTTAAGTGATGCAAGGGAAGCAAGACATTTCGGGTAGTGAGGTCTTAAGTGATAGGGGTGTAGGTTTGAAAAAAAAAAAAAAAACAGTTTTGTCAACGATAAAGATTGTAAAATACGCTGGTCTCATTCCTGCTCAAATCAGCCGGGAACCGGAAGTCCTCCCCCCCCCCTTTCTTTCATTCTGGTATAAACGTGATCGGGAAGTGAAAGTTGACTGTTATGTACCTCAGCTTAACGGCGACTTCTGACCCTTAAAGTTATCCCATTTTCTGAACGTATAGAATACAGAAAGATTTGTCTTATGATTTTAGACTGACATTTAACCTTTATGTTAAGTGGCCGCGCTAGCTTATTCTCTTCACTAAATCGCACTGGCATTTTATTAAAATATTACCTGCCGGTTTTCCCGACTGCCTCCAAAAAAGACGCGGAGAAGGTAACCGATGCGAGTTAATGAGCCCAATAATGTTCGAGCACCGATTTTGTGACGTGGATAAAGTGTAAGCTGGCCTCTGATTAGCGGAAGAGATAGCAAGAAGCTCACAACGAACAACCGATGCTCCTTTATATGAAGGTTTAATTCCACGAAAGTCCAGTAGTAATTTTTTCTAATGTTAGCCTTGTTTTCGTGTTCTTCACTTTTTTAAACCAAGGCTCAGACAAAAACTAAGGCGCTGTTCCTAGCCTCCCTGACGTCAGCATCCGCCTCGAAAGACCCAGCCGTGCACGCGCGATTAAAAACGATTCACAGAAATTATGCCCGAGAAATTTAATTCTTGACTGTGCAAAATTTTTAAAAGGTTCTTTGCAGTAGCCACAGTTTCTAAATAAAAAAAAAAGGGGGGAGGAGGAGGATGGGTAAAGCTCCGTGGGATGTCTCTCTCTGTATTGGCGTCATCTCTCTCTCTCTGTGTAACGATGGATATCTCTCTCTGTAGTGACGTCATATCTCTCTCTGTAATGACGCCATATCTCTCTCTCTCTCTCTCTCTCATTGTCATTGTCGTTTTAAAAAATAGTAAACCTAAGTTTTGTCTCTACGTCTTCTTATCCAACTTAAACCTTAACCCGGATCCTACGAAGGCACTGTCTAGCGAGGTATATTTTGTCTTGAGGTGCCATGTAGCTTCTTCCTTTTTTTTTGGTCCCGCTAGCATTTCAATGTTAATGTTCGCACCTTTTCTTTTGTTTGTTTGTTTGTTCTTTTCTTAAGATAAACGACGCGCTAATTTGACTTGTGCTGCTTAACTGAAATCCATTTGTCCTTTGCTTTAAATAGCACGTTTAAAATTTTAAAAAAAATTGTCCTGCCTAGAGGTAAATCGGAAAACTCGTTCTTCTAAGGGGAGGGAAGTCTGATCAGAAGACTCCCTGGAGATTTTACTAATGAAATATATTATTATTATTATAGGCTACAAATGACTTAACTCATCTTCTGATAGTTTTTTATTTACGCGGGTACACCGGATTGGTCTGGAAGTGGGTGTGTGGCCTTGAGACGAGCAGCCGTTGTCATGGGATCCCCTTTTATTTCATCAAGGGTCGTTTATATGAGGTGCACTAATTAACAGAAACGACAGAAGCTGCTTATAGGTGCTAGGAGTCTAAGGCTCCTCCTTCACAATTATATGTTGTTGTTATTTACAAGAAGTTGATGATTAGACGTATGGAATAGTGTATTTCCTTCTGTGATAGTAGTTAAAATGAGCGAGGTTACACGAGAAAACTTACGGCAGATTTACTTCAGTTTTTTGCCAGTTTGGCATCTTTGTTGTGTGCACGGCGGTGCGTCGGGGGTTAAATAAAGTACATCTTCGAAGAGAAACCTTCACAGCTGGATGGTGAGGAATTTGCTTATTTGTCTATATTTGCATATGTCTGTTTCTGCTTGGATAGTTGTCTGCGTCCGTGTCTCTTTGGCTTTTTTTGTTTCTCTGGGTTCCAGGTGTTTTTTTATATGGGAGGGGAGAAGAGAGAGGGAGTTTCACGGATGGATAACTGGCGTGCATGGAAAGGAGGGAGCGAAGTAGACGCTCGGAAGATGTCCCGATCTCGACCGCGTGTAAATCCATATCGCGGAGATCGGTCGAGTGGCTTCGATCGATATCCACACTTGGTCGAACTAATCGGCGCGGGAAGCCTTAGTTGTGAGTGGACTGACTGCCTGCCCGGTCATTCAGCCTGCACGCGGCGGCAGGCTGTTAACGAGACGGGACTCGTGTGTCGGAGGGAGGGGGGGATTAGCAGTCTGCTATTGAAAACAGGACATGATGTTGTAATGGCTGGCGAGGATTGCATACATCGGCCGAGTACTGTCAATATGTCCGCTCTATTGTGCCAAAGCGATTATTGAATTCCTTGTTGATTTTTGCGAATCCTATGTAAGACGGGCTATTATTATGGAATACAACTATAAAGATGGGCGAAAGCCTCTCAATAGACGGAGATTTGCCGTACGCTTACTAGAATGATCCGTTGGGAAGCCAAAAATCACGCTGCGTTGGCCGTCCTTTGTCCGCGCCAACTAACGTAACAACACGGTCCAGTCAGCAGGGCTGCTGTAGAAAGAAACCCCTGTTTACACGGCATGGACGAGTTATCGAGTCTCTCGAGATGGCGGACCCAAGGCCTCGGCAACGGGGGCGAATGGATTCTGGCGAAACGCTTGGCGACATTTAGCGAATCTGTTGTATTTAAGGCTTCCGTGGCATTGGAAAGAAAGCTGTCAGAGATGTTATTCACTCGCCATGCCCATTAATCCATTCGTAATTCGCGTATGCCTGTGATGGTTAACTCTCTCCCTCCTCCATCATAAGTCGGAGAAACTGACGACGAGCACCATCCGTATCGCAGATCGTTTGCTACATCCGGAAATTCGCATCACCCACGCAGGGAAGCAGTTGACTCTGGAAGCTCCGCTCTGATGATGATGCATCGGAAAAAAATTCTCCGGGGTTATGGTTACTTCTTTGGTTGGGGGGTTGGGTGGAGTCTTCACGTTACGTTCGACTCTGTACAGCTTTCAGAGAAGGTCGGTAGAGTTCGGACGACGATCGAGAAATCAACCATTTACTCCATTATACCTGACGATCGAGTTCGATGTATAAGCTGTTACCTACTAATCTGGCTTCATGTATTTACGTGAATATACATTTTAATACCGAAATATCGCGGTTTTAATTATAAAATGGTGAAAACACCTGGTGGAGTCCTAAGCTGGTTTACAAATTGGTGAAGTGACGGTTGTTACGCTTAACCCTTCCGCCGTGACATTCGCAGACTTACTCTATGATTTTGACCCCAATGCCACAATTTGCGCACTTGATTCCTAGTCATGCGCGTAAGGATATGCAAGGGGGCGTTCCGATGAAACCCAGCCGAAATAGAATCGCCGCACGAACCTTTCCAGCGGGGCGGGGGGGTGGGGTCTCTGTAACTGGTCTTTTAGTGGCTTTTCAAAAACTCTAACTACCGACACAGATTTGTTATTTCTCTTCACCAGAGCAAAGAAACGAAACGTGAAATCCTATTTTCTCTCTTACTTTTTTTTTTTTTTACGTCACTTCCCGGAAATGACGACAAAACACCTGTACGTGAAATAGCCGTATCCTTTATTCGCATGTTTTCGATTTATTTAGAATAAAATTATTCTTCTATTTTTTTTTCTTTTATTATTATTATTTTTTTTTTTTTTTTTTTTGGACTAGCAGACGCGAGTCGTGCACTCTTTTCTCGATTCGGAAACAGAACCGGATATGACGTTTTATCGGGGCGGAAGGCGCATATCACCAAGCGAGCTGCGATAACTCTCAACTTCTGCTGTAAATTATTGTTGGGTTTTGTGTAGCTGCAGGGTGCAGAAACAAATTGGAAAATGGTCACATTTGGAAGTACTTTGGAAGAATCAGATTACTCGAGCGGAGCTGTCATTGCTGGTGGAAGCCGGGAAACGGACGGGCGAAATCCGACCTCATCAATCGATGATAACTCGGATAATTACTTCTCCCCGTGCAAAAAAAGTTAGGACGACTCAGCTCGACCCGCACAGAGAATAAGGATGAATCCATTCTTGTATAATTTTATTCTTCCGTTATTTATTCGTTTTATTTAAATTTTGTTTGTTTGTTGTTTGTTTTTTTTTTTATTACCGAGACGATTGAATCTTTCTTTTTTTAAGGCGAGGCGGTTGATGAGATATTTGCCAGCCGTGGCTTTCGGCCCTATAGCAGGCTAGAGAGACTTTTCGATTTCATAGTTAAGCATAGCAACGTGCGGTGGACCGCAAACAATTTAGTTTTGTACCTGACTATGATCTGGTAGTGCGAGTCTGTTCTCTCGTTATTATCGGTTCGATAAGGATCAGAACTTCTTTTTTTTAATTTTAAGTTGTTGCAATATCTTTTACTTCAATTTTGTTCAAGGTCACATTCCCTACCCCCCCTCTCCCGGGGGGATAGGTTTATTAGTATTATCATTACAAAAGGCTCGCATTGATGAAGGTAGATCTGTTTCCAGCATTTGTCGTCTTTTTGTTCGGCGAGCTCCACTCGAAGAACCCCTCACCACGACTGGATCCCTTAGAAAAATTCGATTCTTCCAAATTACAGGCCAAACTACTGGTGACGCTGCTTTCGGGTAAAATTCCCGTTATGATCTTGGAAGTCTGTTTTCCTTCGATCAGACTTCACCGGAAGACATTGCTCACAGTGTAGTCCATTCGTGCTGACTATTTTCTGTTCAGGGTGTTGCTGTGGATATCTTGAAGACCTTATTCCACGTCTGCAACGCGCACGCGATCATTTTCCTCTTGTGACGTCACAGAGATAGAAATGGCTTCTTTCTTCCGGCCTTTTGTCGTGTTTCGGTTCACCGTCCGAACGATGAGATGCTTGCTGAAGTTCGATTTCACTTGCTGGCCGGCTCTGACGACGATCTGTTCGTTAATGTCGGAGAAAGACCGGTATTGCAATGCAGCCAGGACTTGTGCTGCGTGTAACTCAGTCGGTATTCTCTAATGGTCGACATCATCCCCATCATTGCTAACCCTTCAAGCCGAGCCCCTCCTCTAAAACCTCTCGCCGTTTCTTCGGCAGTCTAACTTTCATCTCGGAATTGACCTATACCGCAGCGCTGCTCGTTTGAAAATTAATATTAATTTAATTCTAACATTTAATGTAATTAAAAAGGACGTTCAATTGAAACCCGGCTGAAACAGAATCGCCGTAACTGTGTATCCGGCCGGATTTCATTTGAACGTCCTTAGTATTTAACTCGTAACCTATTTTTCATTCCCCCCCCCAACCCGTTGTTCCCTATTCATTCGTTTGAACGGTTATGTCGAGTTGGTGACCTCAGGGTGGCCCCTGACCCGTCCGGGGCCCTCATCTCCCGTTCGTTTCACATCGAAACACGCCACTAAAACCTGAAAGTACACGGTTCCAAGAGAAATTCTTCTGACTTTTTTTTTTTTTAGCCGACCCCCCCCCCCGGGTGGGGGTTAGGGTATTAGGGGTTTATTAAATGACCGCAAATACTTTGCTCGTCGTTTCCACACCCGCCCGGTGATGCCCTCCTCAACAGGGAAGTGTCTTTGTCTGTTGTACGCAAAAACCGACACCTAGCCACCTAGCGGCGCCGAAACGAAACTCGGCGGTGCCGATATGCTCCAGCTGAAGTCTGGAAGAAGAAACACATTCGCGCTCCAACATCGTCTATGGAAACGGTATACATATATAATGATTTGTGAACTCAACCCCTCCCCCTAAACGAGCGAAACTGTTCATTACAATACAATCAATCGTTCCGTTATTGGCGGCGATTCTAGTACCAGGATCTTTATACTGAGGTTCCGTTAGCCGTCCGTCTGCAAGAGGTAGAATATTGATGGGGAGGGGGACGAACGATCGGTGATGCTGTGCTTGTTGTTGTTGTTGTTGTTTGTTCTCTTCACTTTACAAATGTAACTTTTATTTATCTACAGGCTGAGTTCCCACGTGCACAATATTCTTCACGTGGTTTTCTTTATTTAGTAGCACTCGCTAGTTTCTGAACTCATTTTCCTACGCTAAGTGTACTTACTGGGTTCTCGGCGATTCTTAGAGTAGATGATGAGCGGTTCTTCCCTCTCCTACTGCCCCCCTTTTTTGTTGTTGTTGTTGGTATATCAAACGTAAGACGTCGACAAAAAAATCTCTGCACCCCGCGGGCCGAATAGTTTTTTTTTTTTTTAAAAAGGGAAGAAAGAAAGAAAGAGAAGAAGAAGAAGAAGCGGCGGCGGAATGAGAAAAGCAGGCCCTGTATCCGATTTGCCAATTACAGACCGACCGTTCCTTTCCGTTACAAACTTATTAGATGTAATTACTCGATATGGCAAAATAGTTCTTATCTCTGACTAATGCTTTTTTCGACGTGATTGGATTAAGTGCAGCCTCTCGAAAACTGATACGTGCCCGGTTGATTTACATCACATCCATTCGTTGAACCGGCGGCTACAGCGAGGGGGCGACGGCGGAAGTATTTGAAGAGGGGGGGGGCTTTTTGTTCCCTGAGCGACGTTCGCATTTACCACCGGTCAGAAAACACATCCGCCCGCGAGGAAAGAGTTAAGGGAAAACATGGCGGAGCTGCTAGGAAATCGTGGTAATAACTAACTCGGCCTGTCAGAAGGAAGGTGGGCCATACGGGTGGGGGGGTCTGCGTTTCTCGTGGAGATGTCTGCGGAAATTATTATTCTTCCTTTTTTTTTCGGTGAGATTGGGTAGGGGAAAGAATCGGAAGTCTCTCGCTATCAGGGGTGGGAACAGGTTTAATTGTCGAAACGCGCCCGCCATTTTCTTCCGGCGTCACGGCTTCGATGAGTTATTGGCGGTTAACTCGCGACGATTTGCCAGGGTTGGAACAGGAGGAGTAGAAGTTGCACACCTCTGTTCTTTCATGCCCGTCTGGCCTGACCGGGTCGGGGGCGGCCGACCCCCCCCCCCTGGGCAAGAGACGACCTCTCCCTCCTCCCGCGGACAGGACCGCGCGAGGAGTTGCGAGAGATGGCGAAGGAAGCAAGGACGGGTGGGTAGAGGTTCCAAACTCGCAGACAGAACTTTTTCCAGGTGGGTATCTTAGCGGGGAGAAACGCACGCGGCTCTGCGAATAACCAGGTGGGCGGCTGTCGGATGCGGAAACGCTTCGGTCTTTCGGCTAAATCGAAAACGTGGAAATATTTGCCGTCTCGCGCTGTATTGCGTCACTTCGAAGTACAGTACTTCCGGTCCTCGTCAGTTCCGGGCGATCGCGGCGTCTGTCAAACGAGCGGCCCGCCTTGGTAACTGCGGCCCTGACGGCCGTTTACCGGAGTCGTGCTCCTGTTAGGTGTACGAACAACCAAAGGTAAAAAAGGGCTTTTTTTGAAAGAAAGAAAAAAAAAAGGAGTATCGAACTAAGTGGAAGAGAGAGATTTTTATCATTAGTAAACGATTACGCGTCGGCATTTTCCGGTCTACGAGTTAATGGGATCTGGCGTGGACGGTAAAGGGTGATGGGTTTCGGTGATGAGTGGTAGGTAGACGTGGTGTTTGATCCGGGTTCGTAATTTTTGGTACTGAGGCCTGTGAATGCGGGCGACTTATCGTGGGATTTCAAATATCTTTCACCGATACGTTACAGATTGACCAGCGATAATTATTCTTTAGAAACACGTTAATTACTATCTTTTTTAAAAAAAAAAATTAAAGGTATTTATGCAGAAAACGAATGCGAAGGATCGCAGCCCAAATCCCAGCCAGGGTCACTTAACTTACTGTAGACTGGGTCATCAGCCAGTTCACCTATAGCTTAAAACATCCGGGACACTTGCCGGCACCTGTTATCCCAGCCAGGGTCACTTAACTTACTGTAGACTGGGTCATCAGCCAGTTCACCTATAGCTTAAAACATCCGGGACACTTGCCGGCACCTGTTATCCCAGCCAGGGTCACTTAACTTACTGTAGACTGGGTCATCAGCCAGTTCACCTATAGTTTAAAACATCCGGGACACTTTCCGGCACCCTGCTAGACTTTTCTCCGGAAAGTTATATTTAACCTATTACTAGTTCTTATGAATTAATTGGTTTTCTCTCGTGTCAGCTTGTTTGTTGGTTTTTTCTTTATTTCTCTTTCTTACACGCGTCAATTCAAGCAGCTCCATGCAGATTTTGCAAATATCTACAGTATTAGAAACGATGACGGAAACACATCGGTTGTGCCCAAACAATGAGTAATCAGAGCAGAGTCGTCGTATACCGCCCACGCACAGAGCTTTATTACGGAAAATTTGCAAAAAACAAAACGAATTCATGGCGCAGCGTGTATTATATTACGCTTCCGTACAGATTATCAATGTATGACTGTGGAATGTTGTTCCAAATCTACTGTAGCACTTTCCACAATTCATCTAAAGTGTTTGGTTACTGTTCGAGTTTGTCCTGCAGCCACAGGTACCTCCTACAACCTCAACGAAATTCGTATCGGGACCTGTGCAAGCTAAATCGTCATCGTTGTGAGCGCTCCGTTAGCCCCCTCATCTTCCGGATGGTTTTTCACCACACAGGCTGTATGCTTGGGGTCATTTTCATCTCGGAAGATGAACCCCTACCTCTGCCCAATAAAACGTCTTTTTGAACAAATGGCATGATCGATTTCATGCAATTCTTCGACACCCCTGACTGACATGCAGCCCCGCACTCGTGTTGATCCACCCCGGTGCTTCGTATCGCTCCCCAGTCCATCTTCGAACAAACCGCCGTTGGTAATCGCCAAACGGTCCGAACGCAGACTCATCTGTAAAGATCAGCTTCTGCTAGGTTTGGCGTGTTTCATTTCTCTTACCGATTTCAGCCTCACTTTTGGCTTCCTCTTCTCAGCAAAGATGTTTTGGGCAAGTACACATCCGGTGAGACCACTTTCTCCTGACGTGTGTCTTACTGTTCTCGGAGAAACTTTCGCATCCGTACTTGGTCGTGTAGAGAGACCGTGTCCTTAGGTACTCAACATCACTTTTGGGGAATTTGGGCTTTCTTCCCCGCCGACTGCATCTGTTGCCAGCAGTATCTTCCTCAGATTCTTGTATACAGATTCTTTTGAAACATGAAATCAGGGTGCAGTCTGCCGCGAGGAGTAAGTAGTCTTCAGACTTTGATTTCTATTCGCTTGCTGGGGGATAATTTTCTTTTCAGGAGCCATAGTGTTCCCCACACCTCCACTCTCCACAATCTAATGGTATTACTGCCTATAGTTAGTTTCGCGGTTTTCCGGCCAGTTACTGGCGCGTTTTGCTAGATTATCTGTATTCCAATTTGGCTGACTGGACATTAGGTAAGTCCACCCCCAGCCGTCACTGCCACAATCAGAGGACGAAAACGTTCATCTTATACTACACGTTTATATCAGGCATATGTCTTAGGACCCTGATGCAAATGCTACTACACCACAAGTGATAGGCAGGACATACGGATTCTTGTTTAAAGGTTATACATGGAATGCTTACCAAAATATCGAGATTTAAACACTTCATGCATGCGTAACAGCTAAATACGGCGTACTCAGGGATAGATATTAGTCTTAGAGAGAGAGATATCGGGATGTTAAGCATTGGTTGTTTTATATGCTAATCATGAGATATTAAGATGTTATCTGTGAGGTATTTAGATATTAAACATGCGTGATAATGACCTTCGGAAACATTCCGTGGTGCAAAGTAAAAAAAATAAATAAAGAGTACGGACAGTTAATATCAGCAGGGTATTTACGGAAAGCAGGGGCTATTTTGAGCATTTCTCTCCACTTTATTCGCAGTAACATAATGAGCCTTCGCCATCATTCCACGTATAACTTTCCTGCAGGCTTAAGTTTAAAATAACCAGTGTCTAGCATTTAAATATCTGGAATGTAATGCATGTAGCTTGAGAGTTGTAGTACGTCTCAACATGCTTGATATCGTTGCATTTCTAGCACCGGCCGTGGACTGTTCGGTGAAGTTTTGTGACAGTTCCTTCTGAAATATTTTCCCTGAAAAAATGATTTGTAAAAATGTAATGGTAGAGATCTGTTATGCACACTTAAGAGGAATTCTGGTTTGTCGCCCCCACCTCCGGATTCATTCCTACTCAAACGTCGATTTCCTAACCTCGTCTGAGTCCTGTGATTTAATGTAGACTGAATATTCGGATCGGTTTTAACTTGCCTACATCCAGGCGGGAAAGGGTTAGTTCTAATGAACCCTGACTCCGTCGATAATCGATTTTCCGGGCTTTGACCGGTGTAGTTGACGAGACTGCTCTGGCCAGTGGTTCACGTCTAATCTGGAGACGAGCAGGGCTGGAATGACGGGAAAATTCTCAAGCGTTACCTTTCCCAGGTTCTAGAATAACACAGTTTCGCCTGCCCGCCCGCTTTGGGTTTTGTCTGGGTGATTCTGTGTTGCAGATTCTGATTTGTTTTACTTTAAAGCATGTTTTACGTTTGAGTATAGCGCGTGATTAGAGAAGAATGGAGAGGAAGGGAGGTAACCGGGTAGAGAGAAAGAAGAAAGTAAGAGGCGTGAGGGAGGGGAGGCGAAAATGAGAGAAGGGTGATGGTGAGGAAAGGGAAAAGAAGTGGTGGGGGGAGAGAAAGAAAGCAGTAGCAGGAAGAAAGAAAATAAGTCGTGAGAGGTCGCCACGACAAGCTCGTTGACACGCTGCCCCCGTCTCACGTGTCCGATCCGGCTCCGTCGCTCACAACTATACCCGCCAGTCGCATCATTGACTGCGGAGAGGGAAGAAGCGCTTGAGGTCCTCTAGCCGAATTTAGCTCGTTGCTATGGCAGAACGTCTAGATCGGACAAACAATACGAAGCCCGGCTATGACCGAGAGGGTAGGGAGAAAGAAAGGGTGTCGGGGTTCCCCGATTGCGTGACAGTCTTGGGAGTTCGACAAACGCCAATTAATTACACGTGTCAACGCAGAGTTCGCCGCGGAGGGGGGGGTGTCACAGGTGTCGCCGTAGAAAGCCCCGGCCCCGGCGCTATTAGGCCAGACGCTGGACCACGAGCTTCCCCGCCGGCCCTCTTGTCACATTGTGGATGCGCGGCGGAGTCCGTTGAGGCGCGGAGAGAGGTTCTCTACTTACTGTCACCGAGTGCTCGTGCTCACCTGTCAGCCGGCATTCATTTGATCTGTTAGCCGTCTGGGGACTTCCCGGCTCCTCGTGAGCCATCTCAGGGACAACAACTCCGCGCTAAACCGGGAAATTTGGGGGGTTGGGGTGAAGGGCTTCAGCCACGAGAGCTGGCGTTTAGTTTACCGACCGACGGTTGATGGACAATCCCACGCGATCCCGGGAGTAAACAAACAACCTGTGGAGAGACAACGAGAATCGTAGGATTAATCTTCGCCCAACGCGAACGACTCATAATATCCAAGCCACCCGCAAAATCTTTAAAAAGTATAATTATTCGTCGGTCGGCGCGAACGCTGCTGTAGTAAGTCTCACGCTTCACTGCGGTGAACGCTAGAGAGTTGAGCGATCGCCAGATAGACTGGTCGCGGTATTGTGCATTGAAGCGGCACGGACTGGTAACACAGATGAGCTATAACGACGGGGAAGCTGGTGGACGAGAAACGTTAGAAGACACTATTAAGGTGTTAAATTTCTAATTCAAAATGTTTGAGTAGAACTACATTTTAAGAAGCACAAAATTATTGATGTGTGTTGCGTTTAGCTGAGCCTCTTTCACACATCGTCAGTCCATCGCGTATCTTGTCTTTACTCGCTCGTTTCCATGAGCATTATGTGACCGAGTGTAGTCAAGTTTAAAATCATGGTGTCAGCGTTATTATAAGCTTTACAAAAGAGTTTAATTGTCTTGACAAATTAGACATTTCAAGAGAGAGAGAGAGATGACGTCAGTACAGAGAGGGAGAGATTACGTCAGTGCACAGAGAGAGATGACGTCAGTACAGAGAGGGAGAGATGACGCCAGTATAGAGAGGGATAGATGACGTCAGCACAGAGAGGGAGAGATGATGTCAGTACAGAGAGGGAGAGATGACGTCAGCACAGAGAGACAGATGACGTCAGTACAGAGAGGGAGAGATGACGTCAGCACAGAGAGGGAGAGATGACGTCATTACAGAGAGGGAGAGAGAGCTAAGCTTTATTGCAGCCTAGTTCTAGTTCTACTCTGGGTAGCGTATGTTCAGATTTATCATTTACTTCACAGCTGACATTATACATACGGCGGTGAATGATAAATCCTCTGTGCATTATACACCTCGCAGATGTCGGAAAGTTGGATTTTTTCTCTCTCACACCAGAGCTATAGAAGAAGAAGAAGAAATGTGAAGGAATGGTTGTGAAAGTTGGATATGCCGGATCAATTGAGCAGGATTTAGTTTTAGATCAGCGTTTCGCTAATGAACAACGGAATTCTCTGCACGTAATATGGCTGCTTGCGCCTTCAATTAATCATAAATGGACTAAAATGGATAACCTTTAAGGTCGTTTTAGGGATTTTCCTAGCTTATTAAACACGAAAAAAGAAATTAAAAAAAAAGAAGAGTAGATTAATTGATGTTGTGCAAAGCCGCCTTTTTTTCCCTTCCCTTTCCTTTTGTCAGTGGGAAATTAACTGGAAATATAAAAATCGAGTACAAATATAAATTCAGACAACAAAAAAAAGGTAAATAATAGAATTCTGAGTAAAATTAGAACTCAGTTTTAGAAATTTGATAAAAACCAATGTTTTATCTGAACGAACGAGTTTGGATTTGTATGTAAGTCAGTGTTTTAACCCTGTCAATACTGATACGTACACACACAATATTAAGTACATATCACGTGGCATCGTTTAACCGAATGTTGCTCGGTATCTTCTCCGTGGCTCATCGCACTAGCCATAGTTTCTGACTATCATGTCAGTAATGAGTTTCCATGTATCCATTCTAGCTGGCTGTCACGCACGGCGTTCATGGGTAGACGGGGGGGCTCGAATATGGTCACCATGGAAGCTGCTGCGTGCTACACGTCAAATCCTTGTAAATATATACGGTGGAGCTGCATTTCTGCTCGATTTAGTAGGCATTTTTAAAAAGAAAGTTCATGACGACTTTAGTAACAGGGTTATAAATGAAAGGAATGATTACAAATGGTAAGTGTGAGCCGGTTTGAAAGCGGCATCGATTCATTTCCTTATCCCACGGTCTTTCTTTTAAAAAAAAGAGTAAGTTTGGCTTCGTGCACCTGAGCAAAACCTGAAAATAGAATAATTACATTTTCTGCGTTGTATTGCTTTGTTTTCATAAATGTAATTAATTCCGTTTTATTTCTTTGTTTATATAGATCCAGGTGATTTTTTTTTTTCTATTTGGGCGGATTGGTGAATATTTGACTTAAATATATTCTAAAGAGAGGAAAGGTTTCCTTACGGTTAGTGATAAGAAATGAAGGAAATCGAAACATTTTATAATTTTAAAATGCTCCCCTGCCGGATAAGCAAACTTTCCGTCTGCTGTCGTTTTTCTTTATCTAGGCCTTCACGAAACTATAATATGTGGGTTCGGCGACAGAGAGAGGGAGAGAGATGACGTCAGTATAGGGGGAGAGAGATATATGACGTCAGTACAGGGAGGGAGAGAGAGAGATGACGTCAGTATAGGGGGGAGAGAGAGAGATATGACGTCAGTACAGGGAGGGAGGGAGAGAGAGAGTGACTTCGCCATAAAGTGTTGGTAGCGGTAGAAGGATTTGCTATTAAACTTACACCTGTACATTTAACCCTGACAAATCGTTTGCATCCGTCAAACCGCTGGATATTCAGATCTTCTGGATCCGGGTTCAGAAATGATCCATAGAAGATCACGAGAAACTCTTGAGGACGTGGACGTCCAGGCTTGTTATTGTTGTAATCTTGTGAATAACACGATATGGATGTTACCCGATACTGCTTGCTTGTTCGGTGTCTCTAGGATAAAATGGTTACAAATCAGAATCGATTTACTTCTCGACTACAAACCTGCAGTCGCGTACATCACTGTTATAGATATCGACAAAGTAATTACGCGAAATCGGAGTTGCCACAGCCGAAAGTAGTCGCCAGAGTTTCAGTCTCAGGCTGCGCTGATAAATCGCTTCTAAGTAGTTGATGGAGAAGTGACTAAGGGATTCCAGCAAGATGCGCATGAACACAAGAAGACGAGGCATTCACTGTTGTTTGGAGCAATTTACAGGATTCAGAAACGCTTATCTTTAATACTGTAGTGTTAGTTAATAATGACCTTTAATAATAATAATGGAAATGCCGTTGAATACTGTTACTCTTAATAACGTACGTTTACCTTATATAAATTCCATTATACACTGAATCAGAAAGTATTCAACCACTGCAGTCTTTTGACAAAGCTGTTTGCTGAAATGTGCTTACTGTCTGTGAAGAATGCTGCTACCTGGTGTTTGTGAATATCTCGTTCCCTATGCTAATTATGCATTGTTCATTGAAGCGTGAGAGCTTCTGCCAAATAAATATTCAGCCAGATTTTGAGATTTGTCTAGATAGGGATATGAATTTTAAAGCAACCGCTCTTTAAATTATAATTATAAGGGACGTCCAGATGAAACTCAGCTGAAATAGAATGGCTGTAGTCGTATCCAGCCGGATTTCCATCTGAAAGTCCCCAGTAATTTCTGTTTTATTAGAGCTATGGAAGAAGTAATTACAGAGTGATTTACTGACTCTTTGACACGAACGCCAAAAAGACACGGCGAGCGAGTAATAGCTGTGAAGAACAAAGGACATATTTGGAGAAATGGCGTAAATATGGATGCAACATTGCAGGCAGTGATTCAACTCAGTACCCAGTATTGTTGCGAGATTCCGAGTAGCCGATCAGTAGGTGTAGAAATGCCTTTCCAAGAGAGACAAGTGAGAGAGCAGATAGAAGTACAAAGAGAAATGGTGAAGGGAAACTGTTACACGGGTGGACCGCGGGGGAAGAGTAGCCAGAAAGAAGCCATTTGCTCAGTAGGAGGAACAGAGCAAACCGACGGCAGCTTTCGGTTAAAGGTCCTGTGGTCGGGAGCTGTGCCCTCAGAAGATACGAAGCTATGCTGGGGAATGTTTCGCAGAGATGAATGTAAAATTCCTTGACAGGCCTACGTCGTTTTGAGATCTAAACCAATCTGAATGGCTGTCGGAAGGGTATCAGGCTGAGAAGGAAACTGAAAGCCCACACAGTGGAGTGCCCATTAAAATCTGCCATTGTTCGACCAGTGTCCCCTGCACGGAATTATAGGTGTTCGTTTTCTCCTCACCGGAACGACTAAGGGCTGATGTTACGGCTGAGGGTAGGCATACTAGATATTAACACGCCGCGACGTAAATATCGACATTCGGTAAGTTTAGCCAAACTGTTCAGTATTCGTTTGGTAGAGATCTCGCTGCGTCAAACGCCGAGTTATTGGCTCAAGACAGTCGGGAAATTCACAGCACTTCTGTTTTTTTTCCTTATTGTGTGTTTTCTGCGCATCAGTTAATACCCTTCATTGGTTTGACTTCGAGATAATCAAATATCTCAAATTCCACGCATGAATGAAATGAATTTGGTTCCTTCACAGGTACATGAGTATAAGTGCATGACTGCTGGAAAGCGATCCTTGCACATAGGACAAAAGTCGGTTTTTGTTTTCCGTCGAAATATTATTCTCCTTCACGATCGATGATGGCCAGTTTTTTCTACTGTTCACGTCTGTTGGGCAAAGACAGATCGCCGCGGCAACACGAGTAGCGGACTCTGAACCAGCGGGGCGTATCGTGTCGCAAACGGGCTAACGTCAGGAGATATTTTGACTTTCTCTCCTGTTCTTTGAAGAAGTTTGCATAAAATCTCCCTCCATTTGATATCTTGACTTGTGCTTCTATAGCATATTATGGATTTTTTTTTGTCATATCGAAGGTTGTTATTATTATTATTATTATTATTATATTATTATTATTATTATTATTATTATTATTATTATTATTATTATTATTATTATATTATTATTATTATAGTTGAAAATTAACAAATAATATCGAAATATCAGTTTTTTTCTTTCTGATTCTTGTTGACCACCGTCTTTTCCAATACTGAGAAGAAAGGGTTAATGCTGAGCTGCACGGTTCCCTTCTGAAGCCGCCGTATAAAAGAATATAGAAATAAAGTCTAAATATCGAGAAGATTTTTGTGCCTTTATAAGGTAGGGTGTGTGCGTGCGTGTGTGGAAGGGGTGAGTTCCTACGTGTAAGGAGAATGGCTGTGGTGAGAGCGGGATCTTCGAACTGCCGGTCCGTCTTTCGCCCCACTGACTTCCGGGTTCTGTTTTAAATCGCCAGAATAAATAAGCCGAATAATTCCGGGTGGGAGAAACAGCAGCGGGGGGCGAACAAATATTTGGACTTTTAAACAGATAATGTGGCTTTAGGAGCGACAAAGCCAACAACTTTTGGAGTTCACAGAAAAAAGAAGATGAAGGAAGGAAAAAGAAAGAGAAATAATCGAAGATCCGAGGAGTGCTGAAGGAGAACGTGAGAGGCCGGGCTGTTGCGTGACCGTCTATAGACCGACAGTAACAAGGAAGTTACGTTCACCGCCTAAACGGGCTCAGGGGGAATGAAATTAGTAATAATTAGCTAAGTAATCAGTGGGTGGAAAACTAGAAGTAAAACCGCGATTTAAGTATGGATTTAATTTTCTTTTTAATCTTTTTGTCTTTCTTTGCCTTCTACGGAGGGGGGGGGCGTTGCTTAATATGTTGTTGTTTAATCGGATTTTAACGAATTCTTTCTGTGAAACTTAATCCCTCCCTCATCCGAATCTACTTTGCGATGTTACGCGAATTCCATTTTAGAAAAAAGTAAATAAAATAGAAAAAAAAAAAAAAATAGAATGATGCTAACAAGTGGCGAAATTCTTGCTTCCAGAGTTGTTTTTTAGAGTTCCATCAGTTCTCCTCAGATACTGACTATCTTCAGTGTGAGAGAAATGTTCACCGATATTCCCGTCGGGGTTCGTCCGTCCGGTCACCTCGGCCGGCAGGTTCTCCGCTCAGGTCACCGAGGGAGATGAATCTCTGGACGCTAGTGTCTCACCCGAAATGATAACCATGACATTTACTTTCCGGCTTATATATATATATATATACAGGTGCATCTCAGAAAATTAGAATATCGTGGAAGAGTTCATTTTTTTCCGTAATTTAATTCAAACAGTGAAACTTTCATATATTCTAGATTCATTACACACAAAGTGGAATATTTCAAGCCTTTTTTCGTTTTAATGTTGATGATTACGGCTGACAGATCATGAAAATCAAAAAGCCACTATCTCAAAATATTTCATAAGATCAATAAAAAGAAAAGGATTTAAAATATAGAAATATCGAACTTCTGAAAAGTATGTTCATCTATGCCCGAATCACTGCATCAATGCGGCGTGCCATGGAGGCGATCAGCCTGTGGCACTGCTGAGGTGTTATGGAAGCACAGGTTGCTTTGATAGCGGCCTTCAGCTCGTCTGTATTGTTGGGTCTGGTGTCTCTCATCTTCCTCTTGACAATACCCCATAGAGAATCTATGGGGTTCAGGTCAGGCGAGTTGGCTGGCCAATCAAGCACAGTAATACCATGGTCAGCAAACCAGTTACTAGTAGTTTTGGCACTGTGGGCAGGTGCCAAGTCCTGCTGGAAAAGGAAATCAGCATCTCCATAAAGCTTGTCAGCAGACAGGAGCATGAGGGGCTCTAAAATCTGGTAGACGGCTTCGTTGACTTTGGACTTGATAAAACACAGTGGACCAACAGCAGCAGATGACATGGCACCCCAAATCATCACTGACTGTGGAAACTTCACACTGGACTTCAAGCAACTTGGATTCTGTGCCTCTCCACTCTTCCTCCAGACTGTGGGACCTTGACTTCCAAATGAAATGCAAAATTTACTTTCATCTGAAAAGTGGACTTTGGACCACTGAGCAACGGTCCAGTTCTTTTTCTCCTTAGCCGAGGTAAGACGCTTCTGACGTTGTCTCTGGTTCAGGAGAGGCTTGACACTAGGAATGCGACACTTGTAGCCCATTTCCTGGACACGTCTGTGCGTGGTGGCTCTTGATGCACTCACTCCAGCCTCAGTCCACTCCTTGTGAAGCTCCTCCAAGTTCTTGAGTCATCTTTGCTTGACAATCCTCTCAAGGCTGCGGTCATCCCTCTTGCTTGTGCACCTTTTCCTACCACACTTTTCCCTTCCAGTCAACTTTCCATGAATATGCTTTGATACAGCACTCTGCGAACAGCCAGCCCTTTCAGCGATGACCTTCTGTGGCTTACCCTCCTTGTGGAGGGTGTCGATGAGCGTCTTCTGGACAACTGTCAAGTCAGCAGTCTTCCCCATGATTGTGGTTGTGTGTACTGAACCAGACTGAGAGATTCATGGTATTTATACTGCATAAATAGTGATTTGCTCAAACTTGAAATGGAATATTCTAATATTTTGAGACACGTTTTTTCTATTTCTTTGAGCTGTAGGCCGTAATTATCAAAATTAAAATTAAAAAATCCTTGAAACATTTTAGTTTACATGTAATGAGTCTAGAATATATACAATTTTCACTTTCTGAAATAACTGACAAAAAATATTGAACTCTTCCACGATATTCTAATTTTTTGAGATGCACCTGTATATATAAATGGATTTTTCGTTATTGGTCGGTAGTACAGCGGTAGACCGCTGCGGTCTTGGGCCCCGGTCGAGATCAGTTTGACGTACCCACCCACGCCTCCGGGAGGGAGAGACACGTCTCACTCTTTCCTCCTCATAAGCAAGCCGCTGCCCGGATATTCTCCCACATCTAAACGTTGAAGGTTTATAATAGGAGTAGCTTTGGCTAGGTCACCTATTCTGCACGGGTGAGTGTTTGCGGTGTGGGGACCCAGCGACTCGAGATCTGCGCGAGTTGCTTCGACTGGAGAGGGTCTCGGCAGCGACCAACGCCATGTTGAGTCACCACCTCGAAGCGGGTGCGTGGAAATAGAAATAAAACGATCGTGAATCGCACGGATTTTACCTAAGAAAATGAAATCGCATACTCACCAATGACCACCTTTGATTGTTGAGTGTCTTTTGATATTCTCTCCCTCTTTTTCCATTTCTTCTTTCCACTGTTGGGGGTAATTTTCTGGATACGAGGTTCGTTTCAAATTACCAGCGGTGACTGAATGGCACTAATCGAGATCGCGATGAGTCGAAAGTTTCTCCGCGTTTTAATTTAAATACCGTAATGGCCGATTTTTCAGTCAAATGAATTATATTTAGTTAAATGTTGAAAGAAAGAAAGGGATTGACTAAACTTGTAAAAGCAGTGCTCAAAGTGCTAGCATCTTACTCTGTTTTTAAAAAATCACGAATACGTGATCAATTGCACTCAAAGCATCCACTCTGGATGGATAGAATTTAGACGCAGAAGTTATCCACCTTTGTTGGTACTTTTTCAGAGCGGGAGTTAGAAAGAAGCAGAATTCCCATTAGCTGCCCCCATGCGGAGATATTATCGTGGAAAGTTCCGATCGATATGGAATTTGTTGTTGGCAGGAGTTTTTAAAAAAAATAAAGAAAAGGTTCGACTCTTTTTTTAAAAAGTGCAGAAAACAACATTGATATAAGATGTAGAAATGTTCTTGCTAATGGAAATAAGCTGCGATATTGAATTAATAAAGAGTTTTCTTTTTTAAATTTAAAAATCTGTGTTTAATTTTAATGTTGAAAAAATGTTAATTTAAAACGTATGATTATTTTTATTTGTCTTTTAAAAAAATTAAGAAAATTAAACACGTTTTTTAAACATTATTACAGGTACAACTGGTGGATGGAAACTTTTTTAAAATTCTAATGTAAACTATTTTTACTAGTGTGAAAGAACTATTGCGATGAGTAAAGTTATCAGCCTTTGCTAGTTAATTGAAAACTTTTCAAATGTTTTATTATAATCATTTAGTATAAAAATTTCTCCCTTCCTAACTACCCCCCTCTTTCTGTCTCTGTCTCTTCTATCTATCAGTTAACAAGGTTAGAGCTCTCTAGCCACATTTCGGTGCTGTGTAGACAATGCTAATACAAATATTCATAAAGGGAATATAAAAACCTTAAAATGAGCAACAAACGGGAAAAAAGCTGGATAGAAATGGAGAATACATATGAAAAACAAGAAGAAATAAAGTAAGAAATTATTAAAATAAATATATTTTCAGCGAACCTGGGTCCAAACGCCAGCGCATAAAGCTCCGTCTGTCGGCCAGAGGGAAATCCTCCCCCGGTTTCAATTTTATAAACCAAGCGGAGGTTGTCCGCACACCTACGGCAGAACGTCCATACAATAGCCCTCCATGTAATAGATGTGGAAGGAAACCCGAGATAACCCATGTAACCGGCTGGCGAAGAAGAACGAAGAGAAATTGTTCCAGGACGTATACCGGCGTGCTCTCGACCTTAGCAGTCCACGGTTATTTACTAAATTTACCTGTGTTTGCTTTAAGTTGTTGCTTGTTGTCCCTGATTCTCTCTCTCTCTCTCTCTCTCCCTCTCTCCCTCTCTCTCTCTGTGCCTGTCTCACCATCTCTCTCTCTCCTTATGTGCTCTCTCTTCTCTCCTCTCTCTCTCTATCTCTCTCCTCTCTCTCTCTCTCCCCCTTCTCTCTCTGTCTGTCTCACCATCTCTTCTCTCTCTCTCTCTCTCCTCTCTCTCGCTCCCTCTCTCTGTGTCGTCTCTCTCTCTCTTCCTCCTCTCTGTGTCGTCTGCTCTCTCTCTCTCTCTCTCTCTCTCTCTCCTCTCTCTCTCTCTCCTCTCTTCTCTCTCTCTCTCTTCTCTTCTCTCATTATCTTGAACTGTGCACAACTGGTTACCTTTTTTCGAGGTAAAAATTATAATGTGCAAAAATGCTATAATACGATGGCAACTGATCGATCGTTGTTTTCTCCTCTTTTGCGCTGATGAGTTTGCATATATCGAAGGTCGTGTACAGTTTCCGTTGACCGACTACCGGAACCACAGCTATCTGGAGAGGGTTAATCCACGGACGTTTCTCGGCTGCTACAGCGGCATTTGTACCGAGGATGCAGCTTGGAAATTTTTTTAGCGCCACTTTTCAATTTAGTTTTCTCTTGCAATTCGAAACCGGATTTTTTTTTTCTTGTCCATAAAATATCGCTAGGGTTTCTTCTTCTCCGTCGATCTCAGAAATAAGCACGAGGCGAGAACTAACGGTTCTTTCAGCCCGCTATCATCAGACATCTTCTTCCAGTTGTATCCGACTGTCACGCGCCGTGTTTACTTAACGAAGGTCGCAACTTTTCCGTGAGGCGCTTCGCTTCCGTTTGCGGAGTTGACCTCGTCGATTTGTACGATTTCCTCTATCGCGGGTTGCGCCGAAACGCAAAGACATTTGCTTCTAGGTTTTCTTCATTTGTTCCTTTGATGCTTTCGAAGCGGCGCCTTTGTCCGTCAGTCTCCGCCGTTGGTTGTCCGGCTTCGGCGTCGGCGCTACTCCGCTTCTAGACCCGTTCCTCTCTTTGGCGCGGCCTTCTCGGTTATCGATCTGTTACGTCTCACTGGTCAATGGCGTCTGCGCGGACCTTTCGCGTTCGACATATTCGAAAATTGCCTAATGGCCAAAGATGGCTTATTTCCGCATCGGACCACAATAACGCTTCAGAGAGAGAGAGAGGGGGGGAGGGAGAAAAGAACTTTTTCTCTTCGCGTAAAAACAAGACGCCGGGGATTTTCCCTCGTGGCATTTTGATGTCTGGTTCGCGCTTCGCAAAGCACCATCTCGAAACCATATTCCGGATTTGTTCTGGAAGAAATATCACTAATGGCTTTTCTGCTTCTAATGTGAGATAGTATTTATAGTCGGAGTTTCCGTCCGCGCGTTTGAGAGAGAGAGGGAGAGGGGGGGTATGGTATTATCGTACGGCCGTCTGCCTGAGTGACAGACAAGGGAGCAGCGCTCGCTTCGTCGTTCCTTCTCGAGCTTCTAGCGCGCGAGATCTCCTTGCCGGAGTCGACTTTCCAACTCTAACCGCAAATCCGTATTCAAAATTGAATTATTTATCGGAAAAAAAATTTTTAAAAATATATATATATATTCCATGCCTTTGTTCTCCCGCGATGATAGTTTTATATTATTAATTTCACCGCTAGGAAACGAAAGGGCGAAGAACAGTTTCTGCGTTCCTGCTTGCTTACATGTTTAGCCTGCGCGTGAGTACGTAGCCAAATGGAGAACCAAATGATTTTTCCAACATTCCTCCTGCTGCCTAAGAGTCTCTCTCTCTCTCTCTCTCTCTCTCTCTCTCTCTCTCTCTGTACTGAAGTCATCTCTCTCTCTCGCTCTCTGTACTGACGTCATATCTCTCTCT
Source organism: Nautilus pompilius (assembly GCA_018389105.1). NCBI lineage: Eukaryota > Metazoa > Mollusca > Cephalopoda > Nautilida > Nautilidae > Nautilus > Nautilus pompilius. Next base: position 503,507 of record JACATO010000677.1, read on the forward strand.
CTCTATCGGTATGACGTCATCTCTCTCTTCTTCTCTGATCTCTCTCTCTCTCTCTCTCTTCTCTCTCTCTCCTCTCTCTCTCTCTCTCTCTCTCTCTCTCTCTCTCTCTTCCTCTTGCTCAGATACCCTGGTGGCGCAATGTGATCGGGTGTTGTTTGAAAAAAAAAAAAAAAAAAACATAATAGCAATAAAGAAGAAGAGGCATCAGATTAAAGACCAGCTCAGATCTCCCGCAAAAGGTCTCTCGGAAATGCTTTTTTCCAAGGACTAAGCCCTGATAATGGAGAGTGGGTTAGATCGCGAAGCGTCTTCATTGGTTCGGCTACTGCCAATTGGGCGATCGGAATTGTCCAGAACAAAACCTGCGCTTTCTGTATATTATCTTACTTACAAAAACCTAAGTGAATAGGGTGGAGTTTTTGTATTCATTTTATGGATAAAGTTGTTGCACCTTCATTTTCGGCGAACACTTAAGATCGCTCGGTCGTTTTCTTCGGGTTTTAAATAATAAAAAATACTTTAAACTACGTTTTCTTGCGGGGGAGGAGTTTGCTTTCGAGATCAGATAAAAGATTCTGTTTGATTTAGTTGAATCATGGAGATATCGTGGTTTATGGAAGAAAAAAAACTCCGATCAGTTTAATTGTTTAACAATAAGTTCTGACAGACATTATTCCTTCCGCTGCGAGCCAGCATTGGCGCTTGAGGCGTCCATCACCCCACCCCACCCCCTGGTGTCAGTTTTCTAAACTAAGGCGGAGAGATCAGGGTGCGGAGGTTGGCAGCCCACCTGCCGCAAAAAAATCCCTACTAGAAATCATCTCTCTTTTCTTTTTAGATGTGAAAGGAAACAGAAGAAAAGAGATATTTACCGATATATTATGTATACAGTTGAACGAGAATTTTGCTTTTTTTAACATGATAAGAATTTACATGGAGCAGTCGGTTATTGCAGACTTTACTGTACATATTTTAAATATTATATTTCATCATCTTGCACATTAGTCTAATAAAACTGAAAAAAACACTAGGCCATAACATAGTAGGTTTGTAACAATAAGAAAAACACTTAAAAATCTAACTAAGCCAAGGTGATCGTTCATCATTAATTTTATTTATTTGTTGTTTTTCTTCAGGAAGCCTTAAATGATATTTTAAACAGAAATGATTTAGTAATTAGAAACGTATTTTTGCGTTGTTTCCATTGGATACGTGATTTCAGCAGGGTCTCGGTGAGACGGCCAAATGTTAGGGCGTTTCATTGCATAGAAGAACTCTTCTGATTAGCAGAGGGGAGAGAACCTGATTGGCCGAGAGGTTATCCACGTGAAAGGATGGTAAAGAGGAGCGAGAGGAAACATGCCACTAAATGGACACCAAATGCAGGCCGAACCGTTCCATCAGGGGCCGACTGGCCTCATGCCGAACGGAGTAACCTCTCTCTCTCTCTCTCTCTCTCTCTCTTGTCTCTCTCTGTCTCTTTACTGACGTCATCTCTCTCTCTCTCTCTCTCTCTCTCTCTCTCTCTCTCTCTCTTCTCTCTCTCTCTCTCTCTGTACTGACGTCATCTCTCTCTTTCTCTCTACTGATTTACTGACGTCATTCTCTCTCTCTCTCTCTTAGAATAACAATACCAGTCTTTCTACTATTTCTTAAAATTAATATAGGGAGTATATCTGTGATGTCGACTGTTGCTGAGATCAGCATCCCTCCCGCCATTCGATATCATTCTAGAACTCTAATATCTGATTTCGCTGCTGGATCTGTTTCTGCTCGATCGTGGTTAGGTTTCAACCAAGACTGCCTTTGGTTTGTTCCCACTCTTCCTGGAGACAAAGCGTATTGGTACTTCTGCCCAGGTAGATGGAGAGGCTGTGTGTGTGCGTGCGTGCTCAGCCAGTCTTTCATATCTAATAATACTGTACAGAAACTTTCTGGCCGAGCTGGAGAAGTTATGTGATAGACGTCGAAAAGAAGAGCAAGTGGGGAAATCTTACAGTAAACAGTGTTTGGAGTAGAGGAAGTGAACGTTCGCTCTCACGGTGGTATGGTGTAAACAGCGATTTCATGGAGGTTGACATTTTTAGTGTCTCGGCTCCGGTGAAGCGGGAGCGAGTTAAATCATCCGTTGGCTGGAGGATCGCCAAACAAACCCCGGTTCGTCCGCTTTACGCTGTTGATTGCCCCGCCGATTGACACCCGGCAGTTTAAACCACTGGAGGGTGGTGGCCAGTCAGTCCTCTGCGCGCATGGGAACGAGTTAGATTAAAACCTTCATTTATGGCCGTAAGTCCACTCCGCGCCCTGTTTGTTTTTTCCCGACTGTAATAGTGGAGCAGGGGGAGGATGAGTGGAAACGTCATCGTGACAGCTTTGTTTAGGGCCTCTTAAACAATAATACAGAATCTCCCCACTGCAGTCAAAGGCCTCGATAACCGATATTTTACGGAAACTGTTATCACGTGACGTACTTAACGCTGTCTGGTGCAGTTTCATTGGTAAATCGATGGCTGCAGACTGTATCGTGTTTATTTGTTCATCCACAGTTCGATTTTCATTTAGAACGATCTTTTTCCAACGACCCCGCCTGTTGAGCTGCCGAAGGCAGTACCGGCCAGCTGGCTACCTACCCTAACCCTGTTTTCTTCATTTCAAGTTTGGCTGAGGTAGTTAAGAAAATGAAGGACGGCCAGGGGATTATAGAACTCTTTTAAACCGCTGTTTCGTACACATTCGATCCTGTCATGGTTTACACATGTGACTGCCCTCCCTGCTATAAAGGGAATCAACCGCCTAGGCCTACAGATTGATGGGTATAGTGTTCATGCCACTATAGCAGGGATCTGTTATTTGTTTTTAATTACAATAGTGCACTAAATGGAAGGTAATTTCACGAAGCGATAGCAATTAAACTATGAATTAACCAAGGGATGCAACTCTTAGAGCATCATAGGAGGCTGAACATCCGTACGTGAGTGTCGTTAGTAACAACGTAGCTAATATACGGTGCATTTGTTCACTGTAGCACAAATGGTGCGTTCCAAAATGCATTGAATAGGTTGTCTGAAGGATAAAGAACGTTTTATTTAAATAAAAGCCTCCTTTAAATAACTGTAGCTACTTTTTTTTCTTGCGTGCTTTGCAAGGTAAACTTTTGTAATTTACTTATTAGTTATTTAGCATAGAATCTTAATGTCGATATATAGCAAACGAGTGCTACAGCTGGGAGGTTCTCTTTCTTTTACTTGCCGTATTTGTGAAAATAATTTACAACTTATACTTTTCCCAGGCGTTGGCTTCGGCCCGCTGTTCATCGTTGTCGTGCTTTTTGTTGTTGTCGTTGTTGTCTTATTAGTCTTCGGACAGTGATTATGATGGATGGGTTTGAATGAAATCGCTCTCTGTTACTGGCGGAACACCGCGTTAACCCGTCCTCTTCTCCAGCTCTCCCAGAGTCGAAGTTGGTGGGTTTAACGAAAACCGGAATTCACTTCGTCGTCGTCGCCCTCCCCGCCTCATTTCGGAAAAGGTAGCCGGCTCGGAAGTTCCCCATCTATTTAGATTCCGCTCATCCAAAGAGAACTTGTAGAAGACTGCGTCGAGCTTCGCCGCCGCCTCCACGGGCGAGAACACAACGTCGTCTTCAGACCTCCGGGAAGATACGTTATATTTCAGAACGACACAAAAATCGCCTTTCCCCGTAAGCTGACGTGGTTCTCTGTGTCGCCCTCTTCCTCGAGTTTCCTCTGCGTGAAGGGAAAAGACTTTTCAACCCCCACAACCCCCTTGGAGGTGGCGTTGTTGTTCTACACCGTCGTGACCAGCTGCGTTAGTGAACGACTCCAGATATTTTTCATTTATTAATATTTGCCAAAATCTCGCTTGCGGTGGCTGCTTGGTTTGCACATCGCTGGGGCTGTTTTCGCTGCCTGGAAAACTGCCCGCTGTTGACGGTCGGAACCGTATTCAACCGCGAGTTGATCTTTCACTGATCTCTAATCAATCGTGGTTTCACCAAGCAAAACAAAAAAAAAAAAAACAACGTCATAGTATTATGCAGAGTAGAACGACGGGACTAGGAAGATGAATTATCTCTGCTTCTCGGAGACTTCATCCGGTCTTCTACGAGCTATTGTGATGTCTTGAAGATTTTAATCTCCTTGTGTTTAAGTAAGGTAACTTCAGAGCTCTTCGTCGGTGTCCGTGTTTTCTCAGCGAGAGTTGATCAACTAGGGCTTTACTTATTCGTTTATTTTATGATCTTTTTGTATTGGATTTTCTGTCCAGAGAGAGAGAGAGAGAGAGATATGACGTCGGTACTAAGGAGAGATATATGACATCGGTACTAGAGGGAGAGATATGACGTCGGTACTAAAGAGAGATATATGACATCGGTACGAGAGAGAGATATGACGTCGGTACTAAAGAGAGATATATGACGTCGGTACTAGAGAGAGAGAGAGAGAGAACTAGGTACTAAAGAGAGAGATATGACGTCGGTACTAAAGAGAGAGATATGACGTCGGTACTAGAGAGAGAGAGAGAAAGATAACGTCGGTACTAAAGAGAGAGATATGACATCGGTACTAGAGAGAGAGAGATATGACGTCGGTACTAAAGAGAGAGATATGACGTCGGTACTAGAGAGAGAGAGATATGACGTCGGTACTAAAGAGAGAGATATGACGTCGGTACAGAGAGAGATATGACGTCGGTACTAGAGAGAGAGAGATATGACATCGGTACTAGAGGGAGAGATATGACGTCGGTACTAGAGAGAGAGATATGACGTCGGTACAGAGAGAGATATGACGTCGGTACTGAGAGAGAGAGATATGACGTCGGTACAGAGAGAGATATGACGTCGGTACTAGAGAGAGAGAGATATGACGTCGGTACTAAAGAGAGAGAGATGACGTCGGTACTAAAGAGAGAGTGATGACGTCGGTACTAATGAGAGAGATATGACGTCGGTACAGAGAGAGATATGACGTCGGTACTAGAGAGAGAGAGATATGACGTCGGTACAGAGAGAGATATGACGTCGGTACTAGAGAGAGAGAGATATGACGTCGGTACTAAAGAGAGAGAGATGACGTCGGTACTAGAAAATTCTAACCGACACTGTCAGCCATTTTCACGAGAAGGTTGTTTCCTTCAAATTTGTTTATGTCTGCTGTTACTCGGCGGGCAACTTAGCTACCTGCCTGAAAGACTATACGCAACCCTTCTTCTGTTACTTCGTTCCGCTCTTCGATCGCCTTTTTTTACTTTCGCATGGTAAATGTTTCCGACAAATGTCGTTGTTCGTCGCTTACATCTCAGCCTTGAGCCTCTGTACCACTGGCAGGAATTAGTGACGCGCACCTGTCGGACTGGTTGGCACAGATGGCACGGTTACTCTTGCTTTCGAAAATGTCCGTCCACATAAACTATAATGGAACGAACTGCTTTTCCAACGACGTTGTTTATTTAGTTGAAATTTAGCATCCACTTTTTGAAAACTAGTATATATTTTTGGAGATTGCCGATATGGAATTATAAGTTATCACTCTCACCGACCCTTCTATAAATGGCCAAATTCACGGCGTGATCGATCTTATATTGATTGCCCCTGTGTGCAGGGGCTACAAGCCTATTTGACAACTGCTGAAGGAGACTTACAGTAGAACAGAGCGGAGATTATTCCCGTTTGTTTGCTTTCCCTTCTCAACTCGAACATAATTCTGATCGTGCTGTTAAACTCTCTCTCAGAAACCCGGGCGACAAATCGGACCTGAGGTTTTCCGGTTCCCCCTTTTTAGCTTTCGTGTTCGTTCGCTGTTGTTAGAATTCCAGAGGTTCACCATCTTTCTTTCGTAAAATGGTGTTTGCTTTTGTCCGTTTTCCGCGGGACTTGAGGTGGTTGTGTTTCTTTCTTTTTTCCTTTCCCTGTCGGTTTGTTGAGAAGAGGTGGGCACCTTGTCACGTACCAACGGCATCACTTGTCTTCTTTCGCCCCCCCCTCAAGCCTGCCACCTCTGTGACGTGCCCTTTCACTTTCTTTCCTCCTCTACCTGTTACAAAAACCTTTCTCCGGGTGTCCTGTCAACACCCAGGGCCCGCTCGGAGGGCAGGGTGTTGAGTTATGAGCACGTGTAAGTAATTATCTGTCGCCGTCTACACGCCTCGTTCCAGTTCCGCCTATTTATTTATCCTCGGTATATTTAGTCAGCTTCTCCGGCTTCTGCTTGGTTACGTAATCGGCTGGCCTGTCACGGAGGCAACCAGCGAGAGAGGAGGCGGTGTCAGCTTGGATCGTATGACAATAGCTGCCGCGTCGTCGCCTTCCCTCCGCTCCATTGTATCGAGGTCAGGAGCCGTCTTCCCGTCAGTCGGACGCAGTCTTCTCTCGAACCGGTCCCGGTAGGAGATCATCCGACTCGTTCGGGCTCGGAAGAAAAAAAGACTACACAAAGTCGCCCCGCAGTTCGTCTCTTCCCGCAGGTCGAAGAAGAACCCGGAAAAATCTACTGGATTATAAACGACATCTAGACATCGTTGTTCGAAACTAACTTTTAACAGCCAACCTCGTCTTCGAATGAAGGTAAGGCCAACCAGTCTTTCGGTCCGTAAACCTTAGCCGTATTTTCGAATAATAATAATAATAATAATACAATCCAGCAGTAACGAAAGAAGTTGCTTGGAACAGAGTTGTAGAATTTACTGCGCTTTGTGTACACATTTAAAGATTTGTCTACAACTGCAGACTGACCCGACTCGGGGTCCGTCCCCTTCTCTCCCTGTAAGGGTAGGAAGCCTGACTGTTTCTCTGGAGGACGGAAGCTGTTCATCCGGAAAGAAGTGGTTAGCGCACCTGGCGGCACCCTCGGCCGGTGCTGCCTGTCGCCGATTCGTCGAGATGAACGAGAGATCGGAAAAGCCTGGATGAGGATGAGGAAAGGTTGGGGTGAGGGATGGGAAGGTATCTCTGGGGATTCCTAAATATTCGGCGCCTTTCTTTGATTTAATAAAACCAGTACAAACGCGAGGAAACTTCGTGTGTTCGGAACCGTGCGCCTCACGCTCGACTACTAATTAACAGTTAGTAACAGAATAAGTTATCGGTTAATATCCTAAACTGAAATGATGGCGGTACGCTAACGTGTCATGTGGAATTTTACATATCCATGTAATCATTATTACACTTGTCCGCTTTCTCTCTCCCCTCCCCCAACCCCCCCCAGGGGCGGGTACCGATCTCCTGCCCACCCTTCCCGGCTCTCCTTTTTATGCTGCTCTCCTGTAAGTGTTCCCCAGGACAACAATTAGTAGGCGTGAAGAGGTTAACCCCCTTTTAAACGTCGATATACCAAATGGAGTCCGAAAGAAAAGAAAAGAAAAAATTAACGTCGCTCGGGATTTCATTTTGTTTTTGTTTTTGTTTTTTTTTTTTAACCCAGAGACAAACATTCAGCAAAGGCGCGGGTTGGGGATTAAAAACGAGAGTGGGAGGAGACGGCACGGGAGAGGGTTAATCGTGTAACGTCTGGAATAAGATAAGCGTAGACCCGCGTACGTGTCGGACTTGATGTGCGTCACACCTTTTGATATATTTTATCAGCGAACCAAACCTGCTTTACCTTTCTTGTTGCATTTCGCATTCTCCGCTTAATTCGTTTTACCAAGGAATCCACGCTGCATTTTAGCAACATAAGGAGTTCAAACTCCCTACCGGGAGCCGTCAGTTTAAGATCGATCTCCACCCGTCTCCCAAGTATCCATCCTCTAGCTGTATAGTAGTTACTCCATATATTGTTTTTTTTTTTAAATGGAGATCGATACGCCAGTATTGAAACTTTCCAATAACTATCAGAATTGATTGTGATAAACTATTATCGCTATTATGAAAGAGGTCTTTAAGTGTAATCCTTCTTAACTTAATCGATGATTATGAAGTTGTTTTTTATTGTCGTACTAGTGATAGATAAATCGAGAGGTCTCCCGTGATACCTGCCTGCAGGGACCGCCAGTTAGGTTGGAACGTTTTTGTTTTTTTTCTTTATAAAAAAGCGAACAGGTGCACTTTAAAAACTGTTTTCTCGTCTGCTGTTTTTAAATGCACGTCGGAAGAACTTTCTTGGACTTGGCGATCTCATCAAGCCAGACCGCTGACGTTCTTCTCCCTGTATAAGATTGGATCGAGCAGCCATAGACGCCATGCATGGCGCAGACTTCAGCTGCAACTTTGTGCTGATTAAAGACGCGACAGATCCGTAATCGTCCGTTTATTCTGCCGGCGTTTGTGAGCAGAGTTTCTATCTGTTTCCATACTAGACAACCTCAGCCGCCGCCTTCTGTTTCTGAAGTTTGCATTAAGGAGTACGATTCGAATCGAGGCCGTGCGGCATAGAAACAACTGGCCGTAGGGGAGATCACTGGAATAATCAGGTCATAGATGGCGACAGCTTTCCAGGCAAATTGATGACGTTCTTTCCTCCAGGGCCCCGTGGTCGTGTTTACTTTCGCACCCGCCATCGCTGTAACAGAATCCTTTTGATGCGCACACTTAGGGGGAAAAGGTGCCCTTTAAATTTTTTTTTTTTTTTTATGTTTCCTTGTTTTTCGGAAGGGGGTGTGGGATCGCTTTAAAGGAAAGCCTTCTACTTAACCTGACACCTAGGACGGCTTCTCGAACAGAATGTATCAAGATGGCCGCTTCCAGAAAGCTTTATTTATTAGCGATATCCATGAAAACGAGCGCCTGCTCTTTCTCAAACTGGCCCGGCCAAGGGAGTCGGTGAGGGGCCCCCTCACCCACGAGCTGGGAATCGGGGAACTGAAACAACCAGAGAGATCACTCACTCGCTGACCAACAACCAAGACATATCGCCCACCCACCCCCCTCCGCCGGACTCCGGATCGATAATCATGTGGGGAAGCGCTAAATTATCGCAGCCCCACTCATTTATCAATGAATTAATTTCCGGAAACGAGCTTGTTGTTCATAAATCGCAATGGAAGGAATCTCCCTCTTTCACGCGGCCCGTTGCCCGACGAGAGACGCGGCCATTGTCTCCGTCGTCGTCGTCGTCGTCGACTTTTTCTTTCTTTTTTGGTTTTGTTTTTGTTTCGTCGGGTTCTCGGCCGCGGATGCTGCAGCAGCCGGTGCTTCAGGTAAGTTCCTCCCACCTCGCCTTCTACGTTGTTTACCGGCTAGAATTCTTGGGCGTTTCTAGAGCTCGGCAGCAGATCCATCTCTCTCGAGTCTCTTTGGATCTGTACTTCCGGATAGCATAGTTTTGCCTCGGCTGTCTCTCTCTTAAAGGAAATTATATATATAAAGGGGTTAGTTTAGCAGAAAAAAGGGGCCAGTTGATCTGTTCCTCGCTCAGCCGGCGAACGTTCGGAGAACAAATATAATGATGATAATTTGTCGTGAATTTAAAATACGTAAATGTACAGCGAATTACTACAGAAAAATGGTTCCCTTTTTCTTTTTTAATGTGGGAAAAGAAGGGTAATTAACGAACCCCCCCCCCTTTTTTTTTTTGGATACTTTCGAAGTCGCAACTTTAAAATTTTGAAAACTAGTTCCACATCCGGCACAATCGTGGCGAGACCGCTGTTCCATTGCTTGTAATTAAACTCAAGGGCGGGTAGTCTCCCTTCTTTTTTCTCTCCCCTCCCCCCCCCGGTCTCTGTAGTCTGAAGTTGAGAAGGGCGCTGTACCCGGGACGGTTCCCGGGGGGTGGAGCAGTACTGTGGCTCTCACCTGCGCATAGCCGGTTCTCCGAAGCACTAACGACTTGTGCGAAGGTACACAGTTTCTTTTACCGGCTATATTTCAAGAGCGCACCTTCTACGTATTTTTAATCACCGCTCTTCTCTCTTCCGAAATGAATGTACCTGAGGTGGTGGAATAAGTCACGGGATTGAACGAAGAGGTTACTACGTGAAGGCCATGTACGCCGCTGTCCCGGTTAGCCGCCCGTAATCCAGGTAATGAGGCTGCGTCGCGCCATTCAGGTGCTTCATCCCAAAGCGTCCCGGTGCGCAATTCACCGCACCATTTCGGTGTGTTGCAGTTCCGGTTCAGGCGGAAGCCGGCCGGCTGTAAGGCCACCAGGGCAACAGTTCGGACGAGACATTACAGCGATATATCAGAATCACCGCGGTTTACCCTCGTCACCCGTAAGACACACCGCTTCCGGCGGCTTCTGCAGTTGTAGGACGACGACGGGTCCGAACTGTAGTGAAAGCTCTACTCACCCGCCTGCCCTCCCGCCCCCAACAAGGCTGATGCCACTGATTAAATCAGGTAGCGTCCGGTTTTCGTACGCCAAGGAGACGGCGGTCAGGCCAGCAAGCAAACCCCTCACTAGATGCGGATGAGTGGCTGCTGCCCTTTCTACCAACGAGCTGAAATAAAGCTGTAATTTCTCAGATGGAGGTGTCATAAGCTCGGCTGGCCTGGCGGCGAGGAGAGGCATCTCTGACAAGCACCCGGAACTCGTTTTCCTTGAAGTAGGGCGACTGCCAAGAATTATTATTTTGCCCCGTTTTGAGGCGAGTCTGTTTGGCTGTGGGATTTCGAAAAGGGCCCCATATAAGTAACGTGGCGATTTGTCAAAACGTTTGTTCCCCTTTCAAATGGGCAAGGCGCTTAAGAGCTGGTCTCGGTCCTACCCCCCATTAATTATAAAGACCAAGTTTACATCAGTACAGCGGTGCAGATGGAGCCGTTGTTGTAGTGGCGTGTTCGCAGCAGCACACGATGGGTTTCAATCTCTCTCTCTCCCTCCTCTGGAACTACAAACCGAAGCCGGAATCGGATGTTTGCGAAGTGACGAATTTTCTTTTTCTTTTGCGCAGAAAATTTGTTCTTTCCAAGTCTGCTTTGTTAAGGCAACAAATTTGTAATGCGGCCGTTCCTGCGGACAATGTCTCGCTGGACGGCGTTAATAACCAGTATAATACGCGGCCGGGCGGTGCGCGGCTTGTTTGGCCGACCCCGCACTAAAGGGGGGGGGACGGCCGCCTCGCCCTCCCCCAGCTTCCCTCTGACACGTGAAGAGACTTCTGAATGCAGATATTGTCGGAAATTCTATGGCGGGCGACATACCTGGTCGTGACGTTAGCATAAACCCCACCCTACACACACACACACACACACACGTCAAAAACAGAAGGAAATTGAAAGTAATTCAAAATGGCGCCCGTTAATGCCAACAGACATGGACGATTATGTACATATTTCGAAATCTAGAGCTGACCGGTCTCCTGGTTGGACGGGCCTGTCCGAAAATACCTGTAATTGGACCGTGATGGTGGAAGGGGGGGTCACAGCTGTCTCGTCGAGGCTCCTTGGCCTGGACGAGCGAACTGTGTTGATACGATTCATTAATGCTGCTGCTATAATGGGAGCGCTGTCAGTGAGCAAATTTGCTTCTGTCTGACAAGAAGCGGTAGCCGGTCGAGGCTCCGCTAGCGGCACCACAAATGAGGACCCGATCAATAATTGTCGGCCTTCGGAAGACTTCGGCGTCGTACGTTGGTTTCCCGGCGAAGCCTCTCTCTCGGATGTAAGAGAAAGTGCATATTGACTCTGCTCGTCTGACATTTGACGGCGGCCAGGGCTCGGACGCTCGTTATTTCCGGCCAGTATTTGCCGACTGTCTTGCAAGTCGCTCTTACATAAGGGGGCTTAAGCTGGCAGCAGCGTAGCGCACCTGTTTCTAATTAACGGTCTTCAAGACAAAAACCGAGATAGCAGGATCAATTCTCGAGTTACTTAGCAGTCGCACCACCGACATGACGGAACATTCTATGGGACAGTTTTCCTTTCTTTCGTTATTAATTTTAAAAAGTTCTCCATCAAATGAAAAAGAAAAAAAAAAAACCTGAGAGATCGAAGTTTCTATTTGCTTAACGGTCTTTAATTGCGTGATTGCTTCTTCTTGTTGTTGTTGTTGTTTTCAGCGACAGTTCGAATTTCCATCTTTGGCCGCCTCTCGGTAAAATGTTCCGAATACCTTAGCGATTAAAGAACATCTATCTCTATTATGTCGCGGTCTGCCTGCCTGGGGAAGGGTGGGGAAGAAGATGAGGGGTGGGGGTGGGTGCGAGCATGTATCGCGTCGCTGCTAGAATTTGACTTTAATACCAAGCCTCTGATCAGTTGGACGGGAGTGAACGACGTAGCTGTTACGCTGAACTTCTCTTTCTTCGCAGCGACGACTTCCAAACGCCAGATCGAGGGACTTTCGGGAAATAAAGGAAAACGTATTTTCGTCTACGAATTGAAACTTCGTGTACTGCACTATTTATAAAGAATGATTAATTCCCCTCTCGAATGCTGCTAGGCCCCTTGTCTGTTGCTATGGAAATTCCCGTGGTTTAACCCGCGTAGCGTGGCAGGTGCGCGGGTCTGTCTCTTTCGTAAGAACGGCCAGGCGAAGGGGCCCTGGGAACTTCTATGTGGGGATCGGCGACGCGACTCCTGGGTCGGTTCTTCATCTTGCACCGTCGCCCTTCCTCGGACCGCTGTCCGCAACTTGCTTCGCCGCTACCGGATTCTCCAATCCATTCTTTCTCCAAACGTGGACTTCGAATGAATGGGATATAACCAAAGAGCTAACCGAATTTTCGGAATTAGAATGACGCTTCACTTGAGAGAGAGAGTGTGTGTGGTGTGTGTGTGTGTGTGTTTCCAAGTTTCCAAGAAGACATTTGCTGTTTGTTTCCAGTTAAGCCGAATTTCGAGGCGTGAGGGAAGAACCATGTGCGCGAGCGGGCACACGGTACACCCGAAAGCGGCCGAGACGATTCGATGTAAACCGTCTCTTGGCTCCGTGGCAGCCAGTCCAGTGATTAACTGGCGTTGGCGCGTGAGAGCGCGTGCCAGACTTTGGCTGACCAACGAACAGATTGAAGTGACCGGATAGGGTTACTATCTTGTGGGCCGGGTGGAATGATCTCTGGTCAGACTATTCTTACACCAGATGACGAAAATATAAGGTTCGAACTAAAGGAATAAGGATTGTTTACTTTTCCCCTCTTTTCTTTTTTCTTTTTTTCGTTTAGAAGGAGTTGAAAACGCGTTTCCAGAGCGGTTTGATCAGATCAATTGCTAGGATAGTCCGTCCACCTGTTCGAATTTGTAAGTGCACCTTGTTTATGTGCTTCATACTTTCTCTGGTGATTCGATGTTGCGGAAACCACCGTCGACTGAAGTACTTATGTAAAAGTATGACCCTAGATACAGAAGTATATTGAGTAAGTGTTCAATTCGCAACTCGGACTGTGGTACGCACCATTTACTTGTCTCCTGCTGGAAATTACATTTTAACTTTCCTTGTCCAAGAGTAATGGTTTTCTCAGCTCGTGTGTCATCGTGAATTCTTCTTTAATTTATTATTGCTTTCAGGAACATTGATAAAGGTAAATAAAAATAAACACACACACACACACATTTTCTCTCTCTCTCCCTCCCTCTCTCCATCTCCTCTCATCACTCTCTCCCTCCCTCTCTCCATCTCTCTCTCTCTCCTCTCTCTCTCGCTCTCTCTCGCCTCTCTCTCCATCTCCTCTCTCCTCTCTCTCTCTCTCTCTCTCCCTCCCTCTCTCCATCTCTCCATCTTTCCTCTCTCTCTCTCCTCTCTCTCTCTCTCCTCTCTCCATCTTTCTCTCTCTCTCTCCTCCTCTCGCCCCATCTCCTCTCTCACTCTCTCTCTCTCCCTCCCTCTCTCCATCTCTCTCGCCCTCTCCCTCTCCCTCGCTCCCCTCCTCCCTCCTCTCTCCATCTCCTCTCTCACTCTCTCTCTCTCTCTCCCTCCTTCTCTCCATCCTCTCGCTCTCTCCGCTCATCTCCTCCTCTCTCTCTCTCTCTCTCCGCGCTCGCTCTCTCTCTCTCCCTCTCTCCTTCTTTCTCTTCTCTCTTCTTTTCTCTCCTTCTCCTCCCTTCCTCTCTCCATCTCCTCTCCCACCTCTCTCTCTCTCTCCCTCCCTCTCTCCCTCTCCTCCCCCCTCCCTCTCTCCCTTCTTCATAAGTTTACAAAAAAGAAGACATTATTTCCCAGACTCTATATTACAAAATTATTACGACAAAATCGTATTCTAGCAGAAAAGCAAGTGATGCTACCTACGACAGACAGTTCATCTGCATCACTGTTTATTCCTCAGTATATCGATCGTAATCACCTAATAAATCGCATCGTATACAATTTTTTCTAAAAAAAAAAAAACGATTGTAAACAGTAGATTTTGACTACTTAACAACCGCGTGGCTATATTTGTTTTTTCTCATACTGGAATATTTACTGAAGGAGAACGATTCCCATAATTATTTACCTAATAATTTGTGTTCGACTTTGATTTGTAGTGCTTTTACCTTTAATCGTTTGGTGACCCTCCAGCCAGCCAGTCGCACTATAATCGGCAGTATGCAGCTTTATATCGCCGATTATTGCAAATCCTGGCTCGTTTATAAGTAGTAATTATTCTAATATTTCGAGAAAGGATATTTGTCGATATACATATATGAGAGAGATGGAGAGAGGGAGAGTCAGATGGAGAGGGAGATGGAGAGAGGGAGGGAGAGAGAGAGAGATGGAGAGAGGCGTGTGAGAGAGAGAGAGATGGAGAGAGGGAGGGAGAGAGAGAGAGATGGAGAGAGAGGAGTGTGAGAGAGAGAGAGATGGAGAGAGGGAGGGAGGGAGTGAGAGAGAGAGAGAGGGTGGGAGAGAGAGTGAGATGGAGAGAGGGAGGGAGAGAGAGAGAGATGGAGAGAGTATATATTAAAGAAAGATTAACTTTCTTTCCGAGCTACATTTGTTTTCTCTTTTTTTAGGTGGGCGGGAGATGTAGTCGATTGGCGGGAGAGGGGAGAATTTGTCTCTCACGCACGAGACGCGGAGGTCCGTTCATTAGCGGTCCGCCCCGCGCCCAGGACCCCGCCACTTACGTCGGCGATCAAATATTTGCTTTTCTTCTTTCGTGGCGGTGAACTCGCGAGACCGAAATCTCACGCGACAGGGCTGTGGTTGTCGACTCTGTGAAGAAGGTTAGGGGTGGAGGGGAGAGTATTCCGATAGTTTAACTGACGTGAATAGGAAGGGGTCAGTGGCGATGAATAGCGGTACATATTTAGCCCCGGCCCGAGACAATGAGAAGCCTGGAGAAACAGAAGAAAGTAGGCAGCGGGGCGGAACAAATCCACTCAGGGGCTGTCATGTCGGCTTTGTGCCCGCTCCTCCCTCCCGCTGTTAGGGTCGTCGGCAGAGCTCGCGCGGTAACCTTATTATCTCGTATTATATTTGAGCGCACCGATTAGTTGTGGTGGGGACAGGGGCCAAGTCCTAATACATTTGACAAGTCTGTTAATGTGCAGGCGGACAAGAAGAGGAGAGAGAGGATGGTGGGGGGGGTGACGGGCCCGCTCGCCGCTTCCTCCCCTCCATTCAGGCCGCTATAGAAGAGCTGGAAAATAGGGTTTGCGCCCGCCCGCCACAAAGGAGCGAAGGGGCCGTGTTCGACTGTCACAGATCAGCGGTCGCCGTACCGCGGGATGCCATGTGTAGCCCAGACCAGTCAGACCGAGGCGGACTCTTGTCAGGTGGATGGCGGGGCGACGACGACGTGTGGGTGGAAACATCGCGAATCGGACTCTCCGAAATGGGCGCCCGCGCTCCAGCCGACTGACAGGGGGCGCAACGGTCGCGTCGCGCCCGATTATCGGTCCCGAGACTCCGCTGACAGCTTTCCCAGGATCCGCCAACTGTTGAGCGGCGGTAAAAGAGACGTTGAGAAGACGTCTGCCGAGCTCCCTCTCTGCACCTGTCGCATCGAGCGGGACGACGACTGGCGTTTAGGACCGGTCTGCAATCGACGTCAGGTGCTTTCACGTCATATGACGTCGATTGCAGCTCGTCTACGCTTAATTATGAATTAATGGTGCTGCAACAACCGGCCCCGGTCTTCCCTACGGCACCAGATTTTGGAAAAGTATTTATTCCGTAATCGGAACCCATTTGATAAGCGAACGACCCCCATCCTATAATAGTAGCGTTTTCTCACGTCAGCTCTCACTCTGACAATCAAACTGTCCGTTCCAGTAACGCGCGTCGAGGAACTGACGTCTTACCTATTCCTGCCTGACACGGTGTCTACATTAATAGATCTCCTCGCGTGATGAGGATCGCCTGGTCTGAGAGCGCGCGCGCGCACACCACACACACGCACACGCACACACTAGTGTTCGTGCTCCGTTGGTCATCAGTAGCCAGAGTCAAGCGCCCCGACGCTCTCGTGTGAACTGCTGCTGCGTAGCTTCGCCCTGTCGCTGATTCACAACGGTCGCTCATTGTCTGACGACCCCTTCGCGTGGCCTGCGGGGTGTCTTGTTAGATCAGACGTTCCCTTCGCCGGTATTTCCCCCCCCCCAACCACCACCACACGTGTGACAGCTTACCTTAATGCCTTTCTTCCAGTCTCTTAGCTGTTTCCTGTCTAAAATTGAAAAAGAGAAGGAGGAGAGTTCTGCTTCTTTTACACACAGTTGACAAAAAAAGAATACTGGAGGTACGAATGAATGCCCTTGTTTTGCTTGAGCGGTAATAAGAGCGCGGTTCGGGGACAAAACTTCTAAGGAGATCCAAATTATCCATTATTTTAGCTTCATCGTTATTGTCTACCGGGTGCATCCCAGTTTACTACCTGCGGTTCTTTTGAAGTTAGCAGTCGTCCGGGGGTCGGAGGTCAGCGAACAGCCGGGATTGGCGAGTGAAATAGAGGCTCGTCTGTGTAAAAAAAAAAAAATCGAGTCACGTGGGCTAAAGATGGCGTTTTCCCGTGTATTCTGCCGGCAGTAAATCAGTTCAGACTATTCAACTTTGAATTAAATCTTTCTCTTTTTCGAAATCCGGTAACTAAAAAACTTAACTCTGGCCTAATGTACTCTTGCCATTTTTTTTGTTGCAGGAAAAACAACGAATAATTAATTAATCATCATTCTAATGTCCGCTAAACGACCTGCCACGTAATATATCGTAGCTGGAGAGCCCGCGCCAGGGGTCGTGGGGGGGGAGGACAGGGGAGGTAATTAATAAATTTGGTTTAATTATATTTTGTGTAAGAATTGATTGTCCCATATTTTCGACTCCTTTCGAACATAAACTTTGGACGTTCGTGTTGAAGAACCATTAAGTTTTGTTATTCTAGAGCGACTGTGATGCCGGAGAAGAGATGTAATTGCTGTTTGCGAGTTTTTTTAACAGGTGGATTGTTTTTGGGTTTTTTTTTTTTTTTAGATTTTGTATGACATTTATAAATTACCAGCGATTGTTTCCAAACATCTATAGAACTTCACACAATTATTACTTTACACTTCCCATCATAATTGTTGACCTACCAATAGAATATCGCAATGCCATATACCGTGTAATCTATTTATCACGTGTTCACGTATCATTCTCGTGAACTTTTCAGGGGCTTGGCTGTAGACTCCTCCGCTCTCGGGCCAGACCTTAGACACCGATCTTTCTTTTCAGACATCAGGTGTTACATGTTGCGTGCTTTTTAAAAAAATGAATCGATTTTTGCCCCCCTCCAAATGAAAAACTAAACAAGACCCTATCAGAAAACGTAACCGTCTTGTAGCACGTGTAACCTTACGACGCCTGGTCCCCGAGTGACTCCAAGACTAAGCCGTAATAAAATGTTTCATGAGAAGCGACCTCTTCCCCGCCATAACTTCGTCTCATTGCTTAATTTCTTGGACCCTACAGAAAATTAATTTTCTCGTTTGTTTTCCCAGACTCTCGGGCGGGCGGCTCTCGATCCCAGCATCTGAATATACAGCACTTTTTAAGAAGTTGTTTCTCTGTTCTTTAGTATCGTTGTTTTAGAAAACGACTCCGCTCGTCTCAGTTTCGGTTCGTTTGGTCTCCCAGCAGGAATCCATTCAAAAAGATGGAAAAGCGAGAAAGTGTTTCTAGAATATGAGCCACAAGGCGGTGTAGTTACTTAATAAATGGTTCAGGTGGGTTTAGTTACTACGAGGTAGGAAGTCGGTTAATACACCCACTCCCCGAGATAATAGAATATTTATCGATGAGCGAACCCGACACTGCTGGCCGGTTACCTATTCCCCGCCAGCCTGGAAAATTATTTATGTAAATGAGAGGAAAAGTAGTGACTTAAACTTAAATAATTAGTACATCAACAACAACATATATTTTACTTACTTAAAACTAAACCAAATTCCAATCAGGAATTTGCAGTACTTTCTAAACTGCATATCGACATCCACCCCCCTTCTTTCTGTCTGACAAGAAGGAAACCTAAGAAAACCAAATCTAGTTCTTGCGTCTTTGATGTGCTTTATAATTGTGAGCGTCATGAAAGGAAAACGAAAACAACAACAACAATAATAATGATGATGATAATGATGGTGATGAAAGTTTCTCCATTGAGCCTAAAATCCATGCTGTCGGTTTTGTGCGGGACTCCAATACGACACTCGTTCAAAAGGGGTTAACGGGAGAACGCAAGATGGGAAGGAGGAGATAACAGGGGGACGGTACACCACTGATATATATAACTTTTCTGTCTACAATTTAAATTTCTATTCCGAACTTTGCAGTCTCTGTTAGTTACCAGGCGATCTGCTTTCTTCCGATTTTTCCCCTTCTTTCTTGAAATAACAAACCATTAAGGAAGGGCCGCGAACTACCACACACAGATAGGGCCCGCGCGCTGTTTATATCCCGGGTAAACAGTTCTCGTCAACTTTGGTATTTGTTTGCGAGCCGAACCAAAACACATATACACTTAACTTCGTGTCGGTGTTCGGATTTTAAAACAACAACAACAACAACGACAACCACCAACCGGAAGCGGAGGAAATCCGAAACTTATTACGACAACCGAACCCAGGCTATATATTTTTCTTGGATTTTAATTCACATCGGGGTGAGTCGTCGTCGTCCTCGTCCTCGTCGTCGTCGTCTCTTTCGTTTGTCGTCGGTGTTTTTTTTTTTTTTTTTTCCGCTGTGTTCCTCTGGAATCGGAAAAGTGTGTAGGCCGCGCGCCGGCGGAAGTGGTCCCAGGTGGCGCGTCCGCTCCGCCATTAAGTCGGCAAGGGTCAACAGCGAACAGCCAGCGGTCGCCTCTACCTACGCTGCGTACTTGCATCGGCGATGTCTGCAGTTGTGTCGCCGCACCAACTGGGAATTTCCTCCCCTTTTGTCCTATGCCAGCCACAATCCAAGCCGCCGAGCCCCCCCTTTTTTTTAAACCTTTGATTAGACGCTCGACACATTCTGGGCTGGTGCTTGGCCGGGGTGCGATCTTCGTCATCTTCTAATCTCCATGGCCGGGGTAGGGCGTGTCTTAACTCTCTCAGGTGATCATTAGTCTCGTGGAGATGCTGGAGTGTAAAGAGAAAGGTCTTAAGCCCAAAGACCCCCCGCTCCTGAATAGCTGGGAATAATCAGCCGAAGCGTGAAACATAAAACCATAGAGATCTTAACACCGTTATATAAGCGTAGAGTTCGTCCAAGCTTTAGATATGGCTCATCTTTAAGACAGGGCATTCGGCTCTTAGACAGTTCTTTATATAGGAACTTAATGTTGGTTTTGAGTTGTTATCTATAGTTTAAAATACCATGTGTCCGAAGTATCGGCACGGCTCGGTATTAGGGGAATCTTCAGGAAGACTACTGTAGACGAACGGAACAGATTACTGGCGATGGTTATCGATAGTGATAATGTAAACCGGTTTTAAAATGAAAACGAGAGAAAATCCGTTTGGTTTTGCGTCTCCTCACAATAACTGGATTAGACCGTTATGTAAATCAGTTATATTTGAACTGTAGCTTAGTTAAATACGATAGCTTTTTTTTTGGCTAAGCAAAATATCTCTCTTCATTAAAACACTTCTTCTTTCAACTTCCGGGATTTAATCGAATACGTGATTTTAATTTTTTAAAAAAATATATGATATATATTCAGAAGAACTGTTTACAGTACATTGCTCTAAATGGAATAGAAAACGAAAGAATAACTTTATTAGTTTTTTTTTTAATTTTAAGAAACTGAAATAGATTATAAATTTCCGTTTTTCCTCTCACGTTAATATGACGAGTTGGAAAACATTTTTGAATTATTATTTAGCACAAAACACGAAGATTCTTTCGCGAGATCTAAAATAAATACTTTTTTTTTTCTTCTTTTAATCGAAACTTAGATTTAAAAGATGTATATATATTAGAAAACGGGGGAAACTGTCAGGAAGTAAGGAACAGCATCAAACGAATAAAAAGCAGGAAAAGAAATGGAAAGAAGAATAGGATAAATAATGGACCTACTGTGCGCACCTGACCAAGGTTCGGAGGTGTATACCAACGACCTGGAATTATTCTCTGGTTTTTAATATGCGGAATAAAATGAAATAAATAATAATAATAATAATAATAATATAATAATAATAATAATAATAATAATAATAATAATAATAATAATAATAATCAGAAGTGTTTTCTTTTGTTACGCGTCTTTCGTGTATTTTAGACATTCCTACGTTGGAAGGGCTCGGGCGACAGCTCTGGTACTGGTTTTCTGTCGTCGGTTAGCCTCGAAATCTTCACGAAAGAGGAAGGGAAAATTATAGGACAGTGGCTGCTGGAACTTTCAAATACTTGGTATCCAAGGTGACGGTCAGACCGATCAAGAATCACCATCCTTAACCCACCCACCCCTCTCTCGTTTTCTGCAGAAAATGTAGATGCAAATCTCGTCTTTCCATACCTGAGAAAAATATTTCTGGTTTTCTTGCTTTTATGTTAACGTCACATACCGTTAATTTTGAATGTATATTTTTCACCATTTAACAAAAATGACAGGTAATCATCTTTGAATTTTGTTTTTATAATGTCTGTTTTTTTTGTTGTTGTTTTTTTTTTTTCAATTAATTTATTTATGGAAAGGTAATTAACAACAGTTGACAAAAGCGATAGCCCAGCAGCAGTCGGAACTGGCTTGCGTTCGAAATAACTTTCTCACGTGACACTGTTCCCTATTGGTGGCGCTAGTTTACATTCTCTCTCTCTCTCTCTCTCTCTACCAGATTGCACACGCCGATCAGATTAATGCTCTGGCGGATGCACGTTTAGATTTCTCCTTTTCCTCTCTCCATACCCCCCACCCTGTTCACAACGGCTTTGTCTGGCCACTTACATCGGCTCGTGCCCGTCTCGGCGCCCACAATAGCCGCGTCGAGCCATCCCCGGCCGCTGATTACAGCTTCGTTTGTAACGGGGGGTTTGTCAACGCAGGCGAGCCCATTGTTCTTCTGGAGGCTGCTTCTGTATCCACTTTGTTTTTCTCCTGGGAACGAAGACGTCGTTACTGCTGCTCTCCCACCCACCCCTTCTCTTTTCCGTTTGCATGAACTCTCTCACAGAAGAGACCAGCCATCACAGACAGCCAAAACGCAGAACCACGCTGTTAATACCCACACAAAAATATTTTAAAAATACACGATTTCTTTCTCTCTTTTTTAAAAAAAAAAAATTGCTTCTTTTTAATGGCGATCCACGCCGGCTGGCTGGCTCCAAGTTTTTAACACACCACGGTTTCGTGTGGTGTGCGCAGGACAGGAAGGGCTAAAATACTGTGATGGCGCCACCAGCTCGAGAAAGACAGCAGAGTGTACAAGTTTAATTTTTAATAGTTAAAACAAAAAAATTACACAGATTTAAGAGGTGGGAAATCTTATCGCTATTATTATTTGATCTAGAAGCGTCCATCGGTCACCAACCATGAACCGTGTTTACTTCTAATTAAAAAAAGACTATCTATTTTACTCAGCGACCATAATAGCAGTGTTAATAAAATACCTATTTTCTTTTTTTTTTTCGTGTCGTTTTATTCCTTAATTCGTCGGATTCTTTCTGAGATGGCAGTGTATTCGTGTCCTGGCCCCGTCCCGTCGGAGTGGCCGACCGTCGTTTTAAATGGCGAGCGAGTTAGCGCGTTAAATTACTCGTTATTTAGTTAAAGATTGCTGTCACAAATTCTCCGGAAAGGCAGAGAGCTCCCCAAATAATAATATTGAAAAAGGTTAATTAACTGGCACGGACGTGACACTGTGGTTTTTGGGGGTAAGTAGGACTTTAGATACACAAACTGATGGCGGAACGAACACTTGACTGAAATTAAAGCTTCGAGAAGACGGAAGACTCGGAAATGATCGTTGGAAAACAGCGGTTGTCAGCTGAGGATTTTCTCCGAATTACGTATGGGCGGGCAGACAGGTTCCCTTCATGCGGTTATACTTATCAGATTGTTGAACGACTGCTAACAGCCGAACAAAGGGAGTCATTGTTTTGGTTAGAGCTGGCAGAAAATTAGACGCACCTCAGATGAGAGATCGGGGCTCGCGGAGAGGAAAGCCTGGTGTAGGTATATAAACAGAATAGAGATTATTACAAAATATAAGATTCCGATCATCGCTTCCGCCTCTCGATTGTGTCAGGTTGTTGCTAATTGTATTTAAAAAGTGAAAGTAAATTCTGCGAAGAAGAAGCAGGGGAGAGGTTTATAGCGTGAGTATTTAACGACTGGACGTAAAAAAAAAACATTTTTTAATCTCGATCGATCGATCGATCGATCGTCGACGGATCGGATTAGCAGCGATCTCTGCAGCTCCCGTTTTCCATTCGTCAGACGTGACCGCTGCTCCCGTACGGCCCGGCCACCATTGTTGTGCGTGACGGCTGGTCTCTCGCTCGTTTGGGTGTCTACAGCGCAGTCCGTCTGTTTACTCGTCTCGCCCTTGGTTAAGTCTTTGAAGAAACCGAGGTTACGCCAGAAGCGGTCGTTCGCCATCAGAGTCGCTTTTTCCTTAGGTGCAGTTGCTGTTACTCTAGAAGTGCTTGTTGTTGTTGTTGTTGTTGGTTTTTTTTCCCTAACCATGGGAGCAATCGTACATATCACCAGTCGCGTGGTGTTACTTTCCTTTTATCAACACGACGGCTACAGAAGGGTTGCGAAGAAGATTCGCCTGCTCGGGGAATGTTTGGCGGGGGGGGACATTAATAGAATCCATTTGAGAAATTTCTGAGTCTTACCAGAGACGTCTCATCGCCCGTTTCTCGCCACCACGGAGGCCGGATTGCGCGGGTTCGTGAGGAGAGATATCCGAGCCTTTCCAAAGACGTCCAAGGAATGCTCAGTTGAAGGATGGGGACGAGCAACGTTTTTGAGGAATACGGTGACGACCCTTTGCAACATCATCTCGGGGAAAAGGAACCCTGGTGGCAGTTGTTGGTGAAGAGGCAGGAATGTCAGTGTTGTCCAGGTACTTCCGATTACCTTGAACAACGAGCAGCGTATTCCTTCCGATAGCCTTGATCCATCCTCACACCGTTACGTCTTCGCCGCCCGCAGTTAGCACCATGGCAGCAGGAACAGGAACGCTCTCTCACTAAACGCCGCACCCCTATCCTGCCGGCGGAGAAGCAATTTTGAACTGGTTTTTATCAGGAAGCGGACCCTTTTTTCCAGCGAGAATGGCGCTTTGCCAATACTGATCGAACATCACGATGATGGTCACTCAAAACGAGACATTTTAGCGTCAGATTATTTGCCTGGACGCCCTCGTATCCCTTGACTGCCAGCTGGCGTTACTCGGTCTGAAGAACTGTGACTGCTCTGCCCCCCACGAGATCCTTCTTTTGGTCATCCGTTTATCACGATCATCCCATAAAAAGGGGGACGACCCTTTACCGACCCCTGATGCCGAGTACATTTTACACGACTAATACACGAGAATGGACTTTGTAATCCCTGCTTCCCACGTTGCATTCTGTTTGTCACTCTCAGTAATTTCGAGGCCGTGTAGGAGAGCCCCCTAGCGGCCACCTCAGTGTCGCTGGAATTCTGCCTCTAGTAACCATATAAATGCCTCGATTGACAATTAATGCAAACACGTCGGTCGTTATAGACTGCCACGGGTATTCGTATTACGTACTTCTATTTGCGAACGATTTTGCGGCCCCTTCTCTTATTTTCCGAATTATCAATTTTTACATGCAATAAATTAACATACATACATAAATGGGGACCACAACCCCGGCCTACAAGGTTACCACAAATCATTTAGAAAGATGTCCGAGCAGCCGTGAGGAACTGCGAACTGGGCAGTGAAGTGAGAACTCGGGCAGGGAGTTTTAAACAAGGACGGAGTCAGACTGCGCATACGTCACGGGGAGGGGGACATGGGATTTAGACGGGTAAAGCCGCAGCGAAATATTCTTTAAAGTACTACCCTTGTAAGTACGAAGACGAGGCTCGATTTTGCAATAGAATGCACACAATGGCGTAATGGACAGAGCAGCGAAGTTAGGACTGATACAACCGAAATAGAGGCCTTGGTAATCCAAAGTGTGCGATTGCGAGTAGGCGTCGCCATGAGTACAGACCGGAGCGTGTGCGTGCGTGTGTCGGCGGTAAGGCTGCAGAACGGGCTAGAGGTCCAATAACGGCCTGCGGGTTGTTTCCCAGCTGAAGGCGTAAGGGGTCTGGTAAGAATTAAGGGCGCTAGACAACAAAAGGAGAGCATCGCGAACCTTGGTACATCATTCAGTGCATGGCGATCGTCGCCTAATTGGTGGAGGTTCCGAATTTCAGCGCGATGAGGTCCTTCAGCCCCGCAAGCCTAGAGAAGAACTATCTGGAGCCAAAGCTGGGAGTGGGGGGGGGGATGACGGTGGCGACGATCGAAGCCCCGATGCGAATCCCATTGAAAACTCGTGTAGGCGCAACTGGAAATACGGTTTCCGAAGAACAGTCCCTCTGTAAAACGTCTGGAGCTCGTGCAGGGTAGGCAAGGCGTTACCCCCCGCCCCGCGTTGCGGATTTACGTAAGTCAGCACATGCGATTCCCAACAGATGCCGCCCAAACCACTATCAAATCTCTGGGGGGGAGGGAGGGAGCGATATGGCTGAGTTAATTACGAAGGTGTTTGTGTGGCGCGACTAACCTGTGAATAAACGGTTGTGAGGATAACTGATGGTTCAGCAATATTATTACGACACGTCCCAGCTGCGGATGGTGGTCTAAGACGGACAGGCACATGAGCATAGGGTTCTGTGGTATTAAAAATGGGTAGATGTAAGATGTTGTTTTAAAATTTCAGATATAAAGTAACGAATTGAATTTATTTTGCTTATTTTCAGTAGGTGACAAATATTCTTGTTTTAATTAGCCTGCTTTGGTTCTTTGTTGTTGTTGTCTTTCATCTCTTTTTCTTTCTTTCTTCCAGTTCTGTTCTCAAATTTCCAAACTTCTAACCCCAACCCTCCTCCGAGAGTCTGGGGTCGTTTCGTCGAAAGACCCCCGGTCACGAATTCGTCAGGGCCCCTTCACGGCTTAGCCGGGCCCCAACGGATGTACCGCCGTTCGCAAGTGGCTGCCGATTGATTTTGCCGGAGATTGGCTGCGGAACCCTGACACGTACGACCAGCCAGCCAGCCAGTCAGTCCAGTCAGTCAGTCAGTCCAGTCAGTCCAGTCAGTCGGTCCTTGACACGGTGCTAATGCTTCACTTGAATCTGGTGAGACAGTGAAATTTCCGACTTGGCCGAGAGCATCAATTAGCGCCCCATTAAGGGTGTGAAGCCACCAGAATAAGTTCTCTCTCTCTCTCTCTCTCTCTCTCTCCTCTCTCTCTCTCTCTCCTCTCTCTCTCTCTCTCTCCAGAATGGCCGGAGGCAATGTTGTCATCTGTCCCCACCGGTCGGATCTGACCGCCTGTTTATCGACATCTGCCCTTCGGCGAGTCGCGTTGCCAAGCCTTTCAGACACGAATCGAGAAACTGTTGTACTCCGCGCCAGTCGCTTCCGGGCGTTTGTCGTGCGCAGATCGGTCCGACTTCGACCAACTCTCGGGCATCGATTTCCAAGAAGAGGGTGGAGGGGAGGAGGTGGTGACCATAAGATGGCTGGCCGAAAATATCCCCAACCTCGCGTCGAAATGTTTGCTTCTATAAATAGAACGTATTAACAACGGTGCGCGTAACAGAGAAACTCGTACTTCATTTCACGCTACGATTGTCTACCGAAGAGGCGAAAGCCTTTCTATTTACTGTTTGCTATTTACGTCTTGTAATGACGAGAATCATTTTGCTTCCACTGGCAGTAAGATTGCCATGGTAACTGGCAAGAACGAGAACTACTTCAGTGATTCTCGGCTTCTGTAATAAAATACAGTCGTCCATACTTATTTTTGTGCATAACGGATAGCAACCATACCGATAATTATTGCCAAGCTGTATTCACCTGATCGTCGCGTCGGTTAATTATCGAGAGGTGGTTTATAAAAAAATCTCTCTCTCTCTCTCTTTTTTTTTTTTTTTTTTTGCTGCGAAAATCCACAGGTGAAGCACAAAAAATATCTGCAATCTGATTATGAGAGTTACTTGTCCTTAGACCAGATTACGCAAATTGCTCTCCGACTTATATCAGAAGTCTGCACACACGAAAACGATGATCTGTCAGGCCGTGGTTCTTAGAATTAGGCTCAGTGTTTTTTTGTGTATTTCGTTTGGAAAATGTGGTGTCGTTCGCAACGTTGAAGAAGTCGCTGCGTTAGGGCTCAGTCTTAGAATTTCTCTCTTAGTATCGGAAAAAGAAAAAAAAATTCCTTTATTTAGGAGAGTGGGGTTGGGGAAATGCTCTCGTTTTCCGACGAAGAGTTTGTTGTACCGAACCACTGGGTTTAGTGTCCTCTACATTTTGAGCTTGTTTATGTGCCAAGATGTACCGAAGGATTTTCTTCACGCAGAGCCTGGAAAAGTTTGACCTGTTTTGAACATTTTCATGTTTTAACATGTTTGTTGTTGTTGTTGTTGTTGTTGTTGTTGTACCTCTTTCATCGAAATCTGGTACAGTACTTACACCTGTCGTCATGATTTATATTTATGCCTTTTCGGAAATCACGTGTTCGTGTGGTAGATTTCAGAACGTCACATTTCACCGGGGGAAAACTACAAAGCGGTGAGTTCTTCAATACGGTAATTAGGCAAATTAAGCGGAGTTTAATTCGGAAAATCCTGGGGGGGGCGGTGTAAAAACTTTTGGCTCTTGCTGTGTATGTATATGAAAGTTTAATGGAATAAACTCTGTACTTGAAGAAATAAAGAACCGTCTGAAGTCCTTCGACACAGTTAGTAGAGTTCAGTACAAATGTCCTACTGGAAATACAAATTGGTGGAAAATCTGTGAACGATAGGTAAAACACCCGGTTTTCATGTAGGTAGGTAGTAAGATGAAATCAGGGAGGACAATGACTTCGGTTTGTTGATTATTATAACGCGCTTGACTGCGAAATGCGATAAAAAAGAAGAAAAATGGAATATACGGGTTGCGAGGAGTTGTCTACCTTGAAAAACTATGCCCAAGTGGTAGAGTAGCAAAATAACGAAACGAACTAAGTATTTCCATTTAAAATGGGAGAAGAAAGAGAGAGATTATTTCAACCAATCTCCGATTTTGTTTTCAAAGTTTACTTTAATTTTTTCTACTCAACATTGCCAATGAAAATAAAACCAGGAACAAAGTCGAGAAAAGTTTTCAAAAGTCCCGTTTTCTGTTCGCTACTTTCAAAATTGATCTCTCTCTCTCTCTCTCCTCTCTCTCTCTCTCTCTCTCCTCTCTCTCTCTCTCTCTCTCTCTCTCTCTCTCTCTGAGAGAGATGACCTCACTACAGAGAGATAACGTCAGTACAGAGACAGAGGGAGAGATGTCGCAAATGAAGCTTCTAATTTTTCTTTAGTCAGCATCTCTGCGCATCTGAATCGGCGTTGAACTTAGAATGACGCTAATTGTTTTGGAAAATGTATATGTTTATAAATCGCATCTAATTAAATGCTTGTAAATATAATGTATTCTGCTTGAGGGTGTACTGTAAAGGTTGTTGCAGGAGTGTGGAAAATAATAATTGGTTAAACTTCTTATTTACTTTAAGGTTTTAAACAATACAAGTTACAAGATGGAGATTGAATCGTACATCGTATATAGGCTCTTATTATTATTATTATTATTATTATTATTATTATTATTATTATTATTACATGCCAGCTAAAGAGGCTCTCGCTTTACTCCGACTGGGACTCGAACCATCAGTAAACTAGTGGTAGCGCCAGGAGAGCAATGGTGTTTGCCGGCTACCCGGACCCTCTCCCAACTCACGCAGATCGCACCGCGGCACCCCTGTAGTCATGAACAATGGCTGGCGTAGACAAAGCCCCTATTAGAAGTCTTCATTTAGCCACGTGGATAAAGCGAGAAGAAACCGTGCCAGGGAGGTACGCCACACCGAGCTGGTGCCCACCGGGATTCAAACTCAGGTTCTACCGTACAGCGCGCCGATCCGAGTAAACTGTTGTAATAAGCGCGGGTTTCTGGTGGCTGGGAAGACTGTCCGGGAGGTGGGGGTGGAAATCGGTTTTGGCAAAGACGGTATTGCTGCTGTTGGGCATTTTTGTTTGTTTGTTTGTTTAACGTTAGCGGCACGATGTCCACCCACGCCTGCTCCTTTTTACGCCGCACTATAAATCCGGCGGTAAAGGGGTTAATTTCGCAGCTTTGCCGGTGTTTTGACCACTGGTTACAAAAAGGCAACAGGTGCCCGTCCGATTGGCTTGCTTCGTGACCGATTTGATTTTAATTATGAACGTGAACAAAAGTTAGAAAGATGGGGCTTTCCCCCCCCCCCTCAGTATCCATTTCTTAAAATGCTGCTTGGAAACCGGAATTCTTTTCGGAAATAGAGTATGGACCAAAAATTACGGATGATTTTTCGGAAGCGAAGTCGAGAGAAATTAACTTTTACCACCACTGCTCTATTTGGGTCGCGCGCAGTTCCCTTATCCTCGTTTTAAAACGATTTACTTAATTCTAGGTTGTGGTTCTTTACCAGAGAAGCCAAATACCCGAAATGTAGGGGGTGGGGCGGAGAAAACTTCGTTATGAAGTTTAAAATTAAAGAAGAAAAACCAAAAAAAAAAAAAAAAAAAAAATCGCTTTCAAAAAATTTTCCGAATTTTGTGATTTATCTGGAATACATTCCCGTCCTTTGTCCGGTCCAGTCAGTTATTTAGTCACTGTTTTTTCCGGGTTCATTTTGTTGCTTTTGTTATTCCCCCTTTTCCAGTCCTTCCCCATAATTTTCTTTCTTTCACTTTCGGTTAATGGCGTCGTTTGTCCACGTCTTTCCCCAGACCGTTCGTAACACCTGCTTCTTTTTAGCCGTTCTCTTCCGAAACCCTCGGCACCCCAGATGTGCACCCTCCTCTTCCACCTCTCTCGTTATCTTCTTCTTCCCTTCTCTTTCTCTCCCCTCCTCCTCCCTCTCCCCCCCCCGACACAACCCTTAGAGAGCCCTGTCTTGACGCATATCCGAGTGGCGACAAATTAACGGTCCTTTCAGAACTTTCCCAGCGGTGAGTTTCTATTTGGTGAACCTGTAATCAGCGGCCCTTTGTCC
This sequence comes from Nautilus pompilius, assembly GCA_018389105.1. Classification (NCBI taxonomy): domain Eukaryota; kingdom Metazoa; phylum Mollusca; class Cephalopoda; order Nautilida; family Nautilidae; genus Nautilus; species Nautilus pompilius. Next base: position 533,037 of record JACATO010000677.1, read on the forward strand.
GTTCTTCCACTGTGGCCCCTTCTTCGACGTACGAAAGTCTTCAATAGAAAATCCCTTCTCCTTAGGCGCCCACAAAGACCGTTCTTCACAGAAGTAAACAGAAACACAGAAATACGATAAAACCCTCAGCTAGGCCTTTCAGCCCCTTTCACCGCGGTCTACGCTTGTTTGAGTTCTCCCGTAAACACACACACACGCACACACACACACACGCACAGCCAATGCTAGATGTTGCAGGTTGGAAGATCTTTGAATAAATATAATGAAGATACTGATAGATACAGAAGAAAAAAAAATAATCAGATTTTCTTTTTTGCCATTTGGAGGTAACAGCCAGCCATCCTCGCCTACGAGTTCGGCATTGTGATGTTGCGAGCGTTCCTTCCCAATTGAAATATCTTAAATATCTTCTTTTTCTTTCTTTTATAGGCTGGTTCCAATTGGGTCCGACCTCCCCCGACGCCGTGGGGATCTGTAGTTAAGTGGGCGAGGCCGTCACGGTGATGTCACTGTCGTGAGGGATGCACGTTTGCTGTGATTGACAACTGACGTCACCTGTCAACGTCGGAGTAATTGGCAGGTCTAAACAACCCTATTTACGTTTGAGTATAAGTGAATCTGTAAGAAGGAAGGTCCGGCAAAGAGCGCAGTAAGAAATTCGCCAAAGAACGTGTATTGAATAACGTGTTGGATGGCTGGCTCACTTCTGGCCCGGAGAGACGCGCCGTGCCACGGGGAAGGCTGCGACGAGGGACCGGAGTCGCATTGTGTCACAGGGTCTGTCATAGGTCTTCCCGATTGCACCCATTCATGAGCGGGCTTTGTATTTGTGGGCACCGTCAGACTAACGGGCTGTACAGAGTGTCGCGCCGTCTCGCGAAGGTGATCGGGTCACCACGGGAAGTGTACCAGGCGTGAAATCTGATCGTTTGAAGGTTGGTGGTTCCCAAAACACCACACGGTCTTTGTGGGGGACTTGGCGCACCAGCTACTATCATGGAGAAGGCGAGGCGTAGAGCACTCTGCCGCGCCGCGCTGTACCTGGCGCTGGGCGTCTGCTTGGTGCTCGCAGACGAAGAAGAGGGCGAAGAGCCTCGGAAGTGCCTCGAGATCACGATCCCCATGTGTCGCGGGATCGGGTACAACATGACGTACATGCCCAACCAGTTCAACCACGAGACGCAGGAGGAGGCCGGCCTGGAAGTGCACCAGTTCTGGCCGTTGGTGAAGATACAGTGCTCGCCGGACCTGAACTTCTTCCTGTGCAGCATGTACGCGCCGATCTGTATGAACAACTACAAGAAGCCGCTACCCGCCTGCCGGTCGGTGTGCGAGCGGGCCAGGGCCGGGTGCGCCCCGCTGATGCGCCAGTACGGGTTCGCCTGGCCGGAGCGGATGAGCTGTGACAAACTACCCGAGTACGGTAAGGAGCTCTGCATGGATGTGAACGCGACGGACCGGCCGACCCCGCCCACGAAGCCCCGCTACCTCCTTCCGACGGACCGTCCACCTCATCGGTACCCGGATAAGTCGCATCATTACTTCAGCAAAGACAAGTCGCTCTACCACCCGGCTGGGTTCCCGAAGGGTGGCAGCGAGATGCCCAGGTCTACCGACAAGGACTGCTCGTGCCGGTGCCGCGGCCCGCTCGTGCAGATCGACGACGAGACCAACGGCTACTACAACCGCATCTCGACGGGGAAAATCAAGAACTGCGCCGTCAACTGTTACAGCCCCTACTTCGAGCACGAGGAGAAAACTTTCGCCAACTTCTGGATCGGATTATGGTCCATACTGTGCTGCATCTCGACTGCTACCACCGTCAGCACCTTCTTCATCGACATGCAGCGGTTCCGCTACCCGGAACGGCCGATTATCTTCCTCAGCGCTTGCTACTTCATGGTCAGCATCGGGTACATCATCCGGTTGATCGTCGGCCACACGGAAGTGGCGTGCGACGGCGGCATCATCCGCTACTCCACCACCGGCCCGGCCATGTGCACGGTCGTCTTCCTCTTTATTTATTTCTTCGGAATGGCGTCGTCCATCTGGTGGGTGATTCTGTCGTTCACCTGGTTCCTGGCGGCTGGGCTCAAGTGGGGACAGGAAGCCATCGCCAGCTACTCGCAGTACTTTCACCTGGCCGCCTGGCTCATCCCGTCGGTCAAGAGCATCGCGGTACTGGCCATGTCCTCCGTCGACGGCGACCCCGTGGGCGGCATCTGCTACGTGGGGAACCAGAACCTGGAAAACTTGCGCGGGTTCGTCCTCGCCCCCCTCTTCGTCTACTTGGTCCTCGGCACTTCCTTCCTGCTCGGTGGATTTGTTTCCCTGTTTCGGATCCGGAACGCGATAAAACGGCAGGGGCGGGCGAAGACGGACAAGCTGGAGAAGCTTATGATTCGCATCGGAGTATTTTCCTTCCTCTACACGGTCCCCGCCACCATCGTCATCGCCTGCTACTTCTACGAGCAGCACATGCGGGGCGAATGGGAGCGCAGCTTCATCTGCCCCTGCGACCCCCCGCACTCGAAGCCGGATTTCTCAGTATTCATGCTCAAGTACTTCATGTGCCTGGTGGTGGGGATCACGTCCGGATTCTGGATCTGGACGGGCAAGACGCTGGACTCGTGGAAGCGTTTTTACGGGAAGGTCTGCCACAGCCGCGTCTACAGGAACTCGAACCGCATGAACAAGTACGCGAACCCTTCCTACCAGGTGACAAAGCCGCAGCAGCTGAGCCACGTCTAGAGAGGTTTACCTGAATGGCGTGAAAGCCGTAATAATGACGATGATACTGGTAACGGGAAAGCGGAGAGGGGGCCGCGACCGTCGCTCGAGAGCCGGGGATCCGCCGTGTGTTCTGACTGTTTGACAACAGCAGCAGGTGCGCGCGCGCGTGTGTGTGTGTGTGCGTGCGTGTGCGTGTGTGTGTGTGGTGTGTGTATGTGCGGGGGGGTCCACGGGGAGAGCGGACGGAAGCATTCGTGGGTCCGCGGCGGCCGTCGGTCGAACCACCCGCCGAAAAGGGGTTCTTCGTGCCCCTTCACCCCAACGAGAAACATCGCCATATTTATGTTTGTCATCATATCCTAAACACACAACGACCGACCCTCCTCATATTTTTCCGGAGCTTGGCTCAAACACTGCGACCTTCCAGAAGAAGAAATTTTTGTAAATTAAGAAAGAATTATATTTTTTGCCAGGGTGTCTTTTTTTTTTTTTCTTTCGTTTCGGTTCTTGCTGGAAACAGAACTGCATAAACACACAGGTGGGACCGAGATTACAGGTGTGGGGCGGTCACCGTCTACGTCGAGTCCGGGGTGTTTACCGTGCACAGGTGAGAGATCGTCGAGTGCAGTGTTTAGATGCATAATCAGAAACTGCTATCCAGCATTTTGTGGAGTCGTGGAGTTTATTATTAATATTATTATTATTAATATTATAAATATTTTTTTCGTTTACAACTGTAATTAATATAAATCCTTATTAAAGAAATTTGTAGTTTTGATCAGTCTCTCTCTCTCTCTCTCTCCATCTCTCTCTCCTCTTCTCTCTCCATCTCTCTCTCCATCCGTCTCATCTCTCTCTCTCTCTCTCTCTCTCTCTCTCTCCTCTCTCTCTCTCGCATCTCTCATCTCTTCCTCTCTCTCTCTACTCTCCTCTCTCTTCTTCTCCATCTCTCTCTTTCTCGTTAGTTGATTTGTCTTAGGCTGACAGAAACAACACACAACAACAAAGCCAGCACATCATACAGCAAGAACCCAGTGTTGTTGCGAGAGCGAAACATACTAAAGTCTCAGATTCGTTAATTTAAAAAAAAAATTCCTTTGTCTATAACTAAAAGAATTAGATGATTGCCAAGAAGGGGGGGGCTCTTCTTAATTTTATTTTTTTTCGCAATATTATTATTATTGTTATGAATAAAAGCAGATCAGATAACTGAATGCTTATTTTCCTTGTTCACATCATCTCTGATTCAGGGTAGAAGCAATTTCATTTTCTTTTGTTTGTTAATTATTGTTTGATGATCGTGCACCCGTCCTGTGGGCGGTGACCTTTGTTACAGTCCCGCAGAACAACAGAGGAATGGTGCAACAGGGAAAACCGAATAATGTTCAAATATACATCGAGTTAGATTTTTTTTTTCTTATTAATAGTGAACTACAAAAATTGTGTTTTCATTATTTTTTTATTTCCCCTTAAAGGTTTCTTATGTGGGAACACAGAGACGGACTGCTTTTGTATTCACACTCATCCTGCTATGAATATTCAGCTGCAGTCCGTGCATAAGATGAGG